>MEIZ01000027.1:604765-634255 GCA_001723225.1 Globodera ellingtonae | reverse complement strand
CCCGCCGTTGTTTACCGTAGTTGTCCGCCGGTGCAGGAGAAAAGGCCGAATCTTTGGGGAAAGTATTATTTGGTGCCAAATTCGCGCACTAAATTCGGCACTTTTTGACTAAATGGTGTGTCGTCGGTTCGAAATAACTGTCCGGCAACAGCGCAAGATCGAAACGTTCCACAACGGTGAAGCCGCGGACGGCGTTCACTCGTCGAATTTCGTTGTCTTTTGAATTTTAGAATTATAAAAATTATGCCAAATCTGATTTCTAAAATTATAGACCGGCTGTTGGCACGGTTTTCGGTGTTTAAATTGAAACTTTTTTTTTCTAATAATATTTTTGGTTTATTCGTCGATTTTAAAATATGCGACTGTTTTCACCAAAATTTCTGTAAACGAGTGCCACCCGCAATGTGTACAGAACGGAGGCGCTTTTGCTCTCCAACGAAGTGCACAGACCCGCGGATGGAAGTTGAAGCTTAGAAAAATCAGAGAAATTTAAAAATGACCAATTTGTTTAGGTCAACCCGATTTTCTTGAAAATTGTAAAAATTCTCGAAGATTAATTCAAACAAAAGAAATTGTAAAAGTACCGCCTAACCAGACCGAAACTCAATGGACCTCAAATTTGACCAGCTTTTCACTGCCCGGCTGGATCTGTCGCGCGTCCGGACATTGCCTCAGCTCTCCGACACCCAGCAGGTCCAACGCCACGTCCGTCAACTCCTTGGCCGGATCGCCCTTAAAATGTCTTTAATTCAAAAAATTTAAAATTTAATCCGAGTATTTTAATTCCCACCTTATGTCTTCCCTTCACTTTGGCCGCCCCATGCATGCGCAACTTGAGCTCGATCATCTCCAGTTGGTTCTGTTCCGCCATGCCATCGTCGGCACCGTATGGCGGTGGCGCTCCGTTGGCCGGTTGCGACACTCCGATGACGATATAACCAGAACTGGCAAATGAGTACAATAGGCACAATGACCAAAGGCAAAAAATGGGGGGATTAAAACGACTTTTAAATCAATTCCTATCATTTCTGGTTGGTCATTTGCCAAACTGATCCAAACACTTAAGAAGGGCATTTCACTTTTAACAGTGGCCCAAATGACAATGTTTAAACTGAGCCCAGCGGGAAAAGGGCCCATTAAAATGGCACTGACATCACATCGCCGGGCGCAAAGCAAACGTCGCCCTCCTCCAATTCGATGGTCAGCTGGCGAAGTTGGGCGTTCAGCGAATTTGCGGCGCCTGGAGGGCCAACGGCGTGAGGGGGCGGCGGCGGATGGTAATGAAAAAGGGGGGGGGGTATTTATACTCTGCCGAAACCCCCAAACAAACCATTCTTCCAAAAAATTACAGAATTTGGATCAGAATCTGAATAAATCGAATTTCAGCAGGCTACTTACCGTTAAGCTCTCAGAAAAAGCAAATAGTGCCATAAACTGCAAACCCCCCCCCCCATTTTTGGCATTATAAACCATCAAATTCATTATGAGCATTCGAATTTCGAATGCCCCAAAAACAATTCTATTTGAATCATTTTCTTTTAAAAAACAATTCCAATTTTGGCAACACTCTCTGTTCTTGTAAAGAGAAGGGACCTCAATTCCCCCAAAACCAAAAACGATGGGCCAACCAAAATGTCCCCAAGCGAAAGAACATCCGAATCCATGCCCTAAGGGGTGAAATCCGCCCAATCCCCCGGCGAGGCACAAAAACCCGCAATTTCACACCATTTGGTGCCAAATTTTTCATTTAATCGCCCTACGGGGCAATTTCCGCTTCTTTGAAAGGACAAAAAAAATATATTCCTAACAAAACGTGCCATTTGATTACTAAACAGAAAAATGTTCTAACAGAAAAAAGATTCAAATTTATTGCCCAATGTTTTAATTTTATTATTAAATATCTTATTAAAGGGCTACAAAACACAAATTTAGTTGCTGGGAATATTGAAAAGAATAATATAATATAAATCAGCAGACTTTTAACAAAAAAAGAATTAAAATGGCATATATTTTTTTGACAAATTCGATTTGACATAAATATGCAAATGAACGGTGGCTAATTTGTAAGGGGGAGGAATAGGTCCAGCCAGAGCTATTTAAAGGTCAGCAAATAAATTCCTTCATTTTGTACATATCCAATTGCCGAGAAACGAAGCAAATTTTTTAGAATATTCCTACAAAACAAAATTTAAAAATGACAAAAAATTAAAAAAGAATTAACAAAAATGGAATAATCGCTCAAGCAAAACCTTTGGACACGCACGCCCCGGGCTACAAATTTATGAATGAATTCGGGTGAGATTTCAGCGATACAATTGATTGATTGAATGATAGGAATGAAAGTAGAAAACACAACACAGAATTGCTACTATTATATTGTAAAATGTGTATTGGGAAAATGTAAATAAAAACTTTTTTTTTAGTTTTGAGAATTTCCTCAGAAATTGCCGGCCATCAGATCACAAAGCATTGCCGCAACACCGTCCCGGCTGCTCCGAATGGTCAAGCGGAACATCTGCGGGTGAAATAAAAAATATATTTTTGAATTTAAAGAAAATTCATAAAATGCAGAGAATATGGACACCAACTTTTGCCTGTTTGTTCGGCTCCAGTCGGATCAAACAGCCAATTTGGGCAGTTTGGGTGTGCAAAATGCCAGCACAAACAAAATTTTCCGGGTTCGGGTCGACATTTTGCAGAATTTGAGCGCCCAAATTCGTGAGCTAAATTTTTTTAGAATCAAATGATTTTTTTTGATAATAATAATTGATAATAATAATATTGTTTATAGATTTTTTAATTGATTTAATTTATTAACGTTTAAGCATTTAAAATAAAGTAGTTAATAAATATTTATTTAATTTGTAAAAATTATTTTGGACAATTATTTTTTTAAACAAAACTGCACCGAAGCCCGAATTTGGTCAGTGTCAATTGGGTTAATTGTCGCGAAAATTTTCTGACACTCCTGCGAAGCCCTAAGAAAACAAATTTCGTATTTTCGTTGTCCCTAAAATTTCCCGTTACAAGCTCAGCTGTTTCCAACGGGCGAAGAATTGTTCTGACGCCATGTCGGAGGGCTCAAAAAATTTGCTGACAAAAACGGGTAGGTAAAAATTGCGCGAAAATTGCTGTGGCAAGCCATCCCTGGCACTGAAATTACAATATTAAAATAAATGTTTGAAAATTATAAACCCTTTATCATCCCCGACAGTTTCGTATTATTCTGAATTAGGGTTGGCGATTCCTGGGAATTCTTCAGTTATCCGAACCGAAAAAATCCCGGTTCAATGGTTTGGTTAGGAACCGCCAAACCTCTTTCCGAATAGAGACTTTTTGGATTCAGACCAATCCTTAATGATTGATCATAATTATCAATCATGACCCGCACTTGCGGCATGATCAGACAGACGGGAAAAGATTATTCTCTATTTCATAAACAATTCCCACGTAAATGTGAAGGAAACGTTAATTATCGGCGGGCTGGTGAAGAATTGGAGACAGACAACATTGATCAGCTGTTGTACTTGAGCGCCAGCCTCAATCTCCGGGTCAACAGCCTTTGCCTAATGGGAAAATGAACAAATCCGAATTAAGAGAAGCCATTTTTTGTAACGCCTTTTTTAGAGGTTGGCGATGACGGACTTTTTGTTTCCTCCCCCCATTTTAGCGATCAGTTAAAGGTTAATAATGTCTTTGGAGCCACCTGGCAAAGAAGCTGATCAGAAAGCGCCCCGGGGCACGTGACCGAGGTTTGGAATGCACCAAATTTGAAATTGGTTTTATTCCCGTAGAACATGCCCAGCCGTGCCAGGTTGGCGCGCGTCTCCATTTTGCACCCAATTTGTATGGTCTCGTCTTCGTAAAGCAAACCGCTGGACTTCAGAACAAACCTTAAAAAACAAATGTTTAGTGTCAAGTTTAAAATGAACACCAACTTTGTGTAGTCATTTTTGTTCCAAATCGGCCCCCCAACGTCCGCCACGTCGGCCATGCCGCCGCCGCCGCCACCGGTGGTGGCGTCGCCGCCAAACGAAGTGACAAATCCGTTCGTTTTTGGCGGTTGGATAATGCCAAAAATATCGTTCAGCTGACTGAGCGCGTTCGTCGCCTCCCCGCCATTGGCCATTGAAGTCGCCGCCTGCTGCTGTTGGCCATCACCGCTAAGGTCCACAAGTTTAGTAGCTGCCCCCGCAGTCTCCACCGCTGTTGTCGAAGAGCCCTTTAAAACACTGAGTTTAAAACAAAATGTTGTGATCAACGACATCTTGGTAATCCAAGATTTAAATTGACTAAAAGTGTGTGAACGTTTGATTTGCTTTATCCAACTAAATCTGATTCCAACCAACCGTCAATGGGTTTTGCGCAGCCGACATTACGGCAGAGGGGCGGTGCTTTTTCTCGATTTGTTGGCTATCTGGCTCCTCAGTTTGGGGCTTGGACTTCTTCAGTTTGGCCAACAGACTGCTCTCCTTCTCCGTAAACTGGGGCATCTCTTCCAAAATCTAAATTTCATAAATAGAAGACAAAAAACAAGATTTTAAAATATATTTCGACCTGTCAAACATAAAATATAATAAAAAAAGCGATATAAACAAATAATGCCCTTTCTCACCGTGGCCAACACGTCCGGTGACGCCACCTTGCTCAGCTGTAGATATTCCACCGCTCGCTGCTGTAACTCGGCGTCCGGATTCTTCAGGTTGTGATCAGCCCGCAGCACAACCTCCTAGAAGTGCAAGGATTCCCACCAATTGCAAACAAAAACACTTTTCGGCACAGGCGATTTAAAAATAATCAAATATATCAAAAACAGAGAAACTAAACCAATGCAAATTGATTACATTTTTCAGATGTTATTATTTTAAACAATGACTCGTAAAACCTGGGGAAATGATTAAGTCAAATAGAAAAGACCCTATTACCTGGATGTGCGGCTTTATCTCGGGGAACAGGTTGCAGAACTTCACATAGGTAGTCAGCAGAATGCAGCGGGTGGTGATGCTGCACAGGTGGTATTTGCTGTGTAGAATGTCGAATTGGATCATCGGACTGCAAAAAGTAGGAACGAAAAATATATAAAACACAAATCAATGGAATGAATGATAATTCGATGGAAAGCTCCATAATCAAAATGAGATAGGAAAAAGTTTTTGCCTGGATCGTGGATCTCCAGCAATGAGGTTGCCGAACTCGCCGAGGATGTAGCCGCCCACTTTGACCATGTTTTCGTGACAGGTTGGCTGCTGAAGCGCTTCGAACACCGTTTTGGCGGCATAGCCCTGCACGTCCTCCCGGTTGACGACAATCTGTGACAATGTATTGTAGAGACTTTATTCACAGCACTGCACTGGCTAACTGACCTGTATCACCCGGTACCAGACCTCGTCCGACACGTAGTCGCCAGCCATGCGGATCAATTTCAGGATGACGTCCACGTACCAGGTGTAGTCGGAGGCGTACTTCTCAGCAAGGATGGCCACCTTAAGCACCATCTCCTCTCGGATGGCATAATCCGCTGTCTCCAGGTAGATGAGCATCTCCGCCACAATGTTCTCCGCATTCGAACGATCACACATTGCGTACAACAAGTCCTGAAAAAATTCCGGGTTTTAAATGATGCATATTTTGCAATAAATGACTACTCACAATGGCCCGTTGTCGGACACTGACGTCCTTCTCGTTCTTCAACGAGTTAATGATGGTCTCCTGATGCTTTTTGACCGCGTCGTGCGAAAACTCGGAGGTGGCCAACAAACACATCGACTCCAGCGCTAAATACCTGCAAAAGGAACAAATTTTAAGAACTCGTTCTGATAACAAACCTCAAATTGGTTTCTCGATGTGAGAGGAACGTGCCGAGTTGGTTGCACGCGCGAACCAGTAAGCCAGGCTCGCTGTCGTAGTGGATAATCAGCGCGATCGCCTCGAACAGAACAGCGTTCTTCGCGTTCGCGTGCTGCACCTTCTTGGACTTCGGCGCGTCCTGTGCCTTGTTCAGAATGCCCTCCAAACATTCCAGCAGTCGGGCCCGGTTGCCAGGGTCCTCCGGCGGCGGATAGTTTTGCAACAAGTGCAGCAACTTGACGCACAGCCACGGGGCGGACACGAAGTAGTAGGTGTAATCCTGAAAATCATCCGGGACATAAATTGCTTATACACAACTAATCCCCTTGAAATTTTTAAACGAATTTTCCCGGAAAAAATCCTTTTGGCGGTACCAATATATCAAGACACTTTTTTTAATCAAAATTCAATTGTGCACCTGAAGATCAGTGTAGGTGGATGTGACAATCTAAAAATTGAAACATTTTTAGAAAAAATATTAAAATGTAAACACCCTGCTCAGCCTGGAGATGGCCAACGACACGCAACCTTTGTAATCTTCTGGCCATTTTTTCGAAAGTGCGTCGATTAATGAAGCAGCCGATGTCACAACACCCTGAAGGAAACGCCAAATCCTCAACAAAAAATACCGCCCAACCAAAAAGTCTCAAATTTTAAAAAAAACTTTTTCTGGATATTGTTAAAAATTGCCGAAAACTAAGAAATAAAATCAAAAGTTCTTTTACACAACATCATATCGTTTCGTTTTCGACCCTTTCGCCCAACCAAATGCGAGTCGTTCAAAAGATGCACAATGCGAATGGAATATTCGCTTGGAGGGATCACGTCGTTGGACGTACGGAACAGCTTCAGCAGACACAGTGCCGCACTTTGCTTCACAAAATCCATCGTATCCCTAAAAATTATGGAAAATGTCTTTTGAGAGAAAACTGTTTCTTGAATTCAGGATGTCCATTAATATTAACCCAAAATGACTGGTTCAAGCCCCTCTTTTTACCCAGACGTAAGTAGCTTTGGCAGGTCATGAGCAAACGCCTCGCACATGTCGCGGCAGCCGATGTTGGCGATGCATTGGAGTGCCAAGTTCACGTGGACGGGATTGCGGGACTGCAAGTCGTTCTTGATTGATTGGATGATCAGCTTCATCAGGTCCGAGTTCAGGTTGATCAACACGGAAATGAACAAGTAGCCCTGAAGGCGGAAACATTCATTTAAACGAAATACGTCTTTTAAATTCGCCCTTTGTGACTATCTTTTTATTACTAAATATGCAACGCCATGACGAAGACGTTTTTGTACAAGAAAAATGAAAATATTCACAATTTGTTTCTCGGTGTATTTGTTGGAGGACAGCAAATTGACCGCCTCCATGTGGCCAAAATCGATGTCGTGGCCCAGCAGAAAGATGAACAGCAATTTGCACACGTACTTCTTCTTCTGATAACCGTCCAAGGTTTTGTCGCCTTAGAAAATAAATTATAGTAATATTTTTAAGTTGTACCAATTTTTTTGAAATTCTAAATCTCGTAACATCTAAAAAAACTTTATGACCTTTGAACTTGGATCGAATGTTGGCCAACTCCTTGTTGATGCGCTTCAGCTCAGCCTCTTTGCTCTTGCAATTGCGAATGTCGCTGATGAAAACGGCCAAACCGCGCATTCCATCCCCTAAAAGTGAACAGCAAATATCCGTCGTCAGAATCCATTAGCGATCATACATTTTGAAAATATCCTATTAAATGGTTCAAAGTCAGTGTCATTTACCATTTCAAACAAAAACTGATTGATTATAAATAAAATACCTTTTACGGCAGGCATCAGATTTGCTTTTCGGAAGTCAATTCTTGTAGCAAAATTATGGCAAACCTATTAATTAAGGTTAATATCGTAATTCATGCAATTATTAAGGCAAAAATGATGACGAATGCGCACATAAAAGTGATGAATAGTAATTATTGAAAAGGCAAAACGAGGCTCAAAAATTCAATTAAATTTAAGTTTAAAATGATCAGAAAACAAAACAAAAATATGAATGGGTCGAATTCAATCCGCAAATTTCTCCAACAAATATTGCTTCTTCCGCTCGACAATCATTTCTTCAATTTCAGACTGCGATGGGACCATCACATGCTTGATTATCATTTCTTTCCCGTCCTCGCCGATCACCACGGACTCTTTGATCGGGATGGGCTCCTCATCATCAGAATCCTAGTATAATTGCATTCTAAAACCAAAGGCCAAAAAAACTGATCCAAACCGCTTGGACACGGTAAATGTCCTCAATCAGCTCCTTCTCGCGGTTCATCTCAGGCCCACGTTTGACCCATTCCTTAAATGTTTGAATTTTGCGCATTGAGCAACACATTTTTAAATTTCCTTTCTGTGAAAAAACCTCATCTTCATCCTCCTTATATATTATTAAATAAATGTTTTTTCCTTAATTCTTTTCGAAAGAAATAAAACTAAAAAGAAAAACTCCATTCATCAATTTGATTTCATAAAATGCGGAAGAAAAGTTTTATAATACCTCGTTGAGTTTCGCAATGGCCACCTGCTCCTCCGCCTTCTCCAATGGGATCAGCAACCCGTCGTCATCGTCCATGTACCCGTAGTAATCGGCGTCCACATGTTGCATCAAGTCTGCGCGCGAACGTCGTGGCGTCGCGCCCTCTTCCTCCGCCGCTTGTTGGAACAGCTCGCGCACCCCGGGCAGGTCCTTGGCGGCGCCGAAGTATTTGTAGCCACGGTTGCTGCTCACTTCTCGCCCGTCGCGGTCCAACTCACGCGGCGCTATTCGCCTGCAAACGGAGCAATTAAATTTCAGTCTAATTAGAAATCAACACATTCTTTCAACACATTAACGTTACTTAACATTCCCAGACAAAAAAAAGTCTCTTATTGTTTGCTTTGGAATCATTTGGTTTTAAAAAGGGTAATTTTCACCGGTGATCAGAACCGCCAAGCTCCTTGATTCGACCCTCCCATGCCACTTTGATCCTCAGAAATCGATTTATTTCGTCGTTCAGATCCCTGATCTTGAACTCGCCGAGTCCCGGATTCTGAATCATGGAATTTATAGTATGGAAGGGAGATATCAAATAATTATTTATGTCGAAACCTGAATTTGTGTGATTTTCTTTGAAATGTCATGGATCAATTCGCGACGGAATCGTTCGGCATCACCCAACTTTTTGCACTCGCGCACGTCGTTTGGCCGCTTTGCAATTGGCCCCTTCTCCTCCTGTTCCTTCATTCGACGCCATCGGGCCAAAGCAGTCATCGCCTTTTCGGCATTGCGAGCCTTAAAAGGATTAAAATAAAAACAGTTATAAACAATCTTGAGTATCGTTTAACTAAATTAAAAAAAAATCAATTTTGAACCCGAATTCGAAAATGTCAAATAATTATTAACGAAGAGTTTTACCAATGTTTAAATCAAACTGACCATGTTAGAATTTGCAAGCCGCTTTGGATGAACACCACAAATACGAGTAGAAAATGCTAACTAAATATTATTTAAGGTGGTCGGATTATCACCAAATGGATTCAAAAATTACAAAAAAATCGAATGACCGACAATTTAAGTTACTATTTTGTTTTAAAAAGTAATCATCCAACTGGAAAAAACCTGAACCAAAACTACGGTTCTCGATACGCCGTTCTCTTTTGTTTACTTTTCGCATTCTCTTCTTTTTAAATTAAAGAAAATAAGCAAAAGATTTCATCGCAGCTGTCAAGGTCAAGAAGACCTTTCCTAAAGCATTTGTGAGGGAGAACAAATGGCTCATAAGCAGGGCTCGGATATTTGATGCTTTAGCATCTTTTTGAGGTTTTTTGAAAACCGATTAAATGCTGTTTGATGCTTTTTGTGGCTTTTCAGGAACTTATTTGTTAGCGGACTTTTTATGGGGTTTTTTGAAAATGAATATCAAAAAATTTTAAAAAACTGCTTAACAATTTAATATTTGGCATAATGTTGCTAAAAATAAATTTTTGTGAGATTTGTTCTTGACATTATCGGCACCGCCGGCCCTTCCCGTTCCTAAAAAAGCTTCATATCAAAGCGCGAGCGCCAAAAAAATCACATTTTTGCAAACAAAACATCAATTTGTAATTTTTTTCAAAAATTAAAAATTGACTCAAAATCGCACGCTGGCGCCAAACAAACTTTGGAAAATAATTAGCTTCAATCAGGGCGGAGCCAGGGAAATGAAATTTTTTGAATAAAGTGATATCCAACTTTTTTTCGGAAAAATTGCTTAATAAAAATGCAATAAACAGCAAAAAATACACCCCTAAGAATCGACTTTTTGGATCGGGCCTTCCCGTGGTAAACCCAACTCATCCATATCCAACTCATACATTGAGCATAACTTGCTTAAACCTTAATTTGTCCAATCACAAAGCCTTAACTTAGCTTCAACTCTTTGATTCTAAATCGGTTAAGGTTGAAGCAAGTTATGCTCAATGGATGAGTTGGATATGGATGAGATGGGTATGGATGAGTTGGGTGGGACCCGGCCTTCCCCCCCCCCGCCCGAAAAAAATTCCTGCTCCGCCCTTGACTTCAATGTCTTCCATCGCCAATTTTTCATCCAATTCTTCAAAGTGAAATTGCGAAGTTCTTCGAGTGCAGCCATTTTAAAAAATTGGAAAGAAACACACGACATTTGTCCCTACTTTTTCTCATACTGATTTCTTCTCAACATTAAACCATTTTAGCAACAAAAAAAAAGCATAAGAAATCACTTCAAAATATGTCGTCAATCAGCAAGTTTATCACCAACAAAGGCCCCTTTATTGCAATAGGCTTGGGCGCGGTTGGAGTGGGCTACTTTGGATATGCGAAATTCTGGGCTTCGGTAAGTGAAGCCTCCCGATGGTTCAGGGATTCCCGAATATTTTCCTAGTCTCGTGAGTTGGCCATGTCCTACAAGCAACAAGACGAAGCGGACGGCTACACAGTGAAGCGCATTGAAGAGGCGTACAAGAGCCTTCAGGAGGCAAAAGATTGTAATTCCCTCCTGAAGAAGCACTTCACGGCCGAGGTGAAAGACAAGCTGAAGTTCAAGAAGACCAAATTGGGTGCCACGCTGTACGACGCCATCCGATCAGGTTTATTTTTATACGTTTGTTCAACAAAGGAGGTAGGTTGAACTGTAAGAATCGAGCTCGGCTTTTTCAAAGCTCCGATTTTAACCTGTCGGATTGCATTTTGAGGGGCGAGGAGATGTCATAAAAACCCTTAATTTGCACAGGTGTCAAGAATCTTGACTCTGGTGTTGGAGTGTACGCCGCCGACGCCGAATCGTACAAACTGTTTGCACCGTTGTTTGATCCGGTCATCAACGAGTACCACGGCGGTTTTGGGCCCAATGCCAAACATCCACCCACAGACTTTGGCGAGAATCGACTTTCCGAGCTGAAAGATTTGGATCCAGAAGGCAAATACATCATTTCTACAAGGTTATTCGGACTAATTTGAGTTGGATGCTGTCAAATTTACGCTATTTCTTCAACTATTTTAATGATCGTAAATTTACGAAATGATGCAAATGCCAATTTTTTAATACATCACGAACACACATTCTGTAGGATCCGCTGCGGTCGTTCATTGCTCGGCTATCCCTTCAACCCGTTGCTGATGCGTGACGACTACCTGATCATGCAACAGAAGGTGCAGATGGCACTCGAGAATTTGGAGGACGACCCGGAGATTGGCGGGACTTACTATCAACTTGAAGGTGAACTTGCGGTTTTGTTGTTAGTGTATGATTACTAACTTATAGTATGTATATAGAATATTTTAAACATATAGTTTCTATTAATTTTTAAATAAAATTTTCTGAATTTGACTTAAAATAAAATTTTATTACTATCCGCTTGAAGGAATGACCAAGGAAGTCCAGAAGCAGGTCAGTTTTTCGAATGCCGTTGAGAATGGATGTTTATGTTTTTATTCAGTTGATTGCCGACCACTTTCTCTTCAAGGAGGGCGATCGCTTTCTCCAGGAGGCAAACGCGTGCCGTCATTGGCCCACTGGTCGCGGCATTTTCCACAACGCCAAAAAAACATTCCTCGTTTGGGTAAATGAGGAGGATGTGAGTTTTTTTTCGTTTTTGAATGTTACTCATTTTATACCATTTAAGCACCTTCGCATCATTTCGATGCAAAACGGCGGCAATGTTGGACAAGTGCTCGCGCGTCTCATCAAGGGTGTCAAGGGCATCGAGAGACAGGTGCCGTTTTCGCGCGACGACCGTCTGGGCTGGTTGACCTTCTGTCCTTCCAACCTGGGAACGACTGTTCGTGCAAGCGTGCACGTTCGACTGCCTAAAATCAGTGCTAAGCCCGACTTCAAGTCGATTTGTGACGGATTGAAACTGCAGATTCGCGGTATTCATGGCGAGCACTCCGAGAGGTTTGTGGTTTTGGATTTGATCGAGAGAAAAAATTGTTTTTAAGCGCTGGCGGCGTCTATGACATCAGTAACAAGGCTCGTCTCGGGCTTACGGAGTTCGAAGGTAATTTTGTTGCAGTTATCGGCGATTAATAAAATGTCTATTCATTTCAGCGGTGAAACAGATGTATGACGGAGTGAAGCATCTGATCGAACTCGAGAAGAAAGCCTAGAGTAGAAGAAAGAAAGTAGTTGGAGTCGAGACAATATTTAATATCCCAAACAGCTTTAGGTTATTGTATTCCTTCTTGTTTCCCCATGGCCTATTTAAACGATGTCTTAAATATTGTATA
This sequence comes from Globodera ellingtonae, assembly GCA_001723225.1. Classification (NCBI taxonomy): domain Eukaryota; kingdom Metazoa; phylum Nematoda; class Chromadorea; order Rhabditida; family Heteroderidae; genus Globodera; species Globodera ellingtonae. The sequence continues at coordinate 621,654 of MEIZ01000027.1, read as the reverse complement.
CCTAAATCCCGAAAGGGTTATTGAGTTGATTGGGTATGTATATGTGCATTTCTCTTTGTCGTTGAAAATAAATCTTTGAAAACAATTTGCCAAATCTCTTTTAAATAGTTAATGCACTTTAAAAGAAAACTGGCCACTCCCATTTTTTGAAAAAAATAAAATTCAAGTAGATAAGAAGTTGTTTCTAGGAGTACCCGGGGGCGTAGTAGCCGGTTCTGACCTCCATTTCGACTCGGATGCAGCGAAAGAACCGATTCATGCATTTTGATCGATTTTGGATATAGAGGTGAATGTGAATTTTAGAAAAAATATTCGAATTCGCGGTTCGGAAGCACGGGTATCCTTCTTTCTTAACAAGCAAATAACGATATTGAAACTTACTACTACGCATCTTGTAAAAACATTAACAAATGCGTAAAGTGGGAAATTTAAAGTGATTGTAAATATTCGGTTTTAATATAGCGGAATCGTTTTTATCTCTTCAAGATTTGTTTTCAATTATTGAAGGTTTATGAGCATTTTCTGCAGTTGTTTCCATGACTTTTTCCGACATTTCCGATTTGGCTGCATTTTTTGAGGTCGAGCGCCTGTGCTCGTGGATTTTGGCAAACAACTTTCGCAGGACTGCATTGCAACTGCCCGATGAACTGCTCGAATTTGCGTTTCAACTTGTGGCAGCGGTGGAGCAGAAGCTGGCGATGAACAATGACAACAGCAATGAGGAAGAGAGGAAGTTGTACGTGTTAGCCGACACCTCCTATCGAAGGTGGGAGCATTTTCTTTCCTATATTTAAATGGTTGCCTATGAAAATGATGCCTTACCCCAGTTTTGGGATGGCGTCTTAACACAGAAAGTGGGGGGGGGGGGCTTAGTACTTGAATTGTGTCTTCAGCTGCTGTCTTGACGAAATTGCGGCTGAGCATATTGCATGTGATTCCATCGTCCATTTTGGAGACGCGTGCCTAAGCGAGTGCGGCAGTCGCATGCCTGCGCTGTACATTTTTGGCAGGTGAAGACATTTAAAAATAATTATTTGATTTGATTTCAGGCGTCCGTTTGAGTTGGACACATTTGTCGAGCAGTTCAGAGCTGAAATTTCCGATCAAATTGTTATCGATCAGCATTGGGATGAGGCGGTGCTCATTTGCGAGGCCGGCTACACACACGTTCAGGGTTTGATGATCAGAATAAATGGTTACTTCTTTAAAAGTTCGATTCCTTTATTTTCAGATTCTCTTGAGCATTCTGTCGCTTCCGCACTTCCACCTTCCGTCCAAGTGCATAATTTCAAAGTGCCAATGCAAAAATTGCCTTCGAATCCGTCGGATGCTAATGCAACTGAACTGCTCGGCCGCCAGGTGCCGAGTGGGTTTGATGCCGAAGGTTTGGTAAAGAAGCGGCGGCGTTTTCTGATTTTTGTTGGTTCACCCGACAACCCGTTGTTGCCCATCGCGCAGATGACAATTCGGCATATTGGAAAAGTGAAAGGACAGGGGTTTTGTAACTTTTTGTAATTTAGACATTCAGACAGTCGTCTACTGCCCGGAAACACGCAAATTTCATACTTCTGAGTGCGCTTTTTTAAAAATTTTCTGTCCGCTGACCTGATCATGATGAACTGCAGCTTTTCAGAACTTCTGCCCATCGGATGTTATTGAGGCGGCTGTATCTAATCGAGCGACTACGCGACGCTCGCACTGTGGGCTTGGTGATCGGGGCGGTGGCGTTGCGCGGGTGCCGTGAGGCGGTGGCACGCGTGCGCAATCTGTGCGTGAGGGACGGCAAAAGGCTGTATGTCATGTACATCGGCAAGGTGATCCGCAAACTTTCACTTTTTGTGCAATTTTTGCAAAGAAACCTTAATCAACGACGTATGAACTATAGTAGTACGATTTTCGAGAAAGAGGAGGAGATTTTGTTCAAACCTTGACAAGTTTTCTTAACAAATATCGTTAACGGCTTTGGTCTCGGGTAAAACACACAAATAAGAAAAATTGCTTTTATTCTAAACCAAAAAACCACCCCCCCCCCTCCCTAAAGAACGAAATTTCCTAGTCCCGCAAAAAATTATCTGGATACGCGCCCTTCACCTGGGCGACTGCAATGATTGATTTTTTTGATAAAAATTTATTTGAGCTGAACGAGGCGAAATTGTCCAACTTTGGCATCGACGTTGACGCTTTCGTGCTGCTTAGCTGTCCATTCGGCATCATCCTCGACGGCACCAAGTTCTGTCGGCCTATTCTTAGCGTGTTCGAGGCTGAAGTGGCGCTGAATCCCACCAAAAGGGAATGGTTGGCCGATATGCGGTGGACACCGAATTTTGAACAGCTCGCAAAAGGTCGGACCTTTTTTGCTCAAAAATAACATCGGCTTCATTCTTTTAAATAGCGCTGGTTTTCTTTTTTGTTAGGCAAAAAAAAAATTAACGACGTTGTGTAAAACAAAATGCGCAAATTTTCAGATGAAATTGGCAGGAGAGGGGCGGCGGATGGTGCCGATGCCATCGAACTGGTGAGTCTGACTTCGGGCAACATTCGTCGTCATCGTTCTTCTGACGGTGAGCCGGACGGCAGCAGAAACGGGGGCGGACAGTTGCTGGAATATTCTGCAGGTTTTGTCGGAAATATTTTCAAAATTGACTTTTTATAGTCTGACAACTAAACGAATCTTTTTTATGGATTGGGATCGATTGTTAAACTAATTTTTTCCAGGTAATCATTTCGCGCTACGCTCCTGGCGTGGACTGGATGACAACGGCGGTTCGGGCGGCGCTTGCACTGATGATCAAGGAGCAAAATGTCCGAGCGAACTGAAGCAGGGAATGGATGGAATTGCCACACGATATGTCGATGAACCGTCCGACTCTGTTATTGTTCAAAAATGATAAAATTTTATTTGAAAGATAAAGACAAAATATGTTGGCAAATGGTTGGTTGGGCTGTCAATAGCTAGAAACTTCAATCGGCGCGCGTTATTTACACTTTAAGATTTTCAAAGAGACCTAACACTCACAGCGCGTCATTTTTGCATTTTATTACCGTTTGAGGTAGACAGTGCACTATCTCGCTTTTCCCTCTTTTTCTCTAACTGTTCTCTTCTTTGGCGTTCTCTCTCAGCCTTTTTTAATAATATTTTGACTATCCCACACTTCGCACCTAAGAACTTTTTTCTACACCTACAGATCTTCTCCAAACTTTCACCATCTCTTGAGAACAAAATAACCTATCGTTTTTCAGTATCATGGTTAATGAATGCGGCCCAGGTCTCGAGTTATAAGGAAAAATGTGCATAATTTTATAGAATTTTGATTAAAATGCGTGAAAATCCGTCGACATAATTTTTGAATTTAGCGTTTGTTTTCTTTACTTTTCTTCACTTTTTTTTCGTGTCAAAACTCTTGGCAAAATGGTTATGCGGTAATAAAATGCAAAAATGACGCGCTGTGAACACTTGGAAGTCGAATTTGGCATTTAGTTTAGCGTTCTGTCGCTTAAAACAAACCAAACCAATTGCAACTGCACAATTTCAACATTTAAACAAAAAGAACCCTTACTTTATGTTTCCATTTGTTCTTCGCAACTTTCTCGCAGAAAATGATTGGCCTCCCTTTCGGCTATGGACTGACGAATATTTAGCCGAAAAGTTGGCAAAGGGACAGTGCCTGACTGTTCGAATTGGCGAGAAAACGCATTTTCGAGGGCAGGTTTCACTTTTAAATAAAAGGATAACTATTTAACTTCAGCTACAGAATTGGCAAATTGAAAACAAAACTCCAAATTCATGAAAAAGCTAAAATAGCTCAGGTTTTGCACGAGCACCAATGTGCACGACACACTTTTGCAAATTGCGCCGCAATGCTTCGATGGATGCGAAATGAGGGCCATTCCGACGAAGGAAGCGAAGTGCCGTCGCCCTCCTCCTCAATTTTTCCAAATCCGAGCACACATTGGGCCTATTTGGACTATCGGGACGTTCTTGAACTGCTTGAGCAGGATGAAGCTGAACGCGTGGACTGGACGCTGTTGGGAGTGGTTCCGCCATCAGCAGAAAAAGGGGAACATTGGCGGGATTCGACAGTTTGGATCGGTACGGACGGCGGACGGGACCTTTCTCGCAAAAATGGGCGGATTTAGAAATAAGAAAATTGTTAAATTTATTTTTCGTAAAATGATAAATAAAGCCGCACGTCCATGCACTGAATTTTTGAATCTTCTTAAGGAACACCCGGCGCCTACACGCCGTGCCACTTCGATACTTACGGCTTCAACCTGCACGCTCAACTACGCGGCCACAAGCGGTGGCTGCTGTTCCCGCCAGCGACGGACAACGACGACGGCGCTCACAATCAACAGCGGTTGTGGCCAAGTCGATTGCCCTACGAGGAGTCCAGGTAGCACTTCTTGTTTGATATTTTCTTTTATTTCCTTTTTGGTCGTGACGTTTAAATTTTTGGACGGTGTTGCCATTCCCCCCCCCCAAATATGGTTTCTGGATGCCTGCTTTCAAAGCTATGCCCATTGTCAATTTTAGCGTCTTCTCAGCGTTGGACATCGTCGGTGGTGATCGACGGATGGACCCGGACATGTCAGTCTGGCCATTGACTGTTGGCCCGGGCGACTTGTTATTTGTTCCACCGAAATGGTGCGACACCCAAGAAAATGCCTTTTGCGCCATCCTCAACTTTTTTTTTCTAATCTTAAGGTGGCACTCAGTGCAATGTGTTAAAGTAAAAGGTGAAAATGCTTCCGATTCGAAAGATGACAACAGCGGATGTTCTGCCGAAGTGTGCATTTCTGTCAACAAATGGTTCCCCGCCCCCGGGGATGGCCGCGAGAGTGCCAAAGAAGCATTGCTCAAATTTATGGTGAGCATTGGTTTAAAAGCAGAAGTTTAAAGAAAAAATCATCATTTGTTATGGCGTTAAAATCATGCCATTTTTGATCGCCGGTGCCATATTTTTGGACCTCGGCGCTGTGTCGAGGGGCTGTCTCTTATACACATCTAGATGTGTATAAGAGACAGGGGTGGGTCTGCCACAAAAACTCGGATTTTTTTTGTTTGAAAAGTTTTTGTTTTTTATTATTAAAGGTATTCTATTCCGTTTCTCAGATGGAATTGTTCATGGGTTCCGGCTTACTGAATGCGGAAAAACACTTTTGTCCGATGGAGTGCAATTCCATGGAAAGCAGCGATCTGGACGAATTAGCCAAATTGGTGGAGGGACGGTTGGAAAACGCTGCAATGAATAACGAAAAAAACCATCGGTCATTGGTTGGCATTTTGGACGGATCGGCCGCGAAACGGCCCAAATTTTCGTTGGCGAACCCATCAACAGGAGAGGGTGGAAACCAGCTGAATTTCTTCTGCACAAAGTTTTCGTCCCATCCAGAAAAAGGTACAAGAAATATACATAATCCCCCTCCCTCGACCCTTTGGGCCCGCATGTTCAGGGACTCTCAAGGACCTCCGACTTTCAAGCGAAAAAGGGATTTTTGTAGTGAACAAATTACATTTGCCGATCTGAGTCGCACCACCGACATAATTACGGCCCAAAATTCGTCGGTGTCTTCGAGGAATTCAAATGTAATCCTCGACTTTCCCTAAAACAGAGCGCATTGAGCCCATCAAATGGAAAGAATGGCGGGAAAAGTGCGAATTCCAAGACGAATGTCCTCTCAACATTTTGCAGGGCGAAAAGGAAGATAATTTGACGAGGAATTCTCTGAAGATGGAACTGTTGGACGCCTTGGGCTCTTCCGAAGTGTTGGACGCACTGTTACAGGTTCTGCTGATGAGGAGGGGGGAACGGAACGGACACAAGGCCGAATAAATGATTGGGATATATGAAGCAATAAAGAATGTTATTCGTATTTTCTGTACATTTTCATTCTTAACAAAAGTTGCATAAATAAGTGAGGTATGAGGTCGCATAACCAGCCTTGCTATGTAAAAAGCATCAGTCATTATGTGTAAGAGGATTCTTTTTCAAAAAGAACAGAATAAAACTCAAAGTAGAAAGTTCAGCATAGGCATAATTTAATTCAACAAATGATAGATACCGTAGAAGAAATACATTAATTCAACAAACAATACGACCCCGGAGAAATGCATAGGTGATGAATGTGATTTACGATAAAGTAAACAAATCGAGATTTTGGAATAAGTTGTAAGCAGCAGCATCCGTTTTTCATCGTCTACCCGCACCAAATAGAGCCAGCTTTGGTTTGCCCTCACCCGTCGATGAGTCCGGCCTCGAACTTCTCCAAAATGTCGTTCAACTCCTTGCGCAGCTGGAAGACCTTCTTCTTCGGCATTCTTTCGAGCAACGACCCAATCATTTCAGCGGTATATTGCGCTATAAGAGGAGAACCATTAAATGGAAATAACAGCCGATATTCACACCGTATAAGCGATTGGCGGAGGAGCCCTGATCAGTGTCTTTCTTCCCCGAATCTGAAGATGCCGCCTTCTCTCGTTTTTCTGTGTCTTTCTTCCTGGAATCTGGCGATGCCACATTCTCTCGTTTTTCAGTCTTCTTCTTCTCGGAATCTGGCGATGCCACATTCTCTCGTTTTTCAGTCTTCTTTTTCTCGGAATCTGACGATGCCAAATTCACTGGCTTTTCGGTGTCTTTCTTCCCAGAATCTGGCAATGCCACATCCTCTCGTTTTTCAGTCTTTTTCTTCCCAGAATCTGGCGATGCCACATTCTCTCGTACTTCAGTCTTTTTCTTCCCGGAATCTGACGATGCCAAATTCACTGGCTTTTCAGTGTCTTTCTTGTCGGAATCTGACGATGCCACATTAACCGGGTTTTCAGTGTCGTTCTTCACGGAATCTGACGATGCCACATTCACTGGTTTCTCAGTGTCTTTCTTCCCAAAATCTGGCATTGCCCCATTCACTGGTTTCTCCGTGTCTTTCTTCCCAGAATCTGACGATGCCACATTCACAGGGGTTTCAGCGTCTTTCTTCCCGAAATCTGACAATGCCACATTCTCTGGTTTAAGTGAGTTGCTGCTCTCCCCGAGGGCGCCATGAAGCTCCATTTTCTGGTGTTGCGGCGAAGCACGATGCACCTACAAACAATTTTTTTCAATGATACAAAAAAACGTTAATGATACAACCTTTGTCTTCAGCTTAGTGGTGTGAACGCCCTCCGCGCTTTCCTTCTTCCCCTTCCAAAATTCCTCCGACTTCACAGCCAAATCCGAAGCAACCGCTGCCTGAATAAAGATTTGTAAAACTACCTATATTCAAATTTAACCATGATCAGGAATTTGTGCATGCTCGATTCAATCTCGTCCAACTTCGCCAAGGAGTCATCGTTCGGCTGAACGATCACTTTAACACGTCCATATGCCTTGATCATTCCGGTGTCGGGGCGAACGGAGTAGAAACGACTGGCGGTTGATTTGACTTTGAAGTAAATTTCACGATGTTCACAATTTTTGATGGTTAACTGAACGGAGCCAATGTGCCCGAGTTTCCCTGAAATTTTTTTTTTAATTGTGAGAAAACCTTTTGGCTCATGAAGTCTATTCGATTTTTATAAGGCTTCACCACCTACCTTTGAAAGTGAGTACGTCGTTGGGCGTTAATTCAAAAATTTGATTCTTCTCCATTTGCGACAATCTTTGGTTCAATTATCTTATAAATCTGAATAGGACAGAATATTTATTACTCTCTCATCACTAGGGCCCGGATTTTCATCCTCTAAAATTCGGAATAAGCGCTCCTTTACTTTTTGAATTTTAACGTCAAATGCAACTAAAAAGTCGGTTTTTAGAATTGAAGAAAGTTTGGCACATTAGAAATCCGGGCCCTACTCATCAAAAGTTTTTATTGTTTATTTATAACTAGGGCGAATTTTAGGTTCGAAAAATCTCGAAATAGGTACCTAAAGAGAGGAGAAAAGGTGCCAAACCCCGGGTTTGTTTATAAGCAAAACAGGTTGGATATAAAAATATCAATAGGTAATTGCTAAAAACTTTGCGCTATGAATGGTGTACATATTGTGCAAAAAAAAGTCGATTTTATGGGTTACATGAGTGATCTTGGCAAGAAATTTTGAATTTTATAACATTTTTTTAAAGAAAAAAATGCCCAAATTGCGGCAAAGTTTTTTTACATAAAATAGGTTTGCTCCTATTTTAGGGACAAAAATCCCAGAAGTTCGGATAATTGAGTTAAAAAACATGTTTTTCGCGCATAACTAGCCAAAAGAAAGCTAATAAAAAATAGGTATAAATCTAAAAAACGTCGGCAAAAATTCGACTTCTTTAACACTAAACACGGTAAATTGGGTACCAACGCTACGTGGGTTGGTTGATTCAATATTTTTTCATAGAGCCATTTCCCTCGGCATTTTGACATAAATATGTATGTGTGTTAATTTATAAATTGTAAAAAAGAGACAATTTATGGTGAGTTGTGGAAAATGCCAACAAATCACAAAAAGGCACCGAAAATAGCCTCTTCTGAGGCATTGGGAGACGAAGCCGTCGGCAGAGGCGGTGCCGAAGGCAGCAGCCGCACTTCGCTGGTGCCGAGCAGTGGCGGTGTGGACGCCAGCGGCAAGAAAAAGAAGAGCAACAAAAAGAAGAAAAAGAAGGCGCCACCTTTTGCCGACAATGACGGAGCGAAAGTGCCGAAGAAAAATATCGTCGCCGGGGAGGAGGAGGACGACAGTTTCGGAGAGAAGAATAAGGTTGAAAGTACACCATTTAGTTGGTGCTCGTGTACAATTGCTATTCCAAAATTTTGGTTTTGACTGGGTATCGTTGATTTCCATAACTTTTTAGGAAACTATGGCATCCCGACAACACATTACTTTATTTTGATGAAATAGAATCTGCGGATGGTTTTATTCAGATTCAGGGTTTTTGATTGAAAAACGGTTTTAATCTATTGTTTTGTTTTTGTCTTATTTTCTAGCAATTAGACTTATTGCAATTTCATATTTTTTACAGCACCGGAATTCGCTCACCGATTCGCCGTTGACCGGACTCAGTCCATCGTCAGTGACAAGCAACGGCGATTCGGCGGACGACACTGAGGTGGCCAAAAGCAGCAGCAAACAAAGTTTTATTTTGTTGGGACATGGGGGTTATAATAATATAGGCTCAATTTGTTGTTTTTGGTTAGAGGTGTTTAATTGTTTAACGCTCACAGTCGCCGAATTATTGCCAAAAATCTGCGTATTCTCGTTTGGTGTTGGACAAATGGGCAATTCCGGAAAGTTTTTCATTGATTCACTGTCCAGCAGGTGGTTCATCTTCGGGGACAGCGTCCAATTCGTCTTCCAACTTTTACGTGGTGAATGCTGCGCCGTTTTCGCTTCCTCCACCGCTGCCTCCGCCGCCGTCGTCGTCGTTTTCAGCAATGTGCGAACAGCAGCAGCAGAACATGCACTTTTTGGCCGAAATCACGGAGGAAGAGAACATCAACGAGATCGAGCGCGAGTACGCCTACGAAATTCTGAACAATCAGAAGAAGGTCAGTCGGTAAGGGCCGAGAACCAAAATGGCATTTTGTTTGTTTGTGGAGCATGCGGGTAAATTGTAAATTTAAAGGGATGCAAGTGACAATTTATTGAATTTTAAACAAATTCGAATTTTTGAAATCGTCCGAAAATTTCTATCTGAGCTGTCAAGCCTGTTTTAGCATCTGATTAAGCAGCTGGGGTACAACAAGTGGACGGAACAGTTGTGCCGGTCCATCATCGCCGGCGACTTTCGTGCGTTCCACCGCCGTTTCAAAATGGTGATGGTTTGCCTGCGCAAGCGGAAACCGGCCCAGTACGGACAGCTGACCGACATGCAGTTGGCCTCTCACGTTGCCGAGGTTATAAAACAAAAAAGTTTCATCAAATAAACACGAACTCGACCTTTTTAGTAATAGGTTTATTTTGGAAATTGGGTTTTGTCCAAAAATGGAGAACATTTTGAATTCCTTCCGACAAACAACCGTAAACATCATTTCTGCATTTGGTGAGTGCTCAAAACTGAGAAAATCTTTTTGGCAGATGGTTGTCGATAAGTTCCACAACAAGGAGGAACGGACCACCATTTTGATGATTTTGCTCGCCAACAGTGACCGCGAAACGAAATGTGCCGACCGAGGGCACGGTTATTGCAGGTCAAGACCGGGGTGAAGTGAAAGGCTATTGAAAAAATTTTGATTTATTTTAACGGGACTTGTTTTTAATCGTGCTAAAATTTGGGGACTGAGTAAGAAATTTAAAAAATTAAAACAAAAGTTACTTTTCTTTTTTGTGACAAAATTTTTATGTTCAGAATCGCGCATATGCTGCTGAAGTTGTTGGGTCGGAAGCAGCTGGAAAAACTGCTTGAATTGTCCACCGCAAAGGCCGGGAAGAATGCGTTGCACTTGGCCACCGCCACCGGACAACCGTGCCAGGTGCAAGTGCTGCTCGCACTGACAGGTGGCAAAACCGTTAAAGTTTTCAAAAACCCGTTAAATAGACAACCGGTCAAAGTAGTAACTTGGTCTGGCTGCTGCCCTGGGTCTAGAGCTATTTTTCAAACAAGCCCTGAAAAACTTTTTCTTTTTTTTGCAGATATCGACGCAAATCGTTTCGATCTGTCCATGCGAGCGGCACTCCATTATGCAGTTGAAAGAAACAATTTGGACATGGTACGTTTTTAATGTCTTAAATAATTTACATATTTTGGTGGATGCTGCCATGTTTGGCATTGTAATAATTGTCCTTTTTTTAATTTGTTCATTTTATCTTTTAGGTTCGTTTGTTGATGTGGTACGGGGCTGATATTTCCTTGTGCCACTCCTGCAACGCCTTCTTTGACCCGTTGCAACTTTCGCTGTGTGCCAACCCGAACTCTTCCGTATAAATAACTTTGGAATTTGCGAGTAGTTCTTTTTTTGAAATCACAAAAAACGCTCGAAATACTGACAATTAAACCATGAGACAGAAAAGAGTACACCTCAAAGATTCTCAAGATGGATTTATGAAAATGTGTTAAATTATTTTTTAAAACCTTTTTCTCGCAAATTTGTTTTCTTTCGCACAGGTCCAGCATTGGCTTGCCGACCGTGTGGACGCCCTGTCGAGCAAAATTCGTTCGTTCGTCCGTCGCCTTTGCGCGCGCTGTTTCTCCGTCCGTACTGCGCTGTCGCCTGTCCATTTTGTGCGCTTCGGTGTGGCCCAGCGGAACAATTCGCAAATTTTGGTTAATTTTAGGCGTTTTTCTTATTGACAAGAACGCTTACAAATAAATCATTTTCTTAGAGTAATTTTTTTTTAATTTTACACAATATTAAATTAAGCGAATTGATTTCATAAATTCTCAAAATCCATTCGAAGAAATCATTCAGCGCAATTGTCAGCTCAATTTGCGTGCCAATGCCAACAGATCCTCCTGCTCAACTCTTACTCAACTGCTCAAGCAAAATGCCAAGTCTAAAATTGTTAGCTTTTGTTTTTTTGGAGGGCATATAATAATTTCTCTGGGCTCTTGGCGTCCGCTGCCAAAAGATACCCCCGGTCGTTTAGTGTCAAAAAAATCGGTTTTGGTCCAAATTTAGATTCTCTTTATTGTTCCCGTCTCTTTCCGCACCGCCGATAAGTTTTCGGCCGCTTCTGATCCCAAAATTGTTCATGTCGAATTCCCAGACAACGCATACATCGTCTCGACCTCGTAAGCGAAAGATGCCGCTGGGGGGGTAATATAGTAATTAGAGAATACCTTCTTTTTTTGTTGAGCTTCATGAATACTAATAAGCGAATCCCGCAATTTTGTTGCTCGAATATTTTGAGACCGGGACATCTGAGAATTTAAACTAATTGGTGTATTCTTTGCTTAAGAGTTATGTACAATTCGCAAACGCCGGCCAAGGCACTGAACAACACGGTGTTAAGCCGTAAGCACAACAGCCATTTCTACGCCTTTGAACTCAGTTCTTCCAGCTGTGTTGAAGGTGAAAACGATTAAACACTAGATTTTGAAAGCAAAAAGACACAAAAATATACGTGCACTTTTTCAGGTCTTCACAAGTTAATGCTGAACATCAAATCTAACACCGGGTTTTCCGACGATTCTCGCGCTGTGCTGCTCGCCATCCAGGCCTATTTGTGCGTTGAGCAACCTACTCAGATCGACAACGATGGAAACAATAATAACGGCAACAGTGGGCAACGTGCCACCAAGGAAAAAGCCAAATTGGACTAGCAGAGCAAAGATTGGGATGGACTTTGTGAAAAACTATTGGCGATGACGATCATTTTTTGAAAGAGAGTATGGGGAGCCCGGATAATCGGAATTTCGATCAGGATCAGATATGTTTGACTAAATGATCCAATCGTCCGGGCTCTCAATAAAAATTATTATTATATGATGATGATGATATTTGATCGAGATAGAATGCAGTAGTTTGTTTAAATCGTCGATGTTAAACATCTTTTTTTGTTTGTTTTTTTCTGTCTGCCGGTTCCTCCGAGAGTAAATGCGAAAGAAAAATTGATTATTTTTTTGCGGTGCGTTGTGAGGGTCAAAAGCGAAAGTTGTTTTGTCTCTTTTGCTGATGCAATTCGTTGCAGTGATTACTCAAACGCACGCAAAACCTGCCGTTCGATCACTCACTGATCAGTGGCGCTGTGCGTGTGTGGCTGGCTCTTTCCCCTTTGGCGATGAAACCCCCGCGGCTAACGATTCTCTTCTATCTATTTTTACGGTGGCCACCAATCTTTTGTGGGAATTGCCAATTGGGAAATTTTACAGATGCTTAGGGAAAAGCTTAAAATGTTTCCCCTTAATTGTTGAAAATTCCGTCTGCCTTTGGCTTTGGCTGCGGTGTATTTTTGTAAATTTGCCCAAGGCATTTTTGGCGCCAAAATCGGCGCGCATTCAAAGTGCGAGGGACGCCAATTTCGCCTTGGGGGAGGGAGCATTGAAAGGAATGAATTTGGGGGGTTTTGGTTGGCTGTGTGTCTGATGAATTGAATGGAAATGCCAGCGATTCATTCGCACGACAGATGCAATTAATTACCCGCTCTCATCCAAAGGCCAATTTATTGCAATTTTTAAAATTTATTTTTGACTTTTATCAGAATTATTTCAATTTTGCATTTTAATTCAGAAATTGTCCATCAAATGAATGCCAGCATTTTTCCTCTTTTCACCATCACTGCCATATTTGCTGGCTAATTTCAACAAATTGGAATTTTTCCCATTTATTCCAAAATAATGAGCGTTTCTCATTAAATTGGAGATTGTTTATTCTTTCGAGAGAATCGAAATTAAATCCAAAATTATCGTAAAATTAAAAGAATCAAGTGTTTTAGACGCAGAACCGAATAATCCTTAGACATTTCGTCCGTTAGTCACTTTGTCGTAATGCATTCCATCCACCAACTGAGGCCGTATCCTTAGACATTTCGTCCGTTAGTCACTTTGTCGTAATGCATTCCATCCACCAACTGAGGCCGTAGGTTGCGCTGTCTGATGTCATCCATTCAAACATTTCACTATAATTGGCTCGTTTCCAATTCACGCGGCGCTCTCCGCCCATTCAATTCACAAATGTGGCTAATTCGCTTATCCAACTGATAAACAAACAGAAATTCAAATTGGGGAGCTCCGATTCTTTATGAAATCAATCAATCCATTTATGTAAGTAATGTGGCCCATATTTTCAAATTTTCCTAAAAAATTGAAACTCTTTACTCTGATTTTTTTATTCTTTTTCAAAAATTTTATTTGCGAAAATTTGATGGGTTTCCTAAGGCAATTTTTGTTGGTTTGCTCAAGGCCAAATTCCCTCACCGGTCTTCTGACATTTTCGAATGCATTGTTTGGTCCCAAAAGACCATTCATTCATTCATTGTGCCTTTTGCGCCGTTTTGTTTCCTTTTTCGCCCCGTTTTTGGTTGTCCCAATTTCCACGCCATTGTCCCCCAATTGTGCGGCGCTGTAATCAGATAAATTGCTGCGGGAGAGTCTACGAGTTCCGATCAGTTCCACCAAACCCTTGCAGCGAAGCGGGTTTGTGGTGTCCTCAAGGCACAAAATGATCGAATCAAATTCCTCGAGACTCGGTGCCGAGACTCTCGACCATTCCCAACATAGGTCATCATCTTGGTCCCATCCATCATGCCGCCCCTAGCTTCATCCCATTTTCTCACCCCTTTAAAATTTTTCAAATTTCCTCTTTATTCTCCCCGTAAAATCTTGTTGATTGGTTGAATTTTCTTTTTGTAATTTACCCCTGGCACTCATAAAACCCCCCAGGGGTGGTTCTCGGGCCTTTCCTGTTCTGTTGAAACTTGTTTTTTGGTTGGGTCTTTTGTGTGTCTTTGCTCTGCTGTTGAATGGTGCACCAATTCTCCCCAAATATGTATGTATTGTTGTACACAAAAACCTCTGTGGCCTCCATTGTTTCACCCTCGGGCGTCGATTGAGTACCCTCAGGGGCCGACGCGCCGTTTTATTGTCGTCGTCACACTTCCACGTCGGCCTCCCATTCATCATTACCACCCACCCCACCAAAATTCATCAACATTTGTTGGGTTGGGACCCCCCGACCCGACCCGACCCTGATCAGAGCACTTCGAGATCCTTGGATTACAGCTCAATACCGATCAGTGCTTAAGCGGTCCATCAGTTTATAGACCGTGCATCGTTCCGGATTAGGAAGGAATTGTTTCACACGATCAAGTTGATCATTATATCCTCCGGTCAGTGCTCCCTCAAAAGTCGTTCCGGATCTGATCAGATTGCCGGATTTGTCCACCGAGTTGATCACCATTTTTCGATTATTTGAGCCAAAAGGCCTTTTTTAAAAATTATTTTTAACAGATTTTCTTGACCTAAGTCCAATTAAAAATATTTTTGAAATCGGCAATTCAATTAGCTAATTTATAAGCAAAAGCTTCAGTTTGTTTTTCTCTTTTTGATTTCTAAATTGATCCATTTCTTTGCATAATTTGCACTTTAAAATTCGTCAAAAATGGATGGGCCCTGTCTCTTATACACATCTAGATGTGTATAAGAGACAGCATTTGCCCCTCAGGGGACATTTTATGTGCAAATCCTCTCCCAATGAACCATTTTGGTCGTCGACATATTTTAGCGGGCGATTTAAATGAGCTCGGCCGAAGAATGGAAAATTGCAGTTTAAGCATTGATTTTTTTGTTCAAAGACCAATCGCTGATTTGTAAGCTAAACCAGTTAATGAGTGTTAAGAACAAATTGAAATTTCGGAAGATTGGTCGAGTCCATGCCCCGAGGCCCCTAGTCAGTCGGGAGTCATGCCTGGGCTTTTCAAAAATAAAATTATAATTTTCGAATCGAAATTGTCTTTGGAAGCCTAAGAATGATGAAAGTAAAAGTCGTCATCGGCCTTCGCATGACTTGGCGCTGGGCAAATTGGATTAATTGTGCTGTTGTCTGGTGACCACCCACCGCAGCAGCACACAAACAACCATTTGGCCCCGGAGGGGCGTAAAATCAATTTCTAGGGCATTTTACCCTCGGGGAATGTTGCCAACGGGCGAAGTGTGCCGAATTTTGTGGCCAGACACCCAAATGGCGGCCCAGTCGAACTAACCCAAACTGTCTGTCTTAAACTGTTCCAATCGATTATTTTCCATTTTCCCAATTGAACTAAAAACTGTTTAACCTCCAAAAGTTATTCTTCGATTTCTTTATATTGAATTATTTGCCCGAGGGACTGTTTTTGTTTAAATTTTGTCTGATTGCCCCGAAGGGCGTATTTCGAAATGGACAACGGAAACGTCCCTTGTCTTCCGCCCCATTCTCGACCTCTCATTGCATTGAATGTCCTTCAATGTTTTCAACGTCCAACTGGCGATGTCCCATGGCCTTTCGAAATTCACTTTATTTGCAATGAGAGCGGTCAGACAGACAGACATACGCGAACGGCACACCAAAGGGAGAGGGAGAGAGAGAGAGAGAGAAAGAGAGAGAGAGTGGGGAAGGAATGTTAGAGAGTACGAGTCGGACAGTGAGAGTGTGCCGTGAGAATGGCAGACACTTTGTTTATGCCCCATAATCTCGGGGACCGCGGGCGTGTCCTCTGTGTCCCAATGCCCCGCGCCTCGGGGGACGGACGGACATTCGTTCGACTCCGTCCACACATATTATGCTCAAATTGGCTGCTCACATTTCTCCAGCCTCCGCTGGATGAAAGGCCCAGAGGGTTTGTGGCCAAATCCCGAAAGCCTTCCATTTGGGACAAAAGCACCTTTTAGTGGGCCGCTGCTGATTTTTTTTTAGACATTTTGAACTTCAATTTTGACTCATTAAACACATTTTCAAAGGTTGCCATTGTAATACATAAAAGGTAAAGAGTCATCTTTCAAGGACAACATATAACTATCATTATTCTCCGAATGACAAAATTCTCATATCGCCCGAAGGCCCCTCCCCCGCGAATCCCCACATTTACGAGGCATCCCCCGGGGCGTGGGAGGGGTTAGTTTCGTCTGCGGGTGTTTGGTCGGCGCTCGGTTGGTTGATGACCTATCGCCAAATGCTTTCATTCTTTGATATTCCCCAAACACCGCTGGGAGTTTGCCCTACGGCGCTGAATGAATGAATCATTTATCTTAAGCGTTTTTCTTCCCGCTGTGCGGCCGACTTTGATTCTTTCTTCCTACGCAATTAAACCACTCCTTTTTACGAAATTTTTTCACAGTAATATTTTTGAAAAAATATACGAAATATTTCTTTGCTGTAATGAATTGCTCTTTGATTATTTCCTCATTTAAATGCATTTTTAAATTTTTCTTTAATTGTTGATCATTTTTTTGTTTTGATGCATTTTAAGGTTTTGACCATTTCTGATCTTTGATCTCCGTACTCACTTTCTGTCTCGTGCCATC
>MEIZ01000027.1:535167-557696 GCA_001723225.1 Globodera ellingtonae | reverse complement strand
TTCTGCTGCTGCTGTTGTTGTTTGAGTTGTCGTCGTCGTCGAATCTCCACCACTTTTTGCGTGAGCGTAGAGAGAGAATTCCTAACCATTTCCATCAACAGTCATCCAGCTCTTCTCTCACTCATTTTCTACAAGTTTTTGTTCCTCGAATTTTTTAAAATTCAACCCCCGGGGGATAAATGTGTGCACTATATAATTACACAATTCGATGTGCTGCAACAGCTCGCGAGATCAATTATCATCATTGAAATTGACCTGTTTTTTTTTGTTGCGAAAAATAGGCAAATAACTGTCATATGAATGTGTACATTTAGCGTATTAGAATATACTAATCTATGCCAAATCACATTTAAACAACAACAAAAATCCCAAAGCATTCCAATGTAATTTGAACCTCCAAAACGCGAAGAAGTTACCAAATTCCGTCAATGAAAAAGAGAAAGAAACTCCCAACGGAGAAAAGGCCAATTTGCTCAAAAGGACGCGTGTGGACAGTGTCCACCACTTCGGCCCTTTCATGCATAATCCGTTACGGATTTGTGCCGAGATTTGCGGCAGAGATAACGAAGCGTTTTTATGATGCTGGCCAAGGCAAAAGAAAGTGGCTGCCCTCCCCCCTTCAGCCACTATTGGAAAATCGTTACTATAGCAGCAGCAGCAGCAGAAGTGGGGGCGGCTGTCAGTGCCAAAAATACACTTCGAATTTCCAAAAGAGTACAGATGGAAATTTTTGGTCTAATTGTTTGTTGAGATGTGCTTTAAGGCAGGGCTTCCATATCTGAGGTTTTAGCCTCATTTTGTGGCTTTTTGACTGCCAATGAGGCTACATTTTTATTTTTGATCTAAAAATGATCAAATTTCGCATAACCAAGTTTGTTCCAAATTCATTTAAATGAATAGAAAACAAATGCACCCAGAGTACTAATATAGTGAAAGCATCGGCATGAAGACTATTTTAGGCCATTAAATTGATTTGCGTGTGCACGCTTCCTCTCTCGAACCGCAACTCTCTTCTCTCCTCTTCTCTCTCTTTTCTATGCATGTATAATGACTTTGCCAGTTACTGGTGGTAGGTCTCGTGTGCCGGAGGCAATGTTTTTCACATTGTTGCAATTCAACAAAATTAATTTTGACTCTTCCATTAAATAAAAACATATATTAGCTTTGGCTCTAATAAAAACTACAATAAGGAAGGTTCTTTCAAATTTATGAACTCTATTTTAGCCACCATAATAGTAATAGGACACACATCGGCATTATTTTTGACAGCCAATGTCACCCATCCTCATCCCCCGGGCTCGGACCATCGAGTGCCATCCAAAAGGCCTCAATCCTCAAACGAAATTCAGGCCCAGCGGCAATTTGTCTTGTTTCTTCCCCCGCGTTGCGTACTTTAACGCCGTAGGGGACATTAATGCCCCGAGGGAAAATTTTCCAATGGCTTTCAACTGGCCTTTATTTTTGTTTTGAGGCAAATTTCGATACCAAAACAACAAAAACACCGTGTTGTTGTTCTTTAATTTTTTGCAAAATTCCGTCGTTTAGAAATTGAATAAGAAAGACAATGGACGACATTCTGCCTTCAATGATGGCAGATGCAATTCGGGGGATTTGCTACCGACCCGCAACAGCAATGCGTCCGTTGTAGAAGCAATCCAAAACAGCGATATCAAGCAGAACAACAACAGTCGAATAACCCCCCACCCCCCCCCCATTTTCTCGGTAAAACGCCTCGGCTCTCCAACGGCAGAGCACTGAACCGAACAAAAAGCTCCTCATTTTACTCTTCCCTCCGCCCCTTTCGACCACCCCCAACAGCGAAACCACTCTACCACCCCAACGGCACCACAATCGAGTGCCACTAAAAAGGTCTGCAGCCAAAAAATTGCAAATTGTTGAACACCACGGCGACCAGCACGGAACGAGCAGTGCTCCGGCGAATTTAACAGGAAAGGAACGGGAAAAAAGTTGTGTAGTTGGACAGCCGAGAACCCATCCGTTAGAGCCCGGCTTTTGGCTGCCCCTGGGAGAAGGCTCACTGATCAAAGCGCTTAACGCTGAAGAAATCGACAGATATTTGAAGGGAAATAGCGCGCAAAGGAAACAAGAAGAAGCTGAAGAGGTGCGCAAAATGGGTAAAACATTTCGTAAAATTAACCAATAATTACGATTTTAGCACACAAATTGTCCGGAATGGAAGAAGACCATCGTCGGACGCCAGAAGAAAAACCCCAAGAATAT
Organism: Globodera ellingtonae; assembly: GCA_001723225.1. NCBI lineage: Eukaryota > Metazoa > Nematoda > Chromadorea > Rhabditida > Heteroderidae > Globodera > Globodera ellingtonae. The sequence continues at coordinate 555,455 of MEIZ01000027.1, read as the reverse complement.
TTCATTGAGTATGCAATTAAGGCCAATCAAGAAATGCAATGCTCTTAAGAAAATTCAGTGACGAATTCAGTGACTTCGAGTCCAGCATGACCGGACGTGCAAGATTGGGACGGACCCAGGAGGATTTGAATAAGTACAAACAGCGCATTGACTCAAATGTGGAAAATCAGAAAGAGTATTCGGAAATTATTGCTGCAATGCAAAATAAGGTAATTAAGAGTTGGATACAAACAAAGTGATACTCATTTTACCTAACAGTTGCTCGAGTACAGACGGCACATTGCCGATCTGCAACTCGCCGCAAACGTGCCAGACACCTCGTTGTTCCCCCAGGGCGATTCCGGCTTTCTCGGTGACACCACCACGGATTGGGGTGGGCGATACGCACGGGATGCCAATTACAATTATGACACAATTCTGACGCGGTTGGACGAAGAACGGCAAAGGTGGGGGAAGGATAAATTTCAAAATGGAACAAGAAATTCAAAAATAAATGATAAATTATTGAAAGTATTTGTTCAGGGACTTAACCATGGATTATATTTATTAATCTGATCCGGCGGCGTTATTGTAAACAATTTTAGACATGAGGAGTTACGGTCACAATTGGACAGTGAGCGTACGCACAGTGATCGACTTCAAGGGGATTTGATACATTTACAGCGACAATTTGAGCAGGAAATTCAAGAAAAGGAACACCAGTTTCGTAATCGAGAAAAGGCACAGAGAATTTTTGTAAAATTCAAACAAAACAAAAAAAATTAACAGAATCTAGCCCAATACTTGAGCGATGAGCAGAAAAAGGTGTTGGATTTGTGGACAGAATTGCAACGCGTCCGGAAGCAATTTTCTGATTTAAAAGAGCAGACCGAGCGCGAACTGCTCGAACAACGCCAAGAATTCAACAAAATTGTGCGCAGTTTACGTTCACTGGTCGATGGGAGTGAAGGTAAAGATTGTTAGTAAAAAATGGAAAAATGAATTTCATAAAAGCAACAGGAACTGGCCGAACAGCTGTCAATACGGAAAGTATGCTCATCGAAATTATTCGCCAGATCAAAGACCGCGGTAGTGGTGATGCCGGAAGCAAATTGGTTCCGGATTTGGACCTGTTGAATAAGTTCAGAGGGGGTGGAGAGGCAACTTTTGGTCCGGAACTGTACAACGAACTGGTCAAAAAGTAGGAATGCGATTTGGTGTTCTTTCAAGCAATTAAAACAGATATGAGGAGGCGATTGAGCGGAACATCGCGCTGGAGGCTGGCGGTGATGAAAATGCGCGACGAGTGGGCGAGCTTGAGGCAGATTTGCGCAAGACGCGAGAAAAATTGGCAGAATGCCAGGTGTATTTGGAATATCGAAGCAACCAAAACTAAATTTCTGTGTACAGAAAGCGATTCGCAAAATGCATGAGCTAAGCTCGCGCGGACATGGCGATGAAACGCGCTCGCGCTCTCTCTCGCCCGGAAGTGCGCCGTTAGTGAGTCCACCGGAGGCGGTACGGGGCGTGCGCAACGCGCTGCGCAACCGCGACAACGAGAACCAGCAGTTAGAACATCGCTTGAGGGGAAATGGGCGTCAAATTGAGGAGCTTGGCACGAAATTGAGCCAAAATGAGGAGGCTCGACGCCGATTGGAGAAGGAATTAAATGGCGCAAAGCGGGAGAGCAGCGAAATGTATAAAAATGAATTAAAAACAAATATTTTCGGCGCAATTCAGGCAAAGACAGTGGGATGATGCGGAACGGATTCGAAGTCGCTTCGAGGAAAAATTAAAGACTATGCAAAATGAACGGACACTCGCAGAAACAACGCAAAATAATTTGGAAAATGAAATTCGTCGATTAAAACAGTAGCAATATAAATAATTACAATTAAAAAATAATAATTGCATATCGAATAGAGATGCAAATGTAACGTTTTAGGGAGTTGGAAAAAGTCATTTCCGAAGGAAAAAGGAAGGCGCGCGAGGAGGCCGATGATTATGCGGCCAGTATGGAATTGGATTACAAGAATAGGTTTGAACAATTCGCGAAAACACAGAGATTTTCTTCAGAATTGACGAGTTGAACAGACGGATTGCCACGCTTCAGGATGAGAAGCAACGGCTAAAGAATGAATTGACTCCGTTGAGGGCGGCAGTGAAAGATTCGGAGAATGAAATTAAGGCCTTAAAGAGACACCTTGAGGAGAAAGGTTAAAGAACAAATTAAAAGAATGAAAAAAAAATTAACACTATTTTGTGAAGCTCTCCAACATCAAAGCGACGAAGAGCAAAAAAAACGGTTGACGTACGAAGTCGGCAACTTCAAAGAGCGACTGGAAGCATTAAATGCAAAGCTTGATAAATCGAGAAATGTGAATGATCAAACGACGAAAACAATCAACGCGCTGGAGCAAAATGTGCATGATCTGAAGCAGCAAAGGGATGAACAGAGGTACAGATATTATTAACCTCAAAAATAGAGGCTGGCTTAAAATGAAACAAATTCAAGTAAAAAAAGGTCAGAAAAATTAAAATCCGTAAAGAAAACAAAATGCACATTGTTAGCAAGCAGCGCGAAGAAGTGCAGAACAAATTGAACGGTGCCATAGACGCACTGAGAGCAGAACAGACAGATAAAGAGAGCCTGAGGAAAAAAGGGGATGCGCTGAGCACAGAGACGGAAAGACTAAAGGGCGAGCTGAACGAGCTGGAGCGACAGTTGATCATCGCACGAAAACACGCGGACGAGCTAGACGCGCAGCTGAAGATCAACCAGGCACGGCAGGCCACGCTTGAGAACGAACTGAGCGCGTCACGCAAGGAGACTGAATCGATCAACGAGCTGAATCAGCAACTAAAACGCGAGCGGCAGGACGTGCAAAAGTTAGACTAATTTAAGATTCCACTTTAAATATTATAACTTGCAATTTAGCGCAAATCAAGAATTGGAGAATCAGCTGGCACAATTGCAAGAGCAAATGCGAAAGAATGAGCAGAAAATGGAGACAGTGCGAAATGAGATAAACGATTTGAAAGCATCGGAAGCCAAAGCTAGTGAGGAAGCGAATACGCAGCAAAACCGGTCAGATCATTTGGACAACATGTTGAAGGAAGCCGAAACACGCATCAAGCAAATGGAAGGTGTCGTAATGCGAATTTTAGAATTTAATTTAAATGTTGGAGATTGTTTCAAGAAAAAATGGAACTGTTGGAAAACGAATACAAAGATAAGTTGAAAAAAACACCGTGGAAAGGGGGTAAATCTATCGCAACAACCTCAACCGATGGTGGAGGAACCACAACCATCTTTTCGGATGGTGAAGAAGAAAGAGGGGTCGGCGCGCCCGAACAGGAAATGTACGACTCGGAGTTGGTGGAAAGAAAAATCAGAGAGATCAACGGCAAATGGAAGTTGGAGGTGGAAAAGTTAGAAAATGAAAAGGTAATGATGAAAAATTAGTGAATTTACAATTTATAGCAGTACAAATTTTGCTTTTTGGGTCCAAAATGCCATAAAAAATGAACTCTTGTCACCAACAATCAGTTAAACCATTGGTAATTTTAGCTTGTGCAAAATCGTTTATTTTATTAAAGGAACCTTTGGAGAGAAGTATACGCGAGTTGGAGGAAAAGCTTGCCGAAATGGACAGAGGGGGCCAGCGAACAAAAGATGAACTTGAGGACACCAAAAGACGGCTTCAGGGCGAAATTGACCGGTTGAAGGGCGAAGTCACTAATTTACACGACAAGCATCAAACAGTGTTGGAGGAGGAACGAAATGAACACAAAAAGGTGGCGGCGGAACATAAGGAAAAACCAATTAAGGCTAAAGCTATTCAGAACTTAACAGCGTTAAATCGGGAAACGGAAGAGTTGGAGGATAAACAAAGGCAAGCGGAGCGTCGGCTTGCGGATGCGCTAAACGCGCAAAGCGAATTTGAACGGAATGAGCGCGAATTGAGAGAACGATTGGATGCATTTTCTATACAAAATCAGAAATTGAAAGACGCAATGGAAGATACAAAAATGGAATCCGAAAAGGTTTCCATTGGGAAAAGTTAAATCGCCCTTTCCAATTTTTAGGAAATACAAAAATGGAAAACGGACGCCTATTCAATGCGATCAGAGCTGAAAGCGCTTGAAACGACAACAACAAATTTGAAAAGCCAGCTAAATTCGGCAAACGATCGGAATGACGTGCTGAACAAGACGATCAATGACCACGTGTCAAAGATCAGAGAATGTAAAAGCAAGAATATTATCTTTATTGAAAAAGTTTTTTATACAGTGACAGCCAACACACGCAAGTTGGAGGAAGATCTGTCCGATGCCAGGGCAAACAACAACGTTAAGGAGGTTGAAGTGGAGAATTTGCAGAATCGCCTCAGGCAATTGGAGGACCAAAATCAGCAAATGACCACCGAAAATGGCCATCTGAAGAACGAACTGGAAAGAAAATTGGCGGAGAGTGAAAGCGTCAGCACTGCGCGGAATGAATTAGCAGAGAATGTGGAAAGACTGAAGAAACGCCTTGAGGAATATGAGGAAAGCTTCAAGGAACAAAGAAGAGCCGTTGCTTCTTTAAAATCGGATGTAAATAAAAAGAATATTTATAAAAAAAAATTTTTCCTGCAGAATATTAGACTTCAATCAGCACTCAAAAATACAAACAAGCAGGCGGATGAGTGGGAGAAAATGGCCAATCAATTTGAGGACAAACTTGAGAAACTACGAACAGAACATCAGACAACAATGGATAAAGTAGTGAAAAATAAATTGTTGCAAAGATTAAAATGCGGTTTCATTTCTCAGCTGATCGCTGCAGAGAGCGATAGGGCAAATCTGCGCAACAAAATCTCGAGTCTCCAGAAGGAACTCGACTTCGGCAAGGAGCAAATGTTGCGCCGAAATGAGGAGTACGATGCTGCCATTGAGTCGATGTCAAATGCACACAGAGCAGCAGAGGACGGACGTCTGGCTTCTTTGCAGGAGTTGGAGAGCAAAAAATACGAAGTCGCAAATTTGGAGGTGGCAATTTCATCGTTTTGTTAATACTAAAAATTTTTGTGCTTTAAAATGAGGGTTATTTCAGTCCCGGCTTGAAAATGTTGAGCAACGCATGCAGCAATTACAACAGGACTACATTCGTGTAGACAACCAGCACGAATTGTTAAGCGACATTTTGAAGCGATTTCAAACAGCGATTGGAAGAGCGATGGCCGACCGTGACCGCTTCGCGGCAGAGTTTAATGGGAAGGATTCCAGCCAATTGGAAAGCTTTTTGAAGGATTTAACAAATCGAATTGAAATCCTACAACGAGAACGAGTGTGCTTTAAAAAAAATCAAAAATAGAAGATATTAAAGTAATTAAAGTTTTCATGCCCTGGGGGTATATTGGGGTTTAAAATGCAACTTTTCATCGCAGAACCAACTCCATGAAGAATTAAACCGCTTGAAACAAAACTCCAGTGACACAAAGAATACTTTTACCAAGCGGGAGACGCACTTAAAGAGCATTGAGGAAACGCTGGAGAGCGCTGAAGACGGTAGAAAGGATTATGTCCTAAAGACTCAAATCTTAAGAACAAACTTAGAAAAACGTTCGCTGGAGGCGCGTTTGGCAACCGCAAAGCAACTGCTGCGATCACAAGAAGAAACGCTTAAGCAACGTGAAGAAGAACGACGACAACTTAAAGCCGGTTTAATGACGACAGAACTCGAGACACGTGGGAAAGAGGCACAACTACGGCATTTGAACGTAAAAACAAGCATCCCTAATATTTTTGTAAGATTCTTGCAGGAACAACTCAAAAATTTGCGTTCCGATTTGGAAACCGCACGAGAAGAGTTGCGCATAACGCGCGATAGAACTGAGTCGCATGAAGGAGACCGTTATCAGCTAGAGGGCAGAATGCGGGACCAAGAACAAGAGTTGCAAAAAATACGAATGCAATTCGTTAATTCCCAGACCGACAATCAGGTCCTCCAAATATTAATAAACCGATGAAATAGCTTCTTTTAGAATTTGAATGAAAAAGTCCACGAAATGAAAGGGCAGTTGAAGTTGAGTGACGAAAAATCATCCGATCTTCGTGACGATGTCATAAGACTTAAACGCGATTTAAAGAAGGCGGAAGATGTTGAGAGTGAGCTGAGGCGAAGTTTGGAGGCGCAGATTAAAGAAAACACGGAGTTACAGACAATGAAGGACCAGGTAAAAATGTCAAACCCTGGAATTGCCCGTCAAGTGGATTAGAATCTGTAGTTTTGATCATTTTTCGGATTCTATTTGATTGGTGATTTTGACCATCTTTGATCAAACAATAGGTGTTGCGGATGCAAAGTGATCTGCAAGACAGTCAAGCGCGCAAAAATGCGTTAGAAATAGAGATATCCAATGCGCGCGTGGAACTTCGGGAGTTCAAAAATCGCGCGCAGTCGTTGAACAGTCGCATTTTGGAACTACAGCGACAGGTGCAGGATACAATGGATGCAAAGAATCGCAACGAAGACCGACTTCACGATTTAGAGAAGGTTGCGTGGGTTTAGTTACATAGAATTCGTTAATGAAAAAAAAAAAATGCAATAATGAATGCCTTAGGTGAACGGAATATGGAATTAGGATCGTACAATAGCGCATTGGCAATAAAAAAAGGAATGGCTGAGAATGTTTAAAAAACAATCCATTAAAATGTCAATTAGAATTGCTTTTAGGAACGAAAATTCGTTTTTAGCAGATGTCTGGAAATCGAATCACCGAAAATGAGCAGAAACAGCAATTGGAAGTGCTGAGAACTGAGAAGAAACAATTGAAAAATGAGTTGGCAGAAGTAAGAGAGAAGCTACAGCAGATGAAGACTGAAAGAGAAACGGTGGGCCGCGTTGAGGAGCAGTGCAAACGTGACCGAGCAGCACTGTTACGCAAAATTGAAATGGTAAATTTGGTGGGAACGAGTTATGTGTAGCATGACTGGAGCAATTTTAAACGGGTTAACAACATCAAAAAGTTAAAATTGTTTTTGAGTACGAGACGGAGAAGCGCAAGACGGAAGCGGCCATTCGCGAGACTGCTCTCCAGAGGGAGGCTATTGAAAAGTCGCTGAACGCGATGGAACGCGAGAATCGCGAGTTGTATAAGAACTGTGCTCAGCTTCAACAGCAGGTTGCACAGTTGGAAGTAGAAAACGGACATCGTCTCGTCGAGATCACCAACAGGCAAAGGGAGGAACAGGAAAAGCACGTTATACGCATCAGAGCCGAAAAGGCTCAGGTCCATTCTCGCACTTCCTATTGAATGATCCTTGCATAATGCAGATTGAGAAAACGATGGAAAACCGGGAGAAGCTGTGCAAACAGAAAATCCGACAACTTGAGCAACAAATTCAACTGCTGAGGGAACAGTTGGAGGCAGAACGACGCCGAAGTCGGGAATTTCGGGACCGACAGGTGGCCAGCGATGCAGGCCGAGCATTCGGCATGAGTCGAATGATAGGAACAAGTCCAAGCGGGATCGGTTACAGCTCGTTGGAAAACTATTGGCCCATCCGAAACGATAACATTGACAGCGTAGGGTTCAGGTAGGGAGTGGAAAACAAAAATCGATCGCAAATTTCCCCGACACGAAGGCCGGTTCGTTCGACGTACGCCTCCAACCCGTTAACGCCGCCTCGGGATGCCTCGACGCCGCTAGCGACGACAGGAGCAGCACAGAGGCAAGAAACGGAGAAAGCGAAGGCGCTAAGCGAAGTGCCATTGAGCACTCTCCTATTAAGCAGAGCGCACGGCTTCGACCAGGGCAGCAGCAGCGCCTATCCGCCCTTCCCGGGCCGGGAGCCGCCGACGGTCGACGAGGAGCGTGAAAGTGCGGAAATGGCACGGCTTAAGTACAGCCCGAGCGGACTGTGAAGGATAAGAATGAGGGAAGGGGGGGGGGGGAAATTCCGGAATTGAAATAGCAAAATGGCTAACGCACGTACTACAAACAATGCTTTCGTACCTTCAAAAACGCATCAGCATTTTTAAAATGTGACAGGCACAACAAAACCAATCACATTCATTGGAAAATGTTGATCATAGCTCACCTAAACGAAATGGCGCAAATCATATACCAATTGATTCCCCTCTAAGCCTAACGCATGAATCCGCAAAAAAATTTTGCGCGGACTCAACTAAGAAGAAAGGAGGGGCCAATGAAGTCGCAATTGGTCGTTAATGTGAGCTATGATCAACATTTACCCATTCATATGTAAAACGCATATAAACCATAAAAATGTCAGTGGCAAACCAAACAAAGTCAAGTCTTTGATCAGTTAATTACCTAATTAGTTCGTAGCAACAGTCTTTTAAATTGATCATTATGAAAGCTAGAGACCACTCCAGCAGTTAATAATGACTTTTTAACATAAATTTTGAATATTTAACAACAAAAAAAAACCAGCCTGGTTCGGGACAAGGCATGAGCGACCAAAACAGCACGGAAAAAGCAATTTGTGCGCCCATTTGACCCATTTTGGGTTCAGCGAACCGTAGGGCTCCTCATTCTTCGGTTTGAACACACCAATCTTCTCCTGCACACATAAAATGATAAGATTGGAAGCAGTACTTGCATATTTTTTGTGATAAAAGCTTATCCTTTTCCATGATTGACCAAACGAAAAAAGTAGTACAAAACCATTAAAACAAATAACCGGGAACGTTTTAATTATGTTTCATTAAAAAAATATTTTTGTTTTTTACCCCTTGCGAATTCTTCACAAAATATGAGCCCGACGAGCCTTGCGCAATTCGTTCTGGATAAGTGCCGCAATTAATGGCACGGATGGCCTCGACGAGACAAGCGGCAAAATCGTTTCCTTCTTGCATACTCTAAAAAAACAACCCTTCAACGCGCCAGGGGATGAGAAAGCAAAGCCCCCCCCCCCCGAAATGAAATTTGAGAAAAACAAAAATAATAGGGGGGGCCCTAATTGTTTTACACAGGAAAATATACCCCTAAGAATCAACTTTCCCCCCCCCCTCCACCCAAAAATTTGTTCTAGATAGTTGAGAATATGGCAAATGGACAGACCGATTGATTGCAAACCGAAGACCAACAACGAACGACGGTAACTAATTAAGTAATGATGATAAGAAAACTGTGGTAAAATCAATGCAAAAATATATGTTATGGGGGGTCACGAGCCGCGACAAAACCCCCATTTTTTGCGAAGAAAAATTAAAACAAAAAAAAAGAAATTTGTTTTATCCGGCGATCCGAATCGGAAATACATCGCCAGCATTGTCCTCTCTTCCGTTCCGTTGCTGTTGCTCTCTGCCGCTTTCCTCCTGCCGCCGCTCGATTCCGCCACGCTTTCGCTGTTGTCTGAGCTCCCGCAGTGTCGCCTTCTGCTCCGCGCGCACTTCGCTCACAGACATTGCGAGTCGCGCGCGCACTTCCTCTACACGCTCCGCACACCGACGCGCGTACGCCGTCTGATCCGCGCGCAGACGATGCTGCTGGCGCGATAAGCGCGCGCACAGCGGTCGGAAAAAGCGAGGCGGCTCGGGCTTCGGCAGAAACACGGCGACCCATTTGGCCTGAATTTGTAGAAAAATGAGCGCGAATTTGTTAACTATTTTATGGGAAAACGGACACCGTTTAACAACAAAAAAAGAATTTTAAAAAGAAAAAGCGGATTCCTTGAAAATCCTTTTGCATCTGTGCGTTAAATTGAATGCCTAACCAGCACATCCGAATTTCTGAGATCATCTTGGCCAGAAGTTAACGGTTGGAGACGGTCTGGTAACGTATGATGGTATGGCTGAGTTCGTTGTTGCCGATGGATGACAGCCATTTTCCTCTTTCTCTCAAAATAAGAAAGTTCTTCTCTGTCGTTGCCATAATTGTAATTTGTGGTGCGATTGTTGCTGAAGCTTTCCATTTTCTAAAAATTCGTCTTTTAAAAAAGAATAAATGTGTAGAACATAAATAAACCTAAATAAGTCGAAAGTCGAGTAATCTTAAAGTTTACAGGTTCCACAAAAAGTTTTGAGAGGATTGTACGCAAGTATGAGAAGCAACCTTGAGCCCGAATTTGCAAATTTTCGAAATTTCAATTTTTTCAAATCGGTTTTTTGCACAAATCGTTCAAAAATTCACGAACTAAAAGATAAAAAAGCCTTTTCACTACAATAAATATTAGCCAGTTGCCGCAATAAAAATCGATTTTTGAAAAATTTCGCTTCAAAAAATCAGATGTTGAAATCGATTATATAGTTGATGTAATGTGATGAATCTGATGTCACATTCATGATCAGAAACCTCGATAACAACAGAAATTGCATAACCCTCTTAAAACTTTTTTTATAGGGCCTGTAACTTTATGATTGCCAGTCGATCGTAAGGACTAGTTTTTAACGCTATTTTCAAACTCAACCAATCAGCGTGATTTATTAGAGCCATCCGAATTGAAATAAAAAATCTTTAACCCGAAAAATGGACTTTTTGACTTTTTTTTTTCTTTAACATTTGCTTTTTTTGCGATGACCAATCGCACAGCATTTTGATAAATCCATTCATTGGGAATTTTGAGTTATATCTAACAAGTCTGAGTTGGTTGAATTTCAAGACKTAAGGTCGAATGTTAGGGGGCCGGTCCGTTCGGTTCGTACGCCCAGGAAAAACCTGTTGAGCCGGTGGGGACGACGGCGATGATGAGCACTCCCGTGTTACGTAATAAAAAGGCGACGATGATGACAGTGCGTTGGTTAGGCTGGGATCAGTTGGTATCGGTACAACAGTCATTGGAAAAAAGCAACCCGTAGTAACATTAATTAGACAAAACACAGATTGGAAGCAGAAAATCTGAACAAATTTAGTCGTTTTTGGTTATGTTTTGTTTTCTGAGAAATTGGGATATTATTTAGCGCAATGAAATTTTTTAAATCAAAAAACGAAGCGGAGGAAAGAGACAACGCCATTGTTGTGCGAGCAAAATCCCTAAAACATAGAAAAATCATTCAAAAATTCAAACCTGACCTGACAAAATTTTTAATCCGTTTTATTACGAATTTCGCGAAAAGTTTTAAGTGTTGAACATTCAAACGTTCTTTTTGGATTCTTCTTATTTAGATTGTCACGATTTGCATAAAAAGCACCCCGTCAAGTTGATGCAAGCAGCTGACTTCCGATCGATCAGCTTTTATAAGTTTAAAGTTAAAAATATTCCAAAATCACTAAACAAATAAAGAAGCTGAAATATTTAATTTTAAAAAAATGTTTAACCGATAAATAAGTAAATACCGACCGACCGCATGAATAGCTGCTGAATATGTATCACTCGAAGCAAGCAAGCAAGCAGAAGCCTCTTTCACAAAGGATTTAATAAGTAAATAAAAATGTATTAATGATTTTACAGTTATCACCCCTCCCGTGAACTAATTAGAGAGATTTAATTTTTGTCGAATACTTTTTGCTGGTTCTCACACTGGCAATGTAAAAATGATAGCAAATGTTGCGACCAAAACGGCAAAAGCCCGGCGTTCGGCCTCAAAATCATCCTTTTAGCCTTCGTTTCTTACCCGTCTCAGCTTTCCTTAACACTTTTTCTACAAACATTCGTTAGGCAATAAATATTCAACAAGACAAAATGCCAGATTTGGAATTATTTAAACAAGACAAAATGCCAGATTTGGAATTATTCAAAAAGGCATCGGYTAACTCTCCATGTTTAAAACGGAGTGGTGAAATTCGATAGGGAATTTAAATTTAAAAAAACATAAAAGYAATGAAGAATTTATGCTTTTTGACGCTTACTCAAAAGGAATGAATAAAATATAAAATTTATTTTTATGCTTCGATGGGATTCTTTTCAAAATAATGCTAATTTGGACACAGAAACAAATGAAATGTAAAGAAAATTCCCCCTTTTTCGCTAAAACTACGTAAGAACGGATCAATTCGGAGATTGGGAGGGTATTCTGTAAAAAGGTGCGTAGTCTGATCAGTGGCGATCACAGTTGAGTGATCAGAGCATTGAGTTCATTTGATCAMTTCCCGCATTCCTTTGGGCAAATCTTAAAATTTTACCCTCACTTCCCTTTTTAACTATTTAATCGGAATGGAAATTGTATGCAAAAAAAGAATTTTCTGCTAAAACTACGTAAGAGCGATTAACTTTTTGCAAAAAAAAAGAGGGAAAATGCATTCTTTCTTCTTTCTGATCAGTGTCCACCGCCGCTGAGTCAATCAGCCAAATGTTCAGAGCCTTCTTTGGGAAGTTTTAAGAGTTTTTATCACTTTTCTATTTAACTAAATTTGGCTGAATGAATTGGCCAAAGGTCGGTCAGAGACCGTTCAGTTAAAAGGTCCCGGACAAAACCAATTCTGCCGCCCATCGAAAAACCGAAGCTCAAAATTGGCCAAAACCCAGCCGTTTTCCAGTTTAATTTAAAAACATTGAATTTGAATTTCTTTTTTGCCCTTATGAAGAAAATGCCAAATTACCTTTTCAAATAAATCGTAAAATATTTACAATTACCGTTTTATTTTATTGGAGGCGACGAAAGTAATTTGCTCAACTGTCCGTGTAAAAGTGTAAAGCGCAGCCTTTCTCTGGAAAACGAATTCTCAATTTTATTTTACCAATAACACAAAAAAATGGCACCGGACAAATTTAAATTGAAAAGAAATAATTAATTTTATTTCCGATTCCAATAAATAATTAATGCATTTTCTCGCGACCTTAGGCCTTTTTTGTATTTTGTTTTGGCGAAGATTCGGACATTTTATGAAAATAAATGTGTAAAATTTTAGCCCGAGGCAAATGGAAAAGGTTTAAAAATGAATTTAAAAAATCAAATGCCCCGAGGCATTTGGGTTCCGCGCAATTATTACGGCAAATTAATTGCGTCGAAAATACTTTCCTCGTGGCCAAAATGTTTAAACATTGCAATATTTATAAACAAAATCTTTATTTTTGTAAATTAATTTGAATTTGCCCAATCAATCCATTACATATTTGACCTAACTCAATTTTAATTTTCACTTTTTGCAAATTAAAATGTTTAAATGTTTCTTTTGAACGCGTTAATCCAATTTGTTCTCGTAGGTTAAAGATTGGCGAGGGGCAACGGAACATTAAATTTGACTTTTGCTCTGCCTGTAACCTCATAAATAAATGGTTYAGTATTTTGTCCATTTCCGTCATTTTGGTGAACGGAMAGTTTTTGCCCCCCAGGGGACGGAGGACATCGCATAATTTTTTTTGCCCAGACGGCGGCCTCCCCGAAGGGGCTGAAGTTAAACCTTTTTTGTTTGGAACGAGTTACCGACAAAACAAACAGATTCTTCGCCCCTGGCACAAAAAAACTTTTAACATTTCCGTTCAAAACAAAATTTGTCAATTTGAAGTGTCGCCCGCCCGCCTTTACTTAAGTTCAATTTAAATATTTAAAGTGTTAGAACATAAATTGATCTGAACTCAAAAGTTTGTTAATCATTTGAATTATATTTAATCGAATTAAGCAAAATGATCTCCGCCTTCCATTTGTTCGTCTGTCTTTCAATGTTTGTCCTCACTCAAAAGGTTCTCAAAGTTTTTTAATTTTGTTTTTTTTAACATTTTTGAAAATCTCTTCAGGCTCAAATCGACGCAATGCCGCCGTTCAGAGCAAAAAACGCGACAACATACCCTGTGGCAAAAAGAGCCGCTGGCAATGCCAATTTTAGGCACAAATATTCGGTTTATGACAARTCCGTSCGTACTCCGGTATACAATTCCGCGCGTACGTCYGCATATAATGCCGTCCGTACTCCGGTATACAATTCCGCGCGTACGTCGGCATATAATGCCGTCCGTACTCCGGTATACAATTCCGCGCGTACGTCGGCATATAATTCCGCGCGTACGTCAGCATATAATACCGTCCGTACTCCGGCATATGCCGCGCGTACGTCAGCATATAATACCGTGCGTACTCCGGCATACAATGCCGRGCGTGTCGCATCGCCCCCGGCGTCCATCACTTACGGCACCGTGTACGGCCCGTCCCCATGGAATTTGCTCTCTCAGATGGGCGAAGATGTGYGCAAATTGGGGGGTTTTTGCCTTAAACCGTTTGTGCCRTTAAGGAGTACCAAATTCGACGATTCATTCAGACGGACGCACGCGCACTTCGAATCCATCCGCTCCAATTCGACAAGGAACGCTTTAAGCGTGCGGTTCGTAACTTCAAAATAATCTGGCCGTAATCTTGAGAAGCTTGTTGTACTTTCTGATGGTCCCTTTATAAGCTTTTAATCAGAGAGTTTTGCAAAGGAATTTTCGAAAGTTCATTAATTAATTCTCTCTTTGGCCATATGCAATAAATAACTTTTCACTTTCCCCCAAGGCAACTAAATTTAGAGGGAAATGAAAAGAAATTTTGGCAAATCGTTCGTTCACTTTTCGTGGGATTTCCGTCGGCGGCGATCGGTGTCTTATTCGCTGGTCGCCACCATCGCGTCGTCACGGCCTCTTCGGCCGCCATTTTACACTTTGGGGGGTTTTCGTTGGTCGTTTGATTTGCGACCTTTGGCCWCTAAATTGGGCGAAGATGAAGGTCGAAAGGCGCCGGCGGGCGGGAATTTCTGCAAATCTTTATAAATTAAACCTATAATGATGATGACGCCTAATTACTGATTTTGGTCTCATTAAGAATTAAATTTCCGTTTAAAGGTCGTCCAGATCAGCAATCGCTATCGATGGATGCACGGAACGGATGGACTGGTGCCGGACGCGTACAGCGAGGTGGGCGCCACGCGGTGGGCGGACGGTTTGGCGCGGTCGGGCTCATGTTTGGTCCACGAACTCAGGTCAACCAACAATTTGAAAAATGCTTTAATCCAGAGGACCTTAATGTGCCATCATTTMATCAATTAAAAGATRCAACTGAAGAATGGTCTCCCCACTCAGCAGCAACACTTTTTGATCTTTCAGGCATGGCGGTGAGAACCTGTTCTACTTCTCAACTCTGGAGCCGTATCTGTCCACGCCGGAAACGATGGCTGAGGCGGTGATGAAATCCTTCTACATCGAGGGGCGCAATTACATGCGTTACGCGTTCCCCTCCCGTCCGGACCCCAGCGCGTATCATTACACGCAAATGCTGTGGCGCGGCTCTCGACGCATCGGCGTCGGCGTGTCCATTCAGGTGAAATGCCCAACAGCGCACAACTGATCTGATAGACACAGCTCCTATGAGTTGAGCTTAATCTTTCATAGTTTATTAGATCAGACCTTTGGAATCTTCAGAAAAGCTCCAATTCTGAACGGATTCGAGTTGAACCATTTAAGGCACTCCCCTCGGGCGGAGGCCCCTGCGTGCCTTATGCCTACGGATACAATAACCCGCAGGCCTGGATGTTCTATGTGGACATACGGTATGACCCAATCGGCAACCAGGCGTATCCGGGCAACGGTTACACGGAGAATGTATTGCCGCTGGTGAGGAGAATGTGATTAGCCCAATCATTGTTTTGTGATCCACGAAAGGTCGTGATCTGATCAGTGCATTTAATAATGCAAATGTCCCTAATGTGATAGTTTCGACCAAACAAACCTCTTTCGAAAGCTCTAAAAGTGCCGAATTTGTTAAACTAAAATTCATCGATTCGCTAAAAGTTATGATCAAAAGATGCTAAAGATTCGTTTCCAATGCATTTACCGTATTCGATAAGCACCGGCGGATGGTACTGTAATGCTTCATCTTTTGCTCTTTCATGGCATAGGCACTGCTTTTTTCGTTTTGCACTTCACTCCGTACATTTATTTCAATGCTTTCCATCAGATTCGAATTATTTCCGTATTTTTTTCATGTTGTAACAATTGTAACTCTCTGATCATTAAATAGTATTTGATAAAAAACGTTTTCAATTTTATATTTTCTCATTTTTCAGTTTTCGCGTGAAATTGGCGAAAATTTCCTTCCGGAAATTTGAATCCAATTTGTCTAGTCTATGTTTTGGGCTTTTATTTGTTTTGTACTCCTTTCAGCGAAAATGGCAAATTGTGAAAAAGCTTTTCTGACGCAACAAAATCTTCCCCCCCCCCGCACCATTTCAGAAGGTTAACCCCATCTTTTGTTAATCGGCCGACAAAGGCTGTTTTGCTAAATTAGCCTCGGGCGAGTTCAA
This sequence comes from Globodera ellingtonae, assembly GCA_001723225.1. Taxonomy (NCBI): domain Eukaryota; kingdom Metazoa; phylum Nematoda; class Chromadorea; order Rhabditida; family Heteroderidae; genus Globodera; species Globodera ellingtonae. The sequence continues at coordinate 539,316 of MEIZ01000027.1, read as the reverse complement.
TTTTTTGGTTTTTATTTTGATAGAATAAAAGGAGGCATTACCGGATCCCATTCATTTCGTAATTGCCCGCAGGCAAAAGAACAGCTTTTAGCCCCGGGGCTATGAGTTTGGATGGGTGCGATGAATTGAATATTTTGGTAAAAATGATGTGTATAAATTATGGCAATTAATAATAAAATTATAAACCTAATTAACTAACTTTTTTTGGCGTTCTTTAAATTGTACCGATTTAAGAGTCTTTGCGACCAATTTCCGTTTCCCCGCGGGCGCAATTGCTTCCGACACTCCCAAATGCGGGGGCGACTATTTAAATTCGTAATTTTCATCCAAAATTTTATTTTGCAAATTTTTATTTAATTTAGAATTTATTTGTGTTTTGAGCGAATCGTTTTTTTTCAAATTTGTCAGAATTTTTTGCTGACTTTTCCCACGCCTTCGCATAAAATTTATTTGTTAGTGGAAAATGCACTTTTACGCGTGGCGTGAAACTGACACGCATCGCTTAGTTTGTAAGGAAATTGCCTTTTTTAGGCTTATCGGCATTTTTGTTTTAAATTTAAAAATATTTTGTGTCATTTAATCAATCATTTTTTCTAAAAATTGAAAATCTTTTAGGCTGTAATCCCACGCAATTGAACTTTCAATGATAATATTTGGACAAAATACCCCCTGATTAAAAGAATTCCCTAGGGCATAATTATTTTAACCTTCAACTTTAGAACAGTAATTATTCTCTTAAAATGCTTAGCAATTCCCCCGGGGGTATATAATTAATTCAAAAAAATTTAGGCACCAATTTATAGCTTGAAGCATTTATTTAACGCGCATTCAACCAAAAGATTGATAAAATGTCCTCTAATTTGTTCATCGTTTTTTCGTTGCTGCTTTTGGCGGTGCCGCTGCGTTTGGCCAATGCCGAACCGGTATGTAAAAGCTGAAAGAATGAGGACACTCTCTGAAGTCGTTTAGGCCAATTCTTTTATCAAATAAAGTGCCAATAGTTTAGTGAATATTGCCGGTTCTGTCCTCAGTCAGTAGGGGAAAAGCGAATTGTTTTACATTTCCAGGAATTTGTTATGGCCAAAAAGGAGACAGAAGTTGGCTCAACCGGATTCCGAATGGACCGGAACGCTTTCCGGATGAGTTTCGGCAAGCGAGGCGAGGTGACGTTTTGGGAACGATAACAATTTATTGAATTGAAAATGTCAAAATGCCATTTTTATACATTTAAAAGTTATTGGACTTTAAAATTCCAAAAAATAATTTCGTTGTCATTTAGGCGCTTGTGCCGTTCCGCATGTTACGTTCCAATCCGCGTCAGTTGGCCATGGACCGGAACGCCTTCCGCATGAGCTTCGGAAAGCGTTCGCCGGCGGGCAGCAGCAGCATTAGCAACGAACTGATTGTAAGAGGAGGGCGAGGGCCACGGCGAAAAGATGGCGCGAATGGAAATTTTAAATTTTTCAGAATGCCAACATCGACGCCAACCACCAGCAAAAGTACCGGGCATTTTGGTCCCCCGCGGCGGCTAATGGATGGGAAGCGGCGGCCGCTCTTCCCCCGAAGCGATTGGACCGAAATCTTTTCAACGTCCGTTTTGGCCGACGACGGCGATGAAAGTGAAAGGGGAGGCGATGTGACCTTTTGCGTTGTGATTTGACAACATTTCCACTCAATTTAAAGAATTGGTCGAAGGCATCAACAAAATATAAAATTCTTTATTTAAAGTCGAATTATTCGGCATATTCTTCAGAAATGCCGATTAACGCGGCCAAACCCATCAAAAGCCTTTTACCTGTCTCTTATACACATAATGCCGATTAACGCGGCCAAACCCATCAAAAGCCTTTTACGGATTGTGAAAATTTCTTAGAAAGTTAAGCAAATTTCCGTCCCCGGGGGATCACCGGTAATTCCCCACGGGGGCTATCCCCCCCCCCCCCCCCNNATTCTATTTAAGAGCCACGGCAATTTGTTCTTCAGCGCCGCGATAAATTTCATCGGCAGTAAAATGCCTAAGAACACACTGTGTGTGTGTGTACTAAATGCCAAGAAAACAAAAAAACATTTCCGCCTAATCAACGATGAATTGGGCAGCGAGTTGAGGGGGCGGACCTTTTCTTTTCTTAATTTAGCGACGAGTGAATGAATCGGCGTTAATTTTGTTTTGCCTGAGGGGTTGCCTGAGGGGTTGCCTGAGGGTTGTAAAATGTTGGAGCCTCGGAAACCGATGCTTCATAACGGTCTCGAGACTCTCGACGATATAAGCCGTCCAAAGAATTGACTTTATTTTAAGGGCTTTCATTTTTGTGCCAAAAATTGGACATTTTGTTGCCGGATTTGCCAAGTTTATTTATTAAGGCATCTCCAAAGGTTTTCCGCCGTCCATTAAAGTTAATTTAAATTTGCTTATTTCTTTTATTCTCACAATTTTATGATTGCGTTTAATTCGCCTGCAAATGGCGAAATGTAATTACCTCTCTTAACTTTCTGTGCCTCGGCATTTCGGCACTTTTAAATTGCCGTCATTCAAAAAAAGAACAAAAAATGTTTTCATTTTTAGTAATTTAATCATAACTTGCCCTTCCATAATGCCAATGCCTGTCCGTTAGTGAAAAATTGCTTGCATTTATTTTTTTTTTATGCAAAAAAAATCGTACAATTAAAAAAATTACTTAAAGACTTTGCCCTATAAGACAAAATTTGCAATTTTCTGAAATTCAATCCCTCCAAAATGTATGTAAAATGACCGCCTGTTGAGCTGATGTAAACACAAATTGTTGTCCCTAATTAAGCACTTTTTGCTTAACTGAAACAATTTTTCATGCCCTCCGGACATAAATTTCGATCAAAATTAAATTCTCAATTTAAATTTAATTGTAACTCAACTTAAAAAGAACTTTTAACAAAGATCCGATGCTTCCGCCAATAATTTCAATTTTCAAAAAATTCAATAAAAGTATCGCCCCCGCAGTGACAAATTTTCGGATATGAATTTTGACGGCATTATGCCATTTTTTGTTCTCCCAAATCTATTAGTTTCCGATGCCTATGTCTTCTGAGAATTGACCTTAAAACAATGGCACGTTTCTCCCTCCGGGGGCAATTCTTTGTGTCCTCGAGGCACAAAAAGAGATTTATCTCTTTGGCAACATTCTTCCTTATTGTCGGGAGTGAATGGCACCTCGGGAATCGGGAGTGAGTGATGGGGCTTTTGGCAATGGGACGCCCCGCCCGTTTTGGAGAATCGAAAGTCAAAAATTTATTATTCATTCGCTCGTCAAAAATTGAAATTTTAAGGCATTTTGTTTGGTTGCCAATACAAATTTCCAACAAAATTTGTTGTGGCCAATGCCGCCTTATTAAAAGCGTTTCTCACCCACACGCCCTTCGGCGCAATGGCATTTTTCTCGTTCAGCCGATAAGCCCTCTGGGGATTTATTTCCGCCAGCCGATAAACCTTCGGGGGATTTATTGCCTCACTCCCGCCGATGGAGGAAAGGAAAGGAATCTTGTGCCATCATTCTCACTTTCGTGCCATTTTGTCCCCCCGGGGGGGGGGGCTCATTCCATTAAATCTGTTTGTTCTCACAATTCCCATTAATTCCAGTCTGTTTGATTACCCATTGGCCAGAAGCAGAATTAATCGGTGCCAAACAATTGGATTGCCTATAATTTGCCCTCGGGCCACACAAACAATTGCCCTCGTCATTATTATGCCCGCGGCGATTTTTCATTACCATACCCCCGAGGGAATTAATCCTTAATTAATTGCTTTGCATTCATTGTTAGTCGAGCCAATCCGCTTCCATTAATTCTAGCAGAAGTCAGTTTTTCTGAAAATTATTGTTCGTTAGGGTTGCAACCCCGACGGGCTTAAGGAGTTCAGAGTTTTTAAACTAAAACCCCCGAAATTTGAATTGGGGGTTCGGGGTGCAACTTGTTGAACTTCTGTTTTCAGCAATTTTACTACGGAAATGGCCTCCTTCCAATCTTTTGCCGTCATTTTATTTTCTCTTCTAATCCTTCGGCTGATCACTTTAAACGAAGTTCGCGCAGCCCCAACCGGCAGATTGCAATTGGACCGGAGCGCTTTCCGGATGAGCTTCGGCAAGCGTTCGCCGGCAACCGCCGCCGAATCGGACAGCA
>MEIZ01000027.1:514383-525370 GCA_001723225.1 Globodera ellingtonae | reverse complement strand
CAATTACTTCACAAGATCAGTGTGTTTCTTTCTCGTAGTCCAAAACGTTCAGCGACGTTATCTGGCTGGACCCGGTCATTGCCGACAATACGCAAACAAACACTGATTAAATACAAAAATTAATCCTAACCAAGAACCTTTTAATTTCTAACATTTTCAGATATTGTGTTTGCTGCTTCATTGTACACAACGGAGGAGTGATCTTTTCGTTTCTTTTATTTATTTCCCAATAATTTTTGTACTTCTATTTATTTATATCCTTTTAATAAGAACAACAAGAAAAATTGTTTGGAAGTTATCATAAAGACAACATTTAAATTTTTATACCAGAAGTAACGACGAGGTAAACAAAAACAATTTTGATTGTTTTATTCATTCGGTAAGCAAATTTTGCAAATTTGAAAACATAAGATCCAATTTTCAAAGTGAGAGGATACCAGGTCAAAATATCAAGTGTCCACAAAAATGCCGTAATAAGCATGCAACGCCTTCAACTTCTCGTTGAGCACCGTTTGCTCCATCTCAACATGGCCGCCGGTCCCGCCAGCCAGTGCCATCAACTGAAATTTAAAAATATAATAAAAATAACAAAAAAAATGTTTTAAAAATGGAGCGAGCCTGTTCCGTGCGAGTGTTTTTCGGCAGAAAATAGACAATGTTCGGTGAAATTTCCTGCGCTGTTTTGAAAATTTCGATGCCATTCGGTTCCATGTCCTTCAGCAGGTCAAACGGACGATCCTTCTCGAAATAGGCGGGCCCGCCCCACGGGGGGCTGAGGAACACCGCGTCGACAAAGCCCTGCGGGTAACTGAAAAAATAATAATTTGAAAAAACATTCTTCTTCAAATGGTTTCTATTTTATTTATCTTAAAACAAAAAGAATTGTTCAGAATTCACTAATTCACCCCATCGCCGTCACTGCCGCCTCCCCATTTTGGGGTCTTTGTTTCCCCTCTTTTGCGCGTCGGGCGCCAAACATTGAGGCGGCGACATGAAAAAAGCTGCCGCAGATGAAGCAAATTCGATTCGCAACGCCTAAATATTCAAATGATTAATTSMCGGATAAATCYATCAATTAAATACCGTAAACCCGCGCATTCTGACGAGCACAACGCAATTTGCGCGGGTCAATGTCCACTGCGATCACTGAAAACAAACATTTATAYTTAGGGAAGATACAAATTAAATAATAAATATTGAAAATGYTTGAGGCCTTTTCTTACCGTACGCCCCGCGCAATGCGAATTGAATGGCATTTCCGCCGACGCCGGTGAACGCGTCGAGAATGGTGCAGTCGGGCACCAATACCATTCGGTCCGCCACGTGTCGTGCGACGCGCTCGGGCGTCACCGAAAACCATCCCTCTGAAAGAAAAAGGGGGGAATATTTTATGAGCGATTTTGTGAAAAAAATGATTCTTCTCTGACCCCGATCCATCAGAATGCCGTCTTTCAGCTTACTGAAGAGCCGGTGGCGTTGAAACCAGTATTTGTGGATCGCCTGAACTGAATGCATTTAATTGCCGAATGCGAGGCGTTCGTTGTACTATAATTCAAACAAAAATAGCCATCTTTTTGGAATTTCGAGGCAATTCCAAAATTCAGTTAATTTATTTCCCGGAACACGGTGCGTGACCCCACCAACCGCGTCCTTTGCGAAATGTTTGTCCGCGTTCTTTGCCACCAGCGCCGCGTCGCGTTCCGGACAGAAGCCAAAGTCGAAGTTGAGCAACTGCTGCAGGTCGTCGCGCACCGCCGCCAAAGGTTTCTCCTTAAATTCAAATTACTTGACAAAAAAAAAAGGAGAGAAATTGAAGGCGTACTTTTCTCTTCAAATCGACGTCGTCTTCATTGGACGAAGCGGAGGAGAACGCCTCAGGCGCTGTCGTCCATTCGTCTTCCTTGTCGACGCCGCCAGGCACACTCTGCTTGTTGTAGCGAATGACTTTTCTAAAACGATTAAAAACATATGAAGGTGGAAAAGATGGCCGGATTTTGGGTTCAATCGGAATGATCAGACCGATTGCCAAAAGATTTCAATTTGATTTAGGTCGAATTTTTGTAGAATAATCAACAAAAAAAAATGTATAAAATTGAATCACCGCTTTTTCCTCGCATTGTGAGCACTTTTATAAAATTCGAAGCTAACACCGACCAACGGACCAAAACTGAAAAAACAAAACTATTTTTAAACATAAACAAATAAACAAAAATATAATAATGTTCTTACGACTGTTCCAGCATTGAAGCATCTTCATCGCCGGCGTTCAGCGCAAATTTCATACTTTCAAGCTAAATTCAAAAAGATTTTCGATGATTAAACGAATAAATCCATTAAAAACTTCTCAAAATTGGAGGGCACGAGCTTTACGCTATTGCCCATAGTTTTTTGCCTTTCCGCCGCCGCCACCACCTTTTTTCTCAGTCGAATCTGTCGACGGGCGAGCGCATCATATCCTTTTGTCGGCGTCTTCGCTTCACCTTCTTCGCCGTCGGCGGTGGTGACGTCGGCACCTTTGTTGTTGTGCTCCTCCTTATTGGAAACTGGCACCAGAGGGAGCGATTGTGTCGACGACGACCCGCCCACAGCAATACCATCGTATTCCGCCGTCTCAGAAGCTTCGGCACCCATGTTGATGAGGTCCATGTCGCTGAACACAGAGGGACATTATCCTAATTCGATGAATGAACACCACCAACTCGAGGTAAACACGTGAGAAGAGACAGTTGATTGCAGTCTCCTGTTCGTCAATTGGGTTGCAGAATGTGTAAACGGCTTCCACCACGCACTCCCACTCGCTGTTCTCGTCGTACACTCGCGGCTCACCTTTCTCGTGATATTCAAACATCAAAATTAATTTATAAACAAATTTAGAAGAAATAATAAATTAATGTTGGAAAGCGTGATGAGTGGCTGTGGCTGCACAATGCGAACGACCAGAAAAACAGCGCAATTATGTGCCAAGTGTTTAACATATCCATTCACATCATTTCTTTCAAAATTGCACAAAATATTAGGTGGAGGGTGTGGAGATCCTGTCTCTTATACACATCTAGATGTGTATAAGAGACAGATGTTGGAAAGTGTGATGAGTGGCAGTGGCTGCACAAAATGCGAACGACCAGAAAAACAGCAAAATTATGTGCCAAGTGTTTAACATTATCCTCTTATACACATCTAGATGTGTATAAGAGACCTCCCACTCGCTGTTCTCGTCGTACACTCGCGGCTCACCTTTCTCGTGATATTCAAACATCAAAATTAATTTATCTTATACACATCTAGATGTGTATAAGAGACAGGACTATAAGACAAAGGCACGACATTAAAATTTACTTCTTCCGCTTTTTCTTCTCCATCTCCATCAACATGTTGGCCTGCAAACAAATCGGATTATTCAGTGTCCCCTGGGGTGATCTATCCGGACACAATTTGATATTCGCAACCTTCGCCCCAATGCTCCCCCAAATAACAATTTCAAAAAGCCTCATTTCTATCTGAAAAGCCTAATTTTGCAGAATCTTCATCGGGATATGAATGTTATATAAACCTAATATTTTTGGGGGAAGGGGAGTCATTCCTCGGCCTATCCAAAACCCACAAAATGAGGCTTAAAAACATTGGATTTGGTTGGAATCCCTGGTTATTACGCAAATAATTAATTATGTGCACTTTGGATAAACCCCACTCCTCAATTCAATTCCTTTTCCCACCGTATTGCCCAAAATAATGCGTTTCTTTTCTTCATCATCAATCGGCTCCACTTGGGTCATCCGCTCAATGGCACCGGTTTTATTGCGCAACAATTTTTGGCTTATAAACTGTTGAAGGAGTACACTGAAAACAGCCAAATTAAAAAATTATACACTAAAATGTAAAATCTTGCACCGTTTACACCGCTGTTTGATGGCTAATGCCAGGTCAAGCCATGTCCAGTTTTTGTTGTGGTATTCAAAGATCGGAAAGGTCATATTGAAGCGGTCCAAATCCTCCAGATTTTTGTCCTTGTTGCCCTAAAAACCGATCAATTGTCATTAATTCATATCCAACAAATTAAAATATCGAATTGAATCAGAAACAGGCGATATTTGTATCGTTAAACTGGCCTTGTACGAAACGATAAACGGGACGGCCGGAATGATAATGTAGCGAAACGCGTTGTTCTTCTCCGAGCGCAGTTTCATCTTCTCAATTTCGTCCAACGCCGTCGTCGAACAGCTGAAGCCCTTCCCACCGGGCAACTTCACTTTGCCCTTGCCGAACGAATGGTTGACAGCACCGCGAAGACGATCGACGAAGGAGGGACCTTGCTGAAGAGTTGGGAAGTTGATGAGAAAACATTTGTGGCAAATGATTCTGCTGAAACCTGTTGCTGTTGCTGATCGTCGGCGGACGTGTCCAGGTTCGTCTCCTCCTTGTCAATGTTGCGGCCGGGGAAGAAATAGCGCATCATTTTTACAAAAAAACGGTAGGTCAGTTGGGCATGCATTGGCGCGATGTTCACTGAAAAGGAGAGAAAAGCTTTGCTATTTATTTACTCAAAATGTTTATTTTGTTTACCCTCAAAGTGCTCCTTAACGCTGATGCCACCCACCGGCGGCTTCTCCCGACAAATCACACGAATTGACGGCGTCACGTCCACACCGCCCTCACTGCTTGTCGTCTGTAGACGAGCCAACGTTTCCTGAACATTTGTAATTTAAAAAATGTTCCTATATTTTCATGTGACAAAAGTTTATCCATTTTGATATCAGTGAGCAGTGCTATTAATAACATTGACCCAAAATTAATTCTTTAAGGACCACCAGATCAGATGATAGACATGGTCAAATACTTTATAGACAAAATATAATACCAAATCCCCCCCCCCCCTCATGAGCACCTTGTATTTGCTGTTGGGCAACAGATTCAACACTTTTACAATGCCAATTTCCAAAAGGTGGTCCCCCGAGTTGTCAATGCGTGCCGTTCGCGTGTACAAAAAGTTCCGAATTTGCACTTCCGACAGCGAAATTTGCCCGTCATTCTCCGTCAGGCGCCAAATGCAATTTTCAAAACACACTACAAAAAAATAAATATTAAATAAAATATTTGATTATAAATTTCAATTTCATTTGGTGTTGGTTTTTAAAACATGAAAATCATATGAACGCTAAGCGCTCATGGTAAATTAGTCGGGGAAAAAAAAGATTTCCCGACCCTCAAATCGCCGCGCAATCAACTCGGCCTTCTGCTCTTCTTCGTCTTCCTCCGACCGGCCTTGTTCATGCTGCTGACGCAGCAGATCATTCTTGAACTGCTCCGTTTGTTCCATGATGGTCAATTCCTGTCAAAATGTTATTATTGTAGAATATTTAGTTGAAAAATAAACAAACTACATTAAATGCTGATTCAATGATATTAAACCAGAGCTGTTTAAGCCATAAAACACCTTGTAGCAGCTGACCATCATCGCCAGCTCGTCAATCAGCGCGTTTTGACGCTGTTTGTATTCGTCAATGTCATGTTGGAGCTGAACACTCTCCGAATCCATCCTGCAATTGCAAAACAAAATGTTATAAATTAAACTTCCATTTTATTCAAATATTCGCTCACTCACTGCGCATCGTTCGGATTCACTTGGATTTCCTTGTTCAAAAAATAGGCCTGCCTTTCCATTGAACGGACCAACGACACCAATTCACGCAAATCGCTCTGAAAAAATTTTGTATAAAAAAGATAAAAGTTATTTTTCACCTGCAGTTTTTGAATGGACGCCTTAACGGAATGTTTCGGTTTTTTGACCAGCTCAAACCACATTCGACGCCGATTGCCTTCCGATTCGGTTTTGCGCGGGTCAACAAACAAAATCAAATTTTGCAGAATGTCGATGCACATCTACAGTTTTTCGGAAGTTGAATCAACCAACTTCTTCTTCGTCAGTTACAAAATATATGCAAATCCAAATGAATTATTCGTTAGTAGCCGAGCTCCCTAAGCCTACGCCATTTGTTTTACATGGTATTGAGCCGAGTTAGTGCACACTTCCAAAATGTTGTGTTTCAGCGTGAACGTGTCCGCCTCCTCGCAACGCCGTTCGCCAAAGCTGGAGCGCTCACGTTTCGACTGCTMATTATGGCCAATTAGTTGAGAAATTATCAGAAAKATTCGWTTGGTTYACTTACCCCTGCGTGGTGTTGCCGCGGTGAGTGCTGATGGTCATCTCCGGTGCTAATCYATGGCGGAGCTGCAACAGRCAAAGCCGCCGACGATGACGGCACGTCCACTGAGTCTCCGCCCACCACAAACATCAACAGGTCGTCATCATCKGCGTCTAACAGGTCAGAGAAATAGCAGAAGAACAACTGYCAGGAGCAACGAGAGGCCACCCGTTGCAGTTGCAGATGGTGCGGAGCACTATCGGGCCCGTCAAAATCCTCTCCGTCGGGGACACTGCTTTTGTTGTCTAAAAAGTTTGATGGAGGGATTATTGAACATAAATGCCAAGTGTTCAGTGATCATGTGCGTCATGACTGGAATTTGTCATTTTTGGGTTTATACTTTTCCTAAGAGAAGATCTCCCTCCCCCTCCCTTTTTTGTTGAGGCCAAATCTACGAGGTGGACGTGATCGAGACAGCATTAACATAATAACTTACCCACAACCACGCCGCCCACTGCCTCTCCGGTGGTAGCAAAGTCGTCCAGTTTGTTGTGTAGCTGATCCGTCTTCATCTGCTTCTCCTCAATCACGTCACGGTTCAGCCAGTGGAACTCGGTGGGCCTCAGCTTGCTGCCCGGTTCGTGCGCAATGAACACAGGGGCAAAATACTAAAATATAAATAATATTAAATGGAAATATTTATCAATTATTGGGTAATAATTGACGAGCGACATTTTATGCTTTTGTTATGATTGTTTTTTGATGTTTTTGTAAAAACATATTTTGAAACTCCTTTTACCTGCATTCCGGACAGCACGGTGTTCCATGAGCGCTTCAGCAACAGTTGGGTGTGCCGCCAAACCGGAATGTGCAGGTGCTGTGTCACTGAAGCACGTGCCGCGGTGACGAGGATGAAACCGCCAACAGTTTCGGAGCTCTTCAGAACCAACTGGCTGTTCAGTAGGTCAACTAAACAGAAATAAATGCATTAATTATTTTGCGCGTCCTCTCATACTTTGCCAATTTGTTAAAATGACGTCGTTCATTGTACAAAGCGCCACACCGTTGAGGGAGTCCGTCGGATTTTGGGCAATCTTTAACAAACGATTTATTGGAAATGTTCATAAAATTATGTTTTTTAAACTAAATTCACCTCCTCGCTGTAGGCCACCAGATTTGACTCCGCCTCATCCACCAAYCGCCACAACATTTCCCGGTCGTCGACCAACAAATGGTCGTCGTCTTGCAACAAATTCGACGACGAAGAAGGCGGCATCGACGACCGTTGCTGCTGCTGCTGCAAATGTTGGTGGAGATGGCGGACGGACTCATGGCATGGACTGATGCTTAAATTTTGTTTTTGAATTTTCCATTAACTTTTCATATTTCGCCATTTCGCCATTTTTTTTATTCAAAATGAAACTCGACGATTGTTTAGATTTAAAAGATTAAAAATTGAAACAAAAAGTTAAAATGGAGCATTTAGCACATTATAATCCCAACCCGAACGTGTTTCCGTTGCCATTAGCCGCTGTCGTTATGCCACCCGTGCCGAAATTGTTGCTGTTGTTTTTGGTCATCTTACGTACCGCTGCAGCCGTCGAATGTTTTTTTGCTGCGCGTTGCGTGGCGGCGAATCGGTTGCTGATACTGCTCGAAATTGGCGTTGAAGAAAGTCCTTCGTCGCCAAACTGAAAAAATAGCCCAGAAAATCAAAGGAAAAATGAGACAACTAATTTATAAAAATTTTACTAATAAAAAAAACCTTAAACATTTTTAGTGCTTCGTTGTTCAGAATTTTGCGCAAAATGTGCGCCTTTTGAACACCTTCCGCAATAACCAAGCAAATGTCCCTAAATTAGAAAAAAGATTAAAATCCCTTTCGTCCTTTTTATTATACTGCTTGAACTTGGCCCTAAGCAGACATGAATGTGAATTCCAATCTTTTTTATAAATTATATTTTGGGTCCCATCCAACCGATTATCAATAGTCCACGACGCTTTCAGGTCGGTGATAGTCAGCCGATGGACGGGCGCGGGCGCCACCGTAGCCGTTTGAGCAACGGTGGGGCCATGCTGTACAGGCGAAAAGCCTTCGCTCGAAGAGTGTCCACTGCTGTCAAGTTCATCGTCAACGCAAGCAAAATGCGCCCGTTTCTGAACAAAAATAAATGTAAAAAAAAGAGGCCAAATTGTGTAGCGCCTTCTGGTCCAATCCCTCCCCGAATGCTTACTTTCGCCACCACCCCATCCCCACGGCTTTGAATTACATTCTGTGATTTCCGGATGTAGATCAGGCGGGACAATCCGACAAAAAATGAAGAGTTTGCACTGTCCGTGGAGGTCGAGCTGTTCATCAGGTCCTCCTCCGCGCCAGGCTGACGTTGGTCCCCGTAAAGATGAATTTGAGCGTTTTCCAACTCAGCAGATGTGTGCAGCATTTTCCAAGCCGTTTTGGGCCTCCGCGTAAGGCCATCCTTAAATCTTTGTAATTTTATATTTAAAAAAACATTTTTTAAAACATTCAAAATGCAATACAAAATCGCACATTGGACTGATCGGGATAGATGTGCAGCAGAAAGTCGCAAGCAAATTGCAGAGAGTCGCTGATCACGCGGAAGCCGTGCGAGGAGGAGAAGGACATCCAATAAGAAATCAAAAAMCGGGGCAACGACGCAACCAATTGCACATTCCTTGACATATTAAAAASAGCATATAAATGTGTCAAAAAAAGTTAACAAGATCGACTATATTCTCTTTACTGCCRCTGGTCTCTCAAATCAAGATTTTCTGACAATTAGCKAAATATATGCCAAGATAGGACWWAAAYTCCACCAACCAACCGACTTGAAATGTCTGCTGAGTTGATAGCGTTTTATGCGCGGACTTTTGAACAACGGCCCCCGCTTCACCGGCCGATTGACCGTCATCAGCGTGCGCATCAGAAAGTCGAGGCATTTGAATGTGTTGGCGTACAGCAAAATATGGGGACACTGGCGGCTCAACTGCTCCCACGAGTTGGTCTCGAAATGCACCACCGAATTGACATAAGCGGAGCGAAAGGCKCGGAAAGAGTCGTGGCCCTAAACAGAAACTTCTGAATTTTAAGGAGCTATGACACAAAACATATGGAAAATTTAATCGTCGTCTGATAATTTAGTGGTTATTTTTTAAAAAGGGTTTTTTTGTGCTGCCTCCCCATTTGTTTCGCTCAAAATAATGCCTCTATTATCAGATGATCTGATAGAATTAAATCGAAAAATTGATGACCCCCTCTCCACCCGAAAAAAGGACCATAATTGATTAAATAGTTTTATTTGATATTAATTAATATTAAAAAAAATGCTCCACAATATTGCTGGAGTATTCCGGCAATTTGTCGGGTGCACACGGCTGCACCGAGTGATGGTCATGCTGGTCGCCAAGACAAGCCCAGTCGAGACGGATTGTGCAATGGAGACGTGACAAATGCAGCAACCTGGGCAAAGATGGAAATTATTCAAAATTTTAAAAAGATTAAGCCAAAACCTGCTGTCATCATATTTGCTGGCAGTTCGGATGTATGCGTCAACATCMGCCCTTATGCGAAATTCGCCTTAATTTGTCGACTTCATTATAAGACTTTTGCGAATCTTTACATTTTCGCTATATTTTAAAACCGAACTCTCCAACCCACCGGTGAACCAATCAAACTCGAAGTCCTCCCACACAATTTCGACCAGTTCAGTGTCGTTGTAAGGATCAGTGCTAGCCAACATGGACGTTTGCAGCCGATTGCACGCCATCGCAAAGCGTCCGTGCAGGAGCAGTCGGAATTTGTCCCAGAAGGGCAACGGCACGGACGGGTCCTTGGACGGAGCGTTGACCAGGGACCAGCACTGGCTGATCATGCTCAGGCACGGCTCCCAGCATGGCCCGTAAGTCATCGTTAAGTCGTTGATTTCTGAAAAAAGTTGTTTATCAGAGTAGAAAGAAATGCAAGTGTTTTAATTTCGGTGTAATAAATCACCGCATTTGAGGTCGTAGAAGAACTTCAGCGGACACATGTTCCTGTTAATGGTGAAAGTGCCCCAGGGGGGCGGGGTGTGGACGGACTGTTGACGAACGGAACGACTTTCTGTACAAAAAAAACCATTTCTATGGTATCAAAAAAGTAACAGAAATCGCCGACCCATCAGTTGTTCAGCGCCGACCAAAGTGCCCCAAAAGTGTGCTTTGCGCAAGTGCATGTACGGGAGAGGATAGTCACGGAAAAGCATCCGACTCTGTGACACCTCCAACTCGACAGCACGTGCCCAGAGGGTGGAGAATTCYGGATGCTCTACCGGAAAATGCCTTAATTTCATGTAGATGGCATAGATATATTCTGAACAGTTRGCTTACGATTCRGGGTTAAAATTGCGGATGCACGTCAACACGCTGTCCCGCCCGTGCAGTGTCGGGTCCGCCACCGCACGCACTTCGACGTCGTCGAGCGTCCATTGAAACAGAGGACGCCTTTCCTGCAACTGCTGACGCACCTTCCGAATCCGTTCCACGTACAGCTGCCCATCCTTTTTGACCAGCGAACGGTACAGCGCGTCCACCTTTGTGTCTATGGGGAGAGGGATTCGAAAGTGTCAAATTCCAATTCTCTCTAAAATTCAATCGATCAAAAAGGTATTTAATTCTCACTGACTCGGGAAAAAAGGGTCCTCCTTTTTCAGCTGAGCCACTTTGGAGTCCAAGATTTGCTTGCGCCTTTCCCGCTCGAACACTTCATCCATTTGGACTTCGTAAATGTTCTGCAATTGGATTTCGAGAGGGTCGTCGTCAAGACGGAGAGAAAGGTGCTGAAAAKSGYYYAA
>MEIZ01000027.1:485878-507830 GCA_001723225.1 Globodera ellingtonae | reverse complement strand
CCCGAAAAAATTCCTGGCTTTGCCCTTGATAAAGATAGACGAATTTTAAGGGGTTTACGCAAAAATTGACTTCCAAAAAGTCGATTCTTAGGGGTGTATTTTTTGAAAAATTGTAAATGTACTATTTTTCACATGGTTTGAAATTTTTTTTAAAAATAACTAAAAATTTTCGAAACGAATGCATTTTTGATTTGAATTTTTGGGTACTTTTTCGTTTTTATTGCGTTTTTCTTAAGAAATTTTGGGAAAAAGTTGACCCTGTCAAATCGACAGATTTATTTGTGAATAAAATTAGAAATATGATTAATTTGTATTAAGCGTCACCCGTTCATTTTAAGAAAGTGCAAAAAAATGAAAATTTCAACTCAAATTTTTCTTATTCTTCATCACATTTTGACAAATTAATCGTTAACATATAATAATATATTTCTAATTTTATTAACTAAAATATTTTTAAACTTGACCAAAAAAGCTCAAACCAACGTAAAAAGGCTATTTTTGGGCCGTATGAAAAGGGGTACGATGGCATTTGACCTGCGGAAAACACGAAAATCGTTGCCCACCATTTCGTATATCGATCGATTTGATTATTGGGAAAATGACCATAAAATTAAAATTAATCAGATGGAAATATTGCGATGGTTGCGCGCAATTAACTCTTTAATTGGCTGGACAATGATTGATTTCTGGCGGTGGTTGGATGGTGGGGATTTGGGACTCAAAGTTTTCCCCTCCCAAAAACAACTTTATGAAATCAATATAATTGTCTCTTGAATCGGACCATCTTCACTTTATTCCTCCAATTTTGGAGGCGGTCAGGAACTTTGCATTAAACAATTATACCCTACACAAACAATGATTCTAATCAATTCCTTATGTACATGTTGAAAAGCTCTTTTAATTTATGGCATCGAAATTCTTTACTAAAATTAATTAAAATCGTTGTGTTAAGACTTTTTTCCACTGGTGTATAGCATCAGTAAAATTTGGAAAATCCAAGATTTGTTTGTTTGGAATTTTAATTTCTGAATGACTCCCGCCGAGTTGGAGCAGTTTGACTGTGCTGCCGCGTCCGGTGTTTTTAGGCCGTTGTTGATCGACAAGACTGGCGGCGAGATCAGCTTTATCGACGATGAGGACGAGGACGGCGATTCCATTGAAAGGTTGCCTTCTCCAAGCAGCACATCGCCAAGGTGGGAGGCTTTCCCGRAAATAGGGAAATTTATGCCAATTTGCATTTTATTTGTAATAATCCCTCCATAATATAATTGAAAATAATTAAATTTAATAGCATCGGATTTCGTCCGGCTTTGAATTTATTCGGCGAAATGTCCACACACGCTATTTATACATGTTCCGAAATCCCAATTTATTTATTCATAATATTTATTCACAATAAATAAATATGTCAAAATTAGCAAAAGGAATTTAGCCGACCTCCACCAAATGGGCCGATTTCGCCATTGACTATTCGTCGTACAGTGTCCCTTCTTCCGACACTGTCACATCCAATGTTTGCATTTTAATAATATAATAAATTTAAATTATTTAAATTTAAACAATCAGCAGCGAAAAAGGCGCACGCAAAACGACCGTATTCAAAATTTCTTTGGCTACGGTAGCCGACGATACGATTAAATACGCTAATAGGCGAAAACGCCCGTGGCTGCAGCCAAACCTCACAAAATTTGCCGTTGAAAACAATTACCTCAGGCGGACGGTGAAATTTGATTGAAAGCATTTGATCAAAGAATATGATTTGAATAGAAATCGTCACTGGTGGAACGAAATCGCGTCGATACAAATGGAGAACCAAGAATGGTAACGACGAGATTCACAATAAACGATTCTGATCTGATCTAAGGCTTTGGGATATCCAGGATCAGATCAGAACATTTTGAATTTGTCGAAAATTTCTCGTGATCTGATCAGATCCAAAAAGTGGTCGGTCAGTCAGTTTATGCGGTTCATCCCTTTAAATACAAAGTCTTCAGATTTCGAAATTGCAAAAAACGACGAAACTTTGGCCCTACGAAATTTGGCGAGACAAATTTTTACGGGAGCACAATTGTTGGAAGGAAGAGCTGTGTAGAGAGGTGTGAAGTGATCGAGAAAATGTAAAATTCAAAATTGCGAATTTTTAGGTTTTTCTGTCCGCCCTCCCCCATTTTGTTGTCCTTTTGGTGGTCTCCGTTTACATTTTACTCGGCTCCTTGATTTTCCGTCGTCTTGACGAACAATTGGACAAACTTCCTTTCCACGATGTTTTGCTGTTCACATTCACCACAATCACAACAATCGGTGGGGGGGGGGGCGTAATTAAACAATAATTAACGCAATTAAATTAAACAATAATTAACGAAAAATTATTTTATCCTAACCGGAAAAGAAAATTTTACAACTTATTTTGATTTTTTAACAACTTAAAGTTTCTAAAATATTACCGTCGGTGCCTGATCCTCTTCCTTAATTAAGACTATTTTTTTAACAAAAGTGTCAGCGCTGCTAACCTCCCCCCCCACACAAAATATTTTAGAAAATTGCTCTCAAATTTGAATTTAAAATAGCAATCTTTGTTTTAATTTAAAATTTAATTTGATTCCGCGCTCAATTTATTTCAAATTTTTCGGAAAACAAATCTTTCCCAGGTTACGGTAACATTGCGCCGCGAACGCCGCAGGCACGGCTCGCCTGTGTCGCGTATTGCCTTGTGGGCATTCCGCTGGTGTTTTTGCCATTGTCTAACCTTGGCGAAGTTTTGGCCGAATTTTATTGGATCGGAATCGCGTCAATGAAAGGTCAGAAGGTCAGAAAATAAAAATGATTCACCTTTGACAAATAGTGAATTTCAATTCAACAAAAATTTTAGTATTAATGTGAATCAAACATAAAGTAAAAATAAATTTGAATATTTTTATTAAAATATTTTATATTTCTCAGGATGATGGTCACTTTTTCCACCGGGGCGGGGCCAGTCGGTTGCCTTTGAAAGTGGTTGTGCTGCTGATACTGTTCCATTCCCTGCTGGGAGGGCTCATTTTCCATTTTTGGATACAGCGTATGCCAATATTTCCAGCAATATATTTCAGGTTAGAGAATTAGGACTAAAACCTTAATAATATTTCAATTTTTGTAAAGTTTCATCAGCATCACAACCATTGGTTTCGGCGATTTGTTTCCGGAACCACAGAACATGTTCGAAACGATGGTGATCATTATCTATCTGAGTGCTGGCATCGCCATAATGTCAACGCTTTTTAAGTTCGTAGTCAAATTGGGGGCAAATGTTCCAATTATTATAACCATGCATGACTCATGTTTCTGATCAGATATTCCATAATTTTCTGATCACTTCAAAATGTTTCAGCACTTTGGGTGACCATCTTCGCCGAATTCACTATTTGGGCCGCGACTTTGAGGGCGCGCCCGACGTACGCGTGTGGTTTGGCGGCCAACCACTGACTGTGCGCGAATTGGTTGCATTGGTCGCCAACCGTTTCGAAATTCCAGCGGAAAGGTAATGAAATTTAACCTAAATAAATTTTATGTACAAACAAAACGTAAGGCTTCGCGAGGTACTGGCCGAGCTGGATGCACTCATCCGACTTTCCGACCATGGCACTCACGCGACACGGTCACGGCATTTTTGGCAAAACGGTGCGTGATTGATGGGGATTTGGAGTCGGGACCCACTTAAGACTAATMGAATGAAACTTTTACGTGGCATACAGCGACATAAAATCAGAAAATAATTTTCATCGCGGTTCAGCAGAAAAAACGGGAGATTTTACGATTATCACGAGTCTGTATCATCAGAGAGGGACAAAAAACTTTTAGCAGAACAAAAAATGGATGAACAGCTTCAGCCACCCTCACCAACATCGTCCATCAACAGTGAACAGCAGCAGGCATTGATTATAACACTTTAGAGAAATTTTTAAATAATTTGATAGGTTCATGAAAATATTATTTTTCGGATGGACAAAATTAAATTCTCTAAAAATGATTCCATTTTTAGATGCTGCAGGCCCTGAGCACCCTTCACCGGTTGACCGTCAAAGGCACTCGCACCTTTCACACGCCCTCCTTGAATTCGTTGTCCCTTCTCATTCGTTCTTCACCCAATCATAACCAAAATATTTCCTCCACTCCGCTTATGTAGAAATTTTAAGGAAACGGTGGAAAAACATTCGTTTTGTTACTATACTGGAATAATTGCTCCTTTTTTCAATTCGCAACAGAATGTACCAATTTTTGACCAACAATTGTGGCAGACTTGCGATGTCCAACAAATTCACCAAATTTACGCAAAAACGGATACACAGGCAAATGGTTGCTTTTCTAATGAGTATCATCAGCTTACAAATGGATAAAAATAATTCCACCAATATTCTTGGGGTATCAGACCACGAAATTCTTCTCATAACGAGCCAAACGAGCGAGCACCATCTTATAGCTCGCCATGGTGTTCTCGTAGAGCGATATGAGCTGAAGATTCTGTTGATCCTGACAAACAAAAATATTTGATCGCATTATTTTTAATTTTCGTCCAAATCGGACATACCGGATTCAACGAATTCAAGGCAAAGCACAACGACTGTTGATCAGATCGCAGCGCCTGTGAAAGTTTGCTTCCGTCCTTTTGATCCATCATGGACCTCTTCAGACGCTTTAACAGCTCCGTCTTGAAGGCCTCCTTTTCTGCAGGGATGTTCATATTGGTGTGGGACAGACGGAGAATCTCATAGACTCGACGACATTGGGTCTGAAAACAAAACCAATTATGACGAAGTAATTATTGGAAAAAATAAAATGCAAGTGAAAAATGTGTGCGATTGTGCAACCAAAATGGCCATAAAAGAAAGACCTTTCAGAGAATTAATCACACGATAATCGATTTTCCGACTTAGAATTAATCCTTCCAAAACTTCGATTTGAATGTCAAAGTCTGGACGAGTTTGTCGGGATGTTCAGCGAGTGTAATGGCCAATAAGTCGGGCGGCTGGATTCGAACCAGTGTCTACGACTGCCGGACCGATGAGCTTATACCACTACACCACGACGTCTTCAATTGGCTCGCTGGGACTAGCAGTAATAGCCCCAACACCTTCAACCCCGGGCTGGATTCGAACCAACGTTCAGCGACCGGCCTGATGCTCGTGTCACCCGCTACGCTAACCTTATTCAATTTGTGTGTTTTGCGTGACTCCTCTCGCATTTCGCTCGAAAATCCTTTTCGCAGCTTTTCTGGCGTGAATTCAGGCAGTTTCGCACAGTTCGCGCAGTCGACGTAGTCGCGCATGTACTGAAAGGCATCTGATGGACTCTCAACTGAACGCAGAAAATTATGAACAAATAAAAAGCAACATTTTTGAAAATAAAACGAAAGAACTTGGATATGGTAAGCTTCATGGTTGTAAACCATGATGCTATTGCGGTTAAATGTTATAAGAGCAGCGCACCCACTAAGTACTAATAAAGTTGTTCGAATGATTAAAAAGATTTTTTTGTCGTTATTGCATAGTATCCCCACCCGTTATGTCATAGACGGATTCTGCACGACACAAATCGTCGTAGATGGCACGCAACAAGCGCGGCCCCAAGCCCTTGCGTCGGTACGCCGGTGCGACCAGCATTTGAGCTATGCGCACCCGGTCCATGTCCGGATGATGGTAAAAGCGGTACAAGTTGACGTAGCCGGCAAACCGGTGCACGGGTGCACCGCCTCCGTCCGATGGTCGCAGCTCGAACAGAAAATAGTTCAAATAGCGTTCTTCCTCATTGGCAGTGTAAGAGACCTTTAAAGATCAAAATTTTGTCCGTTTTCTGTGAGAGAACACCGACCGCATCGATGTACCAGTAAGCCAGCGCCTGAGCCCGTTCCAAGTATTTTGAGCCCTGGTCAAACTGCGACTCACTAACATTCTGTCCCTTCTCGAACTTGTAGAGAGAAAAGTTCTGTTCCCAGTCGGAACCTAAAATTTGTCTTGTCAAAATGAGGATGTTGGGTCACACAATTAGTCAATTTTTTGAGACCCAATGTAGATGAGATTCATTCTTCAGAAAACATTAAAAACCTTTAAGATCTAATTTGGCAATGAGTTGACCAAAAGGCACAAATTTATTCTGTTCGTTGAGTTTTTGTTTGAATTTCTCCATGGACAAATAGGCGTCAAGCTGAGTTTGCGGCAGCGCATCTTTGATTTTATATTCTATGTCGTCGCACTAAACAATTTAAACCAATAAAAATGTTTACACCTTTTATTTAAAATTCTATTCATTTTCCACTGCCGGATTGTACCAGTAGCCAATTTCGAAACAAGAAAAACGAACAGCTTCGTACCCCCCCACCCGCTGTTGACCAACCAAACCTTAGTGTTGTCATTCGTTTTCTCATCGTATTCAAAAGTAGAAGTCAGAAAAAGAGTTGGGTCCGAGTATAGCACAGTCACTTTTATATTTTTGTAGCCGACAATTTTTTCGCTTAAAAGTATAAATTTTTTTTGCTTCAATTTTCTAAAAAAGCGAAAACCTGTCACCAAAATGCTGATGTGCAAATTCGGGTGCGAAGGAAGGCGACGCTTCGAGTTCGTCCCCTGAGCCAACTGAAATTTACAAATTGGCCACATACTCGAACTTGTTGGTTTGCCTGCCCCCAACCAAAATTTCTTTGCAAATCGATACTAAAAGAGGTTTTTTAAAGTACATAAGTCAAGCATATTAATTCAAATCGGCATGAATTCGGCATGCTTATTAATCAAAACCTACATATCTTATAAAAAATATCGAACTTGCAACTTTTTTTTTGGTTGGGATGGCCGGAGGTAAACAAACAGAAGTAACACTCATAACTCTAGTAATAATCACCAAATTTGATTCTGACGACTTCCAAGGCGTCCGCAACAAACGCATCTTCCACTTGTCCAAAAACTTCTCTTGGTTCATCAATGTCATGCATTACTACGTCCGACTACCTTGTCAAAAACTTTTTAAAACTTGAATAAAACGTTCGAATCGAAGAAAGGAAGAATGCGAATTGCACAGGAATCGATTGTAAATGATTGCCCAAATGTTTTATTGCCAAAAAATTTGCTTCTTTCGGACCTCCACACGCAATAAAATAAAATAAAAAGAACATTTCTTATAAATAAGAACAAATGGAACCCCTCGTTTAACACGGGCAGATTGTGATGCAAAAATTGCAATTCTAAATTTTCAGCAGTCATTCGGTTTCTCAAAAATCTCGTAAAAAAGTTGGAAATTTTCGAAGCGATTGATTTTTTTGAATCATCCCTTTTAAGGGAAAATTATGAATTTTGGATTCAAAATCAATTACACAAATTAATAACAATATTCCCACGAATCGAATATAACAAAATGTGTTATTTGTGTGGATAAAAATTAATTCGTTGGCACTCTCTGCAAAAGGGCCGCCTGGTGCATTTGGGCACATCTAAGACGAAAAGTCCGAGCATTCGGATTGGAAAGCATTGTGGTGATCAATTGAGAATCGCCTCCGGGCAGAGCGGATATTGTTGCCCTTCAAATTTTTTTTTTAAGAAAAAATTAAATTCGACATCGCCACCTCGTCTGTGTCGGGTATTTGCGGGCCAAGGCGTGCAAAATATCGGCCACCAAATTAATGTCGCCGGTAATCAGTTCGCTGCGAATGCTCGCGAACAACGCGCCGGTCAACTGATCAGCAACGCTGCCAATTGCGCTGCACAACGTCGGGCAGTCGTCGATGGAGGCACTTTGTCTCAGCAAATGATTCAGCGAACGAAGACTGTCATGTATCAACGACACGTTTTTGCTGTGCTGGAGCATCTGAGAAAAGAAGGAATTTGCTTCAATGGTAAAAGTGTGATCAAAATTGCCGATCATGATCAGAAAAGGTTGAACATCAAAAAATACGCTTTGGTCGGTACCATCCAGACAACTTTTTATATTCTATGCCTAAAAAGCCGACCCCTTTCTATCATTCCCTTGGAAAAACTACGAAAAATTTCTCATATTTGTTAGATTTTTGAAACCAAAAACGAAAGAAAAAAACCTCTGACCCACCCCCTGATAAGGATCATCAACCGTACCAAAGAAATGATGAGACAATGACAGCGGACGAAGCAGCAGCCCACATTTTCTGTCGTTGTTTGGTCCGTCATCAATGCCGAGACGTATCGCAAATTGTCCCAAAACTTCTTCAGAACGTGATAGGCAAGGCTCAACAGCTGTTCATTCTTATCCCCCGCATCAATGGCGGTAAAGGTGTGCAACTGCTGAAAGTGGACCCATCTGTCCGCGAACCATTTGGCCAAATGGGCAACCAATTTGAGTGACGTTTCGTCCCGGTCCTTGTGGAAGGTCTAAATGTTAACATAAACATCTACTTTGTTTATAAACAAAACATGCCAAGAAAAGTGTTTTGGCAAGTTCACACGCGGGGCGAGGATGGACATTAATAATAACGTCGAGAAAATTCAACATTGTTTCTACCAATGGAGCACTTCGTCTGTACAACGAATGGACAGTTGATTTAAGCACGTCGCAGAGCTTTAAAAAAAGTTTACTTTTTAATATTAGTTTTAGAGGCCCACCAACCATGGAAATCAAATCAGCAGACGGTGTCCTGTTGTTTTCGAGTAATTTGTTGAACAGAGGAAGCGTCAGATCAATGATCAACCGGACGGGACTGTCACTGACGGGAAAGGAAGCGGAAGCAACACCAGCATGTTGGTATCCGTCTGGTGATCAAAAATAAGCCGATTGGGCATAAAGCATAAATTAAATAGTGGAGGGGAGGGGGGTTTACATACTAACGTCACCAAATTCTGAAGAAAAGGACCCATCGTACTAACAATATGATCCCCCCCCCCCTACACAGTCTTTGGACACAATTTTTTTTCGATTTGGAAAATATACCATTTAAATGGGTGGGCTCGAGCGTGGCCACTAGTTGTGCCAAAATCCCCAACTCAAAGAGCACATTATTCTCCTGCTGCTCGGACAACGCGCTGTTTGAGGCCAATTTGTTCAGTTCGACCAGCCGCGGTGCCAGAATTTCATTGAGGCTGTTCTAAAGAGTAAAAAAAAAAAAACTAATTTTTACAAAATCTTCTGAGCCAAAACAAATTCAGAAAAATACTAGGGTGTAACAATTGAACTAACCAAAACAAATTCGGACTGCTTGAAAGAYAGGGCAATGCCAACYCATCGAATTGCTGCCAGACGACCGTTGGCGTGCCGGTTTTCTTGCGAAAAATGCTCGTAGCACTTTTGAATAATCGCATCAATCACGTCGCTCCTGTCCTAAATATACACTGCTGAATGTCAATAACCAAGGAAATTTATTGTTAGATATTTTTTTTTGAATTATTTTGCAATTTAGTGCCCACCCGTATCGCGGAGTCCCTGTTCTTCATCATCACTGTGAGTGTGCCCAGTGCCAGCTCGTCAATGCCCTGCTGTGTCGATGGCGTAAAATCCACCAAGCGCAAGCAAGACAGCACAGTGTGCACAATGTGCGGGATCAATGCTCGCCCCTCGGGCAACGAGTTCAGCAAATGGTCTATTGTTTGAAGAAGCGCCAACAATGCACGGACAAAACGATGGAGGCCGTCATCGTACGAGGAGACACCGTTGGATATCCAATGATCAACCACGGGGCCGGATTTTCGCAGTGCCGACAGTAACGGAGGCATGTGGGAAACCTTGATGAAGTCGGCAGCTTCTGAATGTGTACAATTGGATCCCTTAAGAAATTGTTCTAAAGCAATAATTCTCAAATTCCCTGCTAATCTCCCGAACCATGCCTAAGCCCTTGGCTAAATAATCGACACCATTAGTCAGACGAAGGATGGCCTCGCATCGGTTCGGATCGAACATGTCCAGCGCTTGTTCCAAGTCGTGTGCCAAAATTTTTATCGTTTCCTCCGGCTCCATTTGGACGGCATTAAGCGACACATCGTTTCGTTCCGTTCGATAAGACTCAAAGCGTTCCAACGCCTCCTTGTCGAGACGCTTCACTCGGGCAGAATCATATCTAAAAACAGTAGGGGATCAGACTTCTCCGAGAAAAAAAAACATTGAAGGGACAATCACAACTGATTAAGACACTCTAGCTGGTGTAAAGATAATAATTTGTTAATGTCTTTATTTAAATCATGATTTTTAATTTTGTAAATATTCGCAATTCCATACGTAAATTTGCCAATTGCCGATCGCAACATTTGCGTGTACCATTTCAAACTTTCGGCCCGAAGTCGCAGTTTGCCCGCGCTCCAAACGGGTCCTTCATCAGACAGCAGCAGCTGCTCACGGAGAGAACTGTCGACGAAAACAAAATTTTTATATTGTTATTTGCAAACGCATAATAAAAGATTCCATATGTTTTGAGATTAGTTTAATAAACGCACCACCACCAAAGCTCAGGCAAATCGGATAGGCACTCGTCGACCGGGTAAATGCCGGGAAGGGTTGAGATATTGAAGAAGAATTGACTCAAAGAGCTGAAAGAAAGAAATTAAGAGAGTTGCTGTGCGAAAAACGAAAGACCCCCACCAAAAAACTGAAAAAGCATTTTGCTGGTTAAAATGAAAACCTTTTATAATTAAATATATATATTCAATAGCAACAAAAAATCACATGAAAACATCGGTGACGCTTTGATTCGCAATGTTGCTGCTCACCAACGCAATAATGGAGGACATAAAGCCTTGTCCGAACTCGGCCATAGCGGAGATCAGCGGCACCAATTCGTCCATGCCCTCCAACAACTGAGGCTGTTGCGCTTGCTCTATTAACGCACTGAGCTCGGCCTGAACCCGAGGACAGACGCCGCAGGCGATGAACTGCGTGATTTGCCAGATCAATTTGGGCATACACTGGAACCCCTCAATAGAGCGGATTGTGGTCAGAATTCGGGCCAGAGCTGGACTGAAAAACAAAACAGTTTTAACAAAAGGGTATTCAAAATCTTTCTTGAATACAAAAGGAGAGAACATTTTTTTTAGTTTCAAATATCATCAATTTCAAAAATTGCTCACAAATCATTTCCAATATTGACAAAAATGGCATTGAACGCGCCCGCATAATCGTCCAGCTTGGCTCCTGGCAGCTTCAGCCACAGCTCAATGCACTCAATCGCTGCATTGCGCATCGATGCCGAAGAATCGGCGTCCTCCAAGACGTGTTGAGAGATTTGGACAACATTCTGAAAACTCCCCAATTTGAGCGTGTGCTTTGGGTCCAATTTTGAAGAAAAATTGTCGGCGTATTTTCCCGAGTAATTTATTTATCTCACAATTTCCATGRTGTTCAACTCCGACTTCACTGCATTTCGCTGATCCACCGACGGCACAATTAAACGATTAAATTCTGCAGCGATTTCCGCAAGCACTCTGACAAAACGTTTAACAAATAAACATGAGAAATTTAATCGTAAATAGTTGACTGAGACTAACTCTCTTCCTTAGTCATTCTCACAAACCTCAGCAAAAGTTCGAGCTGGTTTGACCACAGTAAAATCAGATCCCTTATTGGATGTGGCCAAATGTCCGGCAAACTTCTGAGCATAAGAACGGCCAGACCCGAGGAGAGTTTGTTGAGCACAGAATGGGGAAGCGAACCAGCGCCATCCGTCAAAAGTTGGGTGTAAAAATCCTTCAGAACGGCAACCTAAAGCAGAATAAAACGAATAAAAATTATGTTTTGTCTGGAAATAATTAAGAGAAAAATTTTATGAACTCGTGAAAGCATGTTCCATTTAAAATGATTTTGTTTGCTTAAAGACGCACGTCTTCAGTGTTTTCTGCAATCTGATCGAAATGCAGACTGATGCTATGGTGGAGGATTTTGGCACCGTAAAATTGGACATTGGTTGGCTTTGACGGGATGACAAGGCTCACTTAATTATGTAGGAAATTTTCAATCAAAAAAATGTACTGGTACTTGCAACCCGCCAAACATGAGGACCTAAAATTAAAACAAAAATCAGCATAAGGGGCAAAGACAAATTTATTAAAAGCAACCTTCCAT
Organism: Globodera ellingtonae; assembly: GCA_001723225.1. Taxonomy (NCBI): domain Eukaryota; kingdom Metazoa; phylum Nematoda; class Chromadorea; order Rhabditida; family Heteroderidae; genus Globodera; species Globodera ellingtonae. The sequence continues at coordinate 495,797 of MEIZ01000027.1, read as the reverse complement.
AAATTGGTCAAGAGATTTTTGCAGCTCCATGCGCCTAACTTTGCTGGTGGTGTTGTAAAATTCGACGACGTTTTGGGCCAAAACCTCACTTTCATTGTTGCTCATATTTTCCATTTTCACCAACAATTGCTAATCATTTTCTTATCAACTAACTATAAGGCTTTGAAATGTGCAAAAAAAGAGTGTCGTGTGACAAAAAACCGAACAAAAAATATGTAACGCCTTTGCCTCTTCAAAATCAAGCTCCGGGTTTAAATTTGGCAGCGCCAAGACTAATTTAGCAATAACAGAAAAATTTTTCTTTATATTTTTGAACTATCCGAGAACCTTCTGCAAGGAATGCCACAATGTGCAAATTGAATTTTGTAATATTTGTAACTAAAAAGTGCATCCCTATCATTATAAATTATTGATTATTTGAAAGTTTATTAGTGTTGTTTTATGGACTTTGTTTGCTTAAGATTGTGTGGGATCACCAGGGACATATCGGCGCCGTCCTGCAGTTCTTTCCACCGCCATTTTGTGGGTCAGCGTTTTGCCCAACAAATTCAAATGAATGCAAAGGCAAAGTTCCCTCTGCCGCCTGACAAATGAATGTTTGAATCTTTTTTTGTGTACAAATGCCAATCAATGAAAATGCCTAAGGGTCATCACCAACAGCGGCAGCGGAAATCGCCATAAAAGGTTGCGGAGCATTTTCCATTTCTCTATCCATTCATTTATTAATAATGAATATGAACACAAATGCTCTCCATAAGCAATAGGGCTATCAATGTATATCAAGGGTTCCAAATTGTTCAAATAATTTTAAAAGATTTTGAAACATTCGCCATGGAATTTCCAGAAATGATGACAGGTTCACCTAACACTACCGACGGCGACCTGACATCAGACAAAGGCAAGAAACAAAATTCGCGCCCATTTGTTTAATATGGAGCACAAACTTTTAATTTGTTGCTTTCACGTTAGAGTCCATTCCAATATTTTTGTTATAATTAATAAAATAGTTTTAAAATGGTGCAAATAGGTTTGATTGGCCTGATGGGAAGTGGAGGTGGCGGTTTCTCAAAAGTCTCCGGTTTACCGAAACCTAACGTCTCGGGTTTTCGGTTCATTAGTCTCAAACCGCCAACCTAATGAGAAGAGCCCTTTTGTATTGTGCTGCATAGCGTTCATTCTCGAATCTGATTCTTTCAGTGTATCTGTGGCCGACTTTCGCTAGGCCCATCGCTGAGTTGGCCGATGAARTCACCGAGTTGGCTCAACGCCAACAGACGGATGAGAGCGGTTTTGACTTGGTGTCCACTGCTGGTGAACAAAATGACGAGGGTAATGAATGAATGCACTTGCGTCAACAATTTGTTGTAATGTTTGCTATACTCAGACGGCACCGGATTCGGAAATGAGCACGTTGTGGCCACTCTTCAGCATGTACGGGTTTGTTGGATGCTACGTGCAAAGATCGATGAATTGGAACGAAAGCAGAAAGCTGATCAAAAAGAACATCGCTCAAAGATTGACGAGGTGGGAACTTTTAAATTCTTTGAAAAATGAATTTGATTAATAATTGGTTGACGAACAGAAGGAAACTGACAGAATGCTTCAGAAGCAAGTGGAGGCCAAAATGTTGACTGAACGACAAAAGGGAATTGGTAGTGGAATTGTTTTTAAACTACCTAATTCAATAGAAGAAGGTTTAGACTTCGGAAAGTCCACGTCTTTTAAGCATCAGTTTAAGCGTTAAAGTTTGAAAAAATAAAAAGGCATTTTGCTGGGGGCAAACAAAACATTCAAATTTATGGATGAAAAGAGATTAATTTCCAAAAGTGATGAATGCCCATCACTCGTTTTTGGGTTCAACATCCGCCTAAGTTAAAGGATACGATAGATTGATTTATCAATTCTTGACTTTAGATCCTTATCGAGTCATGGGCTTTATCGTGCTGTTTATTTTGTTTGTGTGGATTGCTAACAAATTTGCTGAATTGGAACAGCAGAATGCTCTGCAGGAAAAAAAGGTCGTTGAGATGGAGAAGTATCGGAGAGAACAGCAACTGAACATTGCAAAGATGGAGGAGTATCAAAAAGAACAGCAACCGATCATTGACGACTTGCAAAAGACAGTTGCCGTGATGAGAAAAATTGGTAATTTTAGTATAAAATTTTATTTAGAATTAAGGGAAAAAATTCATTTTCTTTTAGGCATCCGTTTGAGCTTTAATATTTTGGCAATAAAATTATATTTCATAGGACTAACCATTCAAAATCGATGGGATACCGCTGCATGTCATCAGGGCCTCACGCTCTCTGGGACCGATCGATTGATTGTTCAAATTACGGGAAATAATTGGGGTAAACATTATTCTGTTAAAGTGATTAGATTAAAAAGGTTTAAGTAAAGAGTACCTAATTTTTGAATTGGGTTTGTTTTCAGCGTGGCGCTCCGTCTTCGCTGAACGGCCAATTCCTAAAAACGATTTGGGAATTTTCTACTTCGAAGTAACCATTTTGGAAAAAGCAAAGTAAGTTAATGGAATAAATAATTTAGCTTCGAAATGTTTTAGAATTACCAAAAAAAAAAAAGAATCTAACAACAGTCTTTAGGTGTTAATTTTGGGTTTTTATTGCATTTTTCTAAGGAATTATCCAAAAATGCCAAAAAGGACATTTTTTTCTAAGATTTTAAGTCACTAATCCGAGAATTTTTTTTAAATATATAAAATTAGCGATTATCTTCACATTGGGCTCGCGAGCAATCAAATGCCATCGGACGTTTGCGTTGGATATTATAAAGGCACATACGCATARGCAAGCTATGCGAGATTTTGGGGTCACGAGCTTGAGGGATGCCATCACACCGTTGGACGTCCGTACATCGTCAAAGGAATACCTTCGTTTGGTGCCGGCGACGTCATCGGATGCGGCGTCAATTTGGCAACTCGCCAAATCATTTACACAAAAAATGGACAGCGTTTGGGTGAGAAAGAAAAATAAGGCATTTAATTTTGATATGGGTAATGAATTTGGGTGTTAGGTATTTGATATTCTTCTTTTTATGAAAGGCTCTTCTGCTGACAATTTCAAAAGTCCCTTTTCAGTACTATAATTGGTATTCAAAACTTTTGTTTTTTTGCCCGCTTTTTTTTGAGGCCTGGTTTTGTAATATTTGTGATTTATGGGTGCATAAAATATTATATTCGTTTTGTTTATATTTGTAGGAACTGCCGGTTTGTTTGTTGATTCTCTTGCCGATTTGTTTCCGTGTGTTTCTCTTCGTGATCCTGGCACCAAAATTGAGGCGAATTTTGGCCCGAATTTCAAATTCAACATTGCCGCCGATGGCATTTAGTAGTGAAAAAGGAAAGGATTTACCTATGATTTTGCTGTTGACCGGTGTCGTTTAAATTAATTTTCACATAGTATGCCTGTAATAAATGATCGCTTATTTTTTCTTTTTGTTAAAACCTTCGGTAAAAAATATTATTTGCCTATTTTTGTGCCTATTAGGCGCTGCTTATCGCAATTTTTCGTGCCTAAAAGTGGAAGCCCTGATCGTTATTAATCAATCGTTTAGTTTAACAAATGTTCGTTTGCTGCAACTGTACGTTCACCTGGACTACAAGTATTTTAAATGTCTAATGTGGCTGTACATGGCAACACACAATTCCAACGAAACGAGAAGCAAGATTAGCAATGTAATTGCGGCTAATAAGTTGGTTTTTCGGTCGAAATATTTCTTGGTAGAAATGTAGTTTAGGTACCTCGCTCGAAATTCGAACAATATTCTAAGCGAACGCACGAATCTGTAAGAATTTTGCGCGCAAACCATTACGAGGAAAATTGGCCCACAAAGTTGGCCAAAAACCATAGGGAGGAAGAATATTTTTTGGTCAAACTTTGTAGTTTAAAAACCGCTTTAAATGCTCAATTTTGATTTCTATTGGCGAATTCTTAATCAGAGTGCATCATTGACATGTCTTCAGACAATTTTTAAAATAAAAATTTAAAAAATCGACCAAAAGTGTCCCCCCCCCCCCTATGGTTTTTGGCCAACTTTGAGGGGCCATAACTTTCTTCAAAATGGTTTCCGCGGAAAATTTTTTTACGGATTCGTATAGCTCGACGAGCGGAGTCGATTGGTTTATGATTTGTCAAATTTCGAGCGAGGTACCTAAACTACATTTTAGCATATTTCTTTATTTGACCTGGCCGAACTTGTGTAGGTCATTTGTGTTGGCCATTATACAAAATGGTTAGCTGTTTTGCACTTCTGTTACGATTTTGGCAGGGAGCTGCCTCCTCTTCCGTTCTTACTTTTTTGGGATGAATAAAATTTCTGTCGTCAGATACAAATGTGTTTACCCAGTGAAGCCAGAAAACTACAGCAATTAAAAATGTATTGCATAGACAATGATTGCTTACAAAAATTGAGAAATTAAGAACAAAAAGTCAAGTTGGTGTGTATAACTCATCCATCTGTCTCTTATACACATCTAGATGTGTATAAGAGACAGGTTTTGCACTTCTGTTACGATTTTGGCAGGGAGCTGCCTCCTCTTCCGTTCTTACTTTTTTGGGATGAATAAAATTTCTGTCGTCAGATACAAATGTGTTTACCCAGTGAAGCCAGAAAACTACAGCAATTAAAAATGTATTGCATAGACAATGATTGCTTACAAAAATTGAGAAATTAAGAACAAAAAGTCAAGTTGGTGTGTATAACTCATCCATTATTTGCATGTCAATGGTCACTCTTGTTCAACTCGTTTGGTACTTAATAATGCTTTAATGTAAAAAAAATTGGCTGATGCCATTGTGCATTACAAAAGCAAAGCATATGGTATTGCTCTTATGAGCCTCTGCCATTAAATAGTAAATTGATTGATTCGCAAATTCGAACCATTAATATTTTGAGCAGTGAACTTATTTACATTAATTCATCAATCCTTCTCTCTAACTTTACTATCCCATCTTGGCTACGGCATCAAAAGTAATTCATGTATCTAAAATTTAGAAAACAAATTAACTAAACTAAAATGCCATCAAAAAAGCGTCCAAAAGGTCCGCTTCATCGAGGCGTGGGGCGTCCTCGCAGGCAAAAATTCCGGGAGGCAGAGGTTCAAACCGATGCAGAACTTGGCGTTTTGTTGGATTCTGTTTCGACGTTGAGTTCAAGCGAAGCTGCAGCCGACAATAGGTTTTCCATTTTCGAACATTAGTCGTAGACTATGTGTTTTATCAGGAGCATCGGCGATCCGGCGGTTTTGGCACGTCGACAAAACATTCTGATGATCCAGCTCAGAAAGATCAGCAAACAAAACAAAGAAATGCGGGAAACTATTGCGAAATACGAGCAGGTCCCAAACTTGCTACAGGCGATTAAGTCAGTTATCCTTGGCCAATTGTATATTCTCGTAGCCAGCAGTAGGAAATAATCGTCGTTAATGCTACGGCTACATAAAAATCGTCGTTTTTGACCAAAATCGAGTCCGGATTTTTCGAATCTCGAGCCCGAATTCGAACAATTTTCTGGAATTCATTATTTTCAAAGATCAGTTTGGCTCAAAATCATTCAAGAAGCATGAATTAATCATTGCTTGCCTTTTCGTTTGCTATTTTTGCGCTTTTTGAATGAAAAAGCTATTTTGCAACGAAAAAATTTGTTATCCAAATTGGGCTTTTGTTCGACTTCGAATTCTCAAGATCCAATCCCCATTTTACTCCTTAACCGAAAAGTCTAAATCCTTCTGCTGGCTTCGTTTAAGTAGATAATTGAAAGGATCGGACTTTCCCGACATCATTTGTTAGGGCACAATACGAGTCCACACTAAACAGCATCAAGGACGATATGGTCACGCTCGTTTTTGAGCAACGTAATCGTGAAAACAAATTGATGGAACACCTGCGAAAGGTTGGCACGGAGTGAATCGTTTATACAGTAAATTAAGTTAGTTTTAACATTTAACGACAAAAAAGATCGTTTCATATTCAAAATGCGCCGTAAAATCGGAAAAGAGGCGGAGCTCGAACCTCTGTGTCTGGTTGATCATGAATTTGTCATAGCCATGATGGTAAAAAATAAGACGCACAATTGGGGAGAAGAAGTCTTATTTGAACATAAAAAAGACAATTGGCTTCCTCCTTAAATTTATAAATGAAAAATATTAACCTTGGTTAAAATTTAAAAAAATTATAGGGTTTCAACGAGGGAATTCAGTCGATGATCTCAAAATTCGGAAACCAAAAATTCCGGAATCTGAATTGGAAATCGAACTTCCGAGACCAAAAATTTTGAACACAAAGTAAAGGTTGCTTTTTAACAACTGTTCTTAACAAAATCGCTAAAACGTGTACTCTGGAGGTATGCTAAATCATCTGACGACACTGATTCTTTCAATGGTCGTCAACGACGTTTCGTCAATAAGTCTGAAAAGGGATTTTCTAGGGGTTAATGGTTTTTGAGAAAATTTTTAAATTTTAAAAATTGTTCGAAGCCGGGTCCGGGGAGGGTTTGGATTGGTCAATAGAGGTCAGATACGGATTCTACGCCCTCTAAAGGCCCTTGAAATTTTTTTCAAGACTTATTGACGAAAAGTCCATTGGCGAGAACTCGGGAAACTCCTTTCAATCCTATACGTATTTATTGTGTATGTAGTTTTTAATTTAAATTTAAGCAAAAATGTTTGGCCGAACGATTGATTGGTATCAAGGACGAAAGACTCAAAGCCAGGGGAGAAAAAAACAAAGCTTTAAAGGTGCTGCTGATACTTTGAAATTTTATTTTGATATTTATTATTCTTACAGGTCGAGAAGAAGTTGCTCAACGAACATTTGCAACTTCTCCAAGAGGCGTTGGAGTTGGAACAGCGACGGGTCCAAGTGGCGGAGAAAGTGCAGTGGAATGCGCTTGATGAGGCGCAGGAAATTCAGAAGAAAATGGAGGACAAACTTTTTTTAGGTGCGTTTTTATGGACATTTGCTCATCAAACTGTCTGCCTAAGCTATTGTACAATATAAGTAGTAAGGAATCATAATGTCATAGCACATTTTTATGACGTCGAGTACAACGATATTTGAATATTTTAAGCCGCAAATCAGAGATGTGGCACATGCCAAACTCGGGAGCGTGTTCAAGACGAACTGACAGACCAAATTGCGGAGAAGCATCGACAGATTGGGGAGTTGCACATACAACTTAAATTGGTTTTTTTTGGCACATTTTATCCACTGCAATATGACGCATTTTCTTTTGTTTCTGTTAAGAAGGACGATGCGATTGCCGAACAGAGTCGGATTAACCAAATCCTCGGCAACAATTTGAACACTTTGCGTGGTGAGTTGCAGGACAAACGTTTTGCTGATAAGTCCTACCGCGCGGAGCTGGACAAGCGACAGGCTCAGCTGAAACAGGCGCATACCGAACTTCGACAGCTGCGTGCGGTGGCGGCGAGCTGCGCTTCATCGACAGTGGCAGCGTCCTGCTCCATCAGCGGCAGAGACCATGATCAGTTTCAGCAGCAGAATCCGAACATTCTGACACCGCCTGATGGTTGGTTAACAACCGCGTTATTTGAGCAATATGCTTTTCATCGAAGAAAATAAATTTCCCCCACACGAAAAGGATAAATTCAACTTTAGAATAATTTTTTGGGGATAATCAACTTCCGGGTACGGAGTCTTGAGTTTGATTTCCGTTCAGAAGAGATCACTGTTGGTCATGGTCATTGTGCTTCTCTGAGACCGTGTGCAAATGGACCGGTCTGACTCTTTTTCATTCAAATTTTATTTAACCAATTTTTAAAATATTTTAACTTATAGAGTACGGCCACTAAAGAGAAGGTCGACCAACAACCTTTTGTCATGAAAAGAGCACCGAATTTGGAAAACAACAACTGTGACAAAGGAGGAGATGGCGACACTGTTCTGCAACAGAGGACAAATGCAAAGAGATCACCCGAAGATSAGGTGGGAGAAGYGGGGAGWGGAGAGAAGTTTGAAAATAAAGGACATATTAACAAAAATAAAGACTTTTTAAGCCATCTGGGACTGTTAAACGTCCGCGCATTGTGGCGGGAGGAGACGATTTCACCAATTGTTTGAATAACGGCAAAGGCGAATCGGCCGAGAAGGTGTGCGAAAATTCGTTCAATTCGGAGGGAACTACCAGCGGAAGCAACGACATCATCGTTGAAGAGACGACGACGGTGCCTCCCGTTGCGATGTCTGAACGCTTCTTCCGTTCGCCTCCGCATTTAAATAGGAAGGACTCGACCAACAACGCCATGAAAAGGCAGCATACGCAGGGTTTGGTGCCACGGCCGGAGTTTGAAGGCGTTGGACAGCAGCAGCAGCGGGTGAAACGGACTCTACAGAAACAGCAAGTAACAGTTACAACCATGCTTCTTTGTGTTCTTTAAGTTCGGGGTCACGGCGATATCTTCTTTTTTTTAAAGCCTGATCACATTCGGGCCTATCTGAACTCGCCCATGCCCATTGTTGATCGTCAATTTATGCCTCCTACCATTACCACCGCCGCTGAAGGTCCAACCGACGCTGCAAAAAGTTGGCGACGACATGTAGATGATCAACCTATAACTCAGCTGCGGAAACCTTTTCCTACTAACATGCATCATCGTCAGCAGCAAGTAAAACGCACATTTGAGTCAAAGAAAAACATTAGACTGATGTTATTAATAAACTTTTGATCGGTATTTTTATAGTTTCAACAGCAACAGCATTCACCATCTGTCGAGATAATAATGGGAACCGCTGGCACAACGGCGACGACCACTTCTCATCCGTCATTTTTCTTCTCGTCCAACAACAGCATCCCAAACAACACGGGCAGCAGCAATTTGTCGTTCCGTAAGTGTGCCGAAGCAACCATTGACGACTTTTGTGARGGTCCAAGGGCGGGTGATGCCGCCATGTCCAACACATGGAGAAAAAACGGTCCCGACAAATTTTTCTTTATGAATTGTCCGGTCAACGCGCAACGGGACGGTACGCTRTYGCTCCCTTTAATTTTGAAATAAAATGGCTACTACSGGCTTTTTGTTTGCTACTTTGTAATTTTCAGTTGAGCCRGAGCAGCTACGGCTGCGCGACCGCATAGAGCAGGAAATTCTGGTGACGTTGACTGGGCGTCCGTCCTCCGTCGGCACCTCCGCCGCCGTTCCTCCGCCAATGTACGCGCGTCAACAGCAAAACTTTCTGCCGCCACGCCCGACGGCGCCCATCCCGCGACCGCTCGCGCGACCATTCGTCGCAGCACCGCAACGACAACAGGCGACCAACCAAAGCAATAACAGCCGATGCCTTTCGCGGGTAAATTCTTTTTTAAGCGGACATATTTTTGGTGTTTTATTCCACCAAGAGGCCAATATTATTAGAGAATTTGAAGACGTTTTGCTGCTTGAACAGTGTTTTTTATTGACACTTACTTACTTTAGGGAATAAAAAATTGTTTTTGTGAGCCTTATCCCACAAAAGGCATTTTTCTGAGTTATTTCAGCCCTTCGTCCTCCATCCATTTTTCGCCGGGCACCGCACGGAAGATCGACTTCAGCTCCACAAAATATTGCATCGTTTGACCCTCCGCCACCCCCTGGGGCCGTTCACTCTCCCCCAACGCTTCGGACGGAATGGTCACTCGGCGCTGCTCGCCCACGCACATGTCGCGCATTGCGTTGTCCATCGGGCGAATGGCCTGCCCACGGCCTAACACGAATTTGTAGCTAAAACGACACAAATATGCACACTACAAGCGCTTTTCATGATCCAAGATCTGATCAGTCAAGAATGGTCTTGTAATTCTCCTTATCTGATCAGATAATGGTCGGAATAGAGTAGAGGTTATCGTTATCGATGATTTTAAGCATTGGAAGACCCAAGTCCTTACGGTTTCTGCCCAAAATTG
>MEIZ01000027.1:405131-429487 GCA_001723225.1 Globodera ellingtonae | reverse complement strand
AAATTAAACAGCRTTCCAAAGCTTGAGGATTGTATCTTCCGCAAATGTGGCCAAAAGATTTTGGTGCGGATGATGGCAAATGCCGATCACTGTAGCGTCATGGACCTAAACAATATAAAAACTAATTTAAAAAAAGCACAAATAGACAATCTACGCACCCCGATGGTGCTCTCCAATTGTCCGCTCGTCATGGAGAAGCAGTACATCACCCGGTCCTCTCCCACACAGTAAACCCATTCCGCCTTTGGAGAGGGACACGCCGTGAGGAAGTCGCCCTTCTCGCGCTTTCCACTGGTRAATGTCCGGACAACCTTAAGGGTGGTYGTYATCGAACGTGCKGTCARAAAATTAGTGGACACCTGTCCTTGCAAATTGCACACATAAACGGTGTTGCTGCGATTGCAAATGAGGAATTGGTCGTTGGACTTAAGCAGCAAATGGACACTGCAAAAGATGGATAAATATTTGCATATATTTGGACGTGGAGGTGGAGGAGTTCACCCACCTCATCACGGGCACTTCCTGCTGAACCCGAAATGTGTTGACGCACTCCAATGTTTTCAAATTCCAGACCTGCAAAAGCAAAAAATTGTCGYTTAATAAGGACGGGTTAGCGTCCCGTCCTCTRACCTTCACCGTCCCGTCCGCACATCCGCTCACACATTGGTGACAATCCTCCGTGTATTTGGCGTCGGTGACATACGAATTGTGACCCCGAAGTTCCTTCAGACACTTTCCGCTTTTCATCCCGTGCACTTTGACCAACTTGTCGAAGGAGGAGGAGAGCACAAAGCTGTGGTCACGCGAAAACGAAACGCTGGTCACCCCGAAAACAGAGGAATTAAAGGCAATGTAAATTCAAAAATTGGAAAAAGGATGGCCTTGAATTTTGTAAGTATTTACCTTCCGAATGGGCAATCTCAAACCGGCGCAGACATTGGCCCGTTTGTATTTTCCACACCTAAAACAGAGGAGAGAACTCTCTTCACAGGCCGATGAGTTTGATGACCTTGATTTTGCCATCCTTGGAGCCCGTTATCAACATCTCCGAGTCGCGACTGAATGCCATACAGAGGACCTGAAGCAGGGCACATTAAGTAAATGGGGGGGGGGGTGGGGAATTCCCACCGTGGTGTCCATCATCATAAAGTTGTCTTGCGCCTTAATTGGTTTGAGCGAGAAAAAAGGATTCATATCCAACCTGATACTTCAGGTCCTTGCGCAACTTTCCGGTGGTGAAGTTCCACACCTCGATGAAGCCGTCCACGGACCCGGTGACCAGGTATTGGCCATCTGGGCTGAACTGGGCCGACTCGGGATGGCTTTTCGCACCAAATTTGATTGTCCGCGTCAATGTGGTCGGGTGGCGCTCGTCCTCCTGCTCACGGATTGCTGCCTTTCCCCGAAAGAGATCGATTTGGGTTCCTTAAAATTAAGGAATGGAACTGCAAAGGTTATCCCTAATTTCATTTATCGATAAATATTAAATTTTGACCTGGCGGCAAAAGTCCCTGGTGCTGTTGCCATTTCAGTGCCTGTGCCAACAGGGACAGAAGCCGGGACGGCGGAACCACGTGCACTTCGGCCGAAAGCGATTGAGAGATGGCTGCGCGACGCTTTTCCTTGGAGCCGCCTTCGGGGTACACCTCGCGCGGGTCGAAGTACGTTTTGGCCAACAAATTTTCGAGCCGAGTGTGCCGCTCGGGGTCGGACTGCTTCAGCAATGCCAACGGGTCGGTCTGGCGGAGGATCAGCCTGGCGGAACCCAATTCGCGCAGCTCGGCCAACTCGATGATAATCTTCGCGTATAGAATACAGAAAGGGAAGGCATTCGCCATGTCCCCAAGTCTAATCGACAAGGAGTTCGGTTAATTCCAAACCAAATTACCTGCTCGTAAAGATCAATCAGCTTCTTGGCTGGCAACTTCAAAGGCTGAATGCACTTCAGCACGGTGTCCCAATGACCGCTGGTTATGTCCTGACAGAATTGGTCGATGCTGTCCACTAATCATTGAATTGTCAAATGAAAAAAAAAACTTCGAAATTAACTTACCCGTGTTAAGAGTGATGTTCGTCTCGTCCTGAAGCGTCTGGAGGGTACGCATCAGGTTGTTCTCCTTCAGATACTGCTGGACGAGTCGGACGACATCAGCCGCTTCAATCTCAATCGAACTCATGTTCTGTCGACGGTCTCAGTTCAAAAAGGAATAATTGGATTCATTACTTCGTCAAAATAGAAATATTGGAAAATTTTAAACAAAATTTGAAGAAACACAAATAAATAAATATTTTATTACCATCGATGAAAATAAAGTAAAACTCGATAAATTACGCACAATTTGTAACAATAACATCGTCATCAACATTCGATTTGGTCCCATTCAAATAATAATAAACATCCATTAAACAATCATTAATTTACGCTATCCAAGTGCCTTAATGAAAGAAATCCCAAAACTAATCACAAAGCATCGCTCGTCACCAAACAAAAAGGTTAAAAGTCAATTATCACCAAATCAATGTGTCAAATTTTCGATTTCTTTTACTCATCCAAAGAAAGGCTGTGATGGTGGCAGAAACGAAGGCGGCGGTACTAAACAAATCGGATTCTTTTCAAAGGACCTCTACGATTTTGTCCACCTTGCTGGTGTTGTTGTTGCTGCTGCTCGSTCCCTTTCACAACAGTCGGMWGTTGCTCACCCGATGCCGTCGAAGGTGTCGTGCCAGCGACCGTTTGGGGCAACGGCACCACCAAATTGGAGATGCCCAGCGAAGAGAGAGGCGGCATCGGAAAAGAAATGGGTGCCGCAGCGGGCGGCTGTTGTTGAACGGCTTGGCCACCGCCAAACTGCTGATATTGAGGCGGGGGAAGCGGTGGACCACCACGCTGGCCAAGCGACGGGGGGGAGGCCATACCAAAGCCACCAATGCTGGGCGGTACAGCTTAACACGACAACAGATCATTCATTCATTACACATTAAATCTTTCTTTACAGCAAGACGGCAAATTTTGTTGCTGTTGGGTTGGATATGCGTAGAAGGACGGAGGTTGGTGAGGCGCATGATAATGTTGTCCAAATTGCGGTTGTTGCGATGGAAACATAAACGGCGCCGACGATGGCTGATTCATAGGCTAAAGATTCAGAAGAAAAAAAATATAAAACAAAATGCGCACTCCTCCAAAATATGTGCGTGAAAAAAAAGATTGGTCGGCGGTGGAATGTTCTGTTCCGATTTAAAAAACCAACTTGAAACTGTTGTTGCTGTGCCGATTGGTAGGAAAGGGGCGGTGGCGCGCCGTATGCCAAATACGGTTGATATGTGCTGGAATGAATCGGCGGCGGAGTTTGTTGCGGTGGTTGTTGCTGCAGTTGATGGTGCTCGTGCACCATCGACGACGGAGGTAAAGGTGAGCCTAACTGAGAAGAATGGTGGTGTTGCTGCTCCATTGGCAAGACGGACGGGGTCGAAGACGCCGGCGGCTGAACCGTTGACGACGGAAAGCGGTCATCCGTTTGGACAAGCGGTGGCATGCCCTCGTTGGCTCGCCGCGACGTTTGCTGATCTGGTAGCCCCGACGGCTCGAAACCAATTGCATTGACCGGAGATGGGACACTTTGGACGTTGTCCTGTCGCTGTTGCTAAAATTGCCATTTTAATTAGTTTTAGTAAAAGAAACCAACAAATTGTTGTTGTTGTTGAGGGAATGCTGTGACATTGATAGGTGCGGGCGGGGGCGGGAGGGTCGGTTGTTGTGAATGTGGGGGCGAAGAGAGAGCATCGAACGAAGAAACGGAGGGTGACGAAATCCCATTGACGGACTGCGGAGGAAGCGCAAATTCGCTAGGGTCCGGGAAACGTTTGACATCCGTTGCGGTAGGGTACGCAAATTGTGATGCCTAAAGGTACAAAATAACAGTAAAAATGCCGTTGTTTGGTCGCCTGCTGATCAGTTAATAGACCATTATTACATTGATCAGCTGGTCCACATTCGGAATGCCAGTTTGTAGGGGAGGCAACGACGGCGACTGTTTCGACATTTCCTGCGAGTCGATATGATGTGAGTGAGGGGATAGCATTGGTGACACTTCGTTTGATGGTTTCGATCGGTCAATGGAAATGGGAATTCGATGGAGGTAGCCGTAGCCGATGTCACAGCCTAAGCAGCCATCGCCTCCCCAAGAAGCYTTCGGAGTTAGGGTCACCTCGCGCACACTGTCACTGTCCACATTGTAAACGTACAGCTAAAAGTTTTAAAATATGCAAGATTTTTCAACCTTTTTAAAAACGAACTTTCAGAGGCTTTCCAAGGTTTGCCTGAACAAATGCGATCAGATCGTCCGCCTGTTGCAGCACCGACTCCGCGCCGAGCACGTAGTCCGTGTTGGATTGAAGGCCGGCCAACTCGGCGGGCGAGTTCGGAGTGACCGAAATAATGTGCCACACATTTTGGTTGGCCCCCTCAAAGGAGCAAAAGCGAATGGACACGCCGAGCACCCCTTGGCCACCCCAATTTTGTGACGGCACAATTTGAGTCTCGCGCACCGTCTGAGTCTTGCTAAAAGGCCAAAGTCCACAAGAGAAACTCGAAAACCAACAGACTGACCTGTTATAGACAGTCAGTTCCAACGGCTTGTCAATGTTCTGCTTCAAACTTTCCTTCAACGAATCGTTGTCCTTATCCTAAAACAACGAAATTTCACTGATCAAAAAACTAAAAAAAGAATTCTCAGTAATTTTAATGGGTTAACGAACTAGTCTTGTGCTCCCAATAGCCACAATAAAGTCGAAAAAAGGCTCCAATCCGGCCATCTGTCCCGGTGAATTCTCCTGCACCTGAAAAAAAGATAATTGGAGCAAAAATAAAATAAAAAACAAATACCCGCAGAACGTGATAACCTTCAGAACCACCGCCAGGAATTGGAACACTTTCTGAGGCGCCCATTTTGTAAAATCAACCGAAACAAACGTTCGATTCCACAAATAATAAGCGTTTGTTTCTGCTGAACGGAATTGGGAATTTAGATGGTTTCTTTTTTTGCCAAAAAAGGCAAAAGATATTTGTAAAGGCGACCGTGGAAATGTGGAACCTGGAATGGGAAGAATGGGAAATTTCATTCTGTCCAAATCCAAAAGAAAAAAAGTGCAACATGGAATTTGGCATTTTGTTTTCGCACAAATTGAAAGCCATTTTAATTTTTGTTTTTGCTATTAATGACAATTTTAGGATTTCTTTTTTTTATTTTCCTTTGCCGTGGCTGACTTTCACTTTCCGTCAGATGGAACCCCAGGAAATTGAGCCGCATCTTCTCAACAACGCGCTGCGCCAGCTCATTTATTTCACGGGTCTCGACCTCTCCACAAATCCGCAACATTCCGCCATTTTCAACGCTTTTGTAAACAAAACGGGCGAACGATCATCCACCGCTGTGCACTACAAAATGCTGACGGCTGGCAGTGAGTTGTTCACCAGTTGCAGCAGAAGCATGTCCAGCAGTGTTGACAGCGGTGCCCGGGCGTCGTCGCCGCTGTTCACCTGTCAGTGACGTTTAGTGATAATTAATTTGTTGATGAATAGTTTTGTAGAACATATACTAGTATGTATAAGTATTTTAGACAGTTTAAAGGCTGTCGGTGCCGTTAGATTCATCTGAAAAAAAGCTTGGAAATGCTCTTCATTCAGCGGCAGAACTCAGTGGAAGTACGGCTTTGCCGGCGAGGAGTGGCGTCATGGCGATGGTGAAGCGACGGTGGCCTCTCAAATACTTGGAGGATCGCCCTGCTCTTATTGTGAACTTCGTCGACCTCGACTGGGACCACACGGCCTGGCTGGAAAAGCGCGCAGAGTGCGAATCCAAAATCAACGCTTTAAGGTCAAAATGGTGGACAATTCGTCGAATTGCGAGCTTGTTTAATTAGCCTAGCTTTCTGCCACGCCCATCTCACGTAGCCAAATGAATTTTTAGGCGATTAATCAAATAATAAATAAATGAATTCCCAGAAAGATCTGGAATGCCGGCTGATCTCAAAAATCCAGGCAAAGCATTGGCCAACGGGAGACCAAATTGGCACTGGTGCTGATTCAACGCCAAAAAGCGGCGTCCATGGACGAGCCGATGGCAAATGAAAAAGCGCTCGAACTATGCCAACATTGCCGACTGAACTCGCGTCTTTTGTTCGTTTTTCCCCGCCTTTCAGACGAAAGGGCTCTGAAGGAGCGGGTCAATCGCTTGGAGAAGGCTTTCCACGGCATCGCTCAGGTGCCAGCGGGGGGGGAGGCATCGGCGAGAATAACCCATTAACCTRGGCACGGCGACTTTAGGCGTTTAACCGTCCAACCAGCTTGGATTGGGATGTATTTATTGCATTTTCAGGAGTTTTACCAAGCCTGTTTTAAACGAATTCGGTCGAGGAATGTGCCGAACAATGATGCCCATTTGTTGGTTCGTCAACAGTTCAAGTTGGCCTTCATTTCGGAGCTTCGAGAGGACCGGCATTCCGCTCTTCGGTGTGTGGTCGAAAATTAAGACAATTCATTTTTTTAAAATTAGTCAAAAAAAATGTTCAGCCAAGATTCCGGAATTGGGGCTCTTTATTTTAATATATTTAGGTATTACAAACAGGCCTATCAGATTGGCCACGAGCTTGATGTGTCTGATGTCGATGTGTACGAACACTGTTCGGTGGCCAGTCTGCTCAACTACAAAATTTGCGAGCTGAACTTCGTCCTGAACAGCGCGGTGGAGGCCATCAACCAGTTCAGACGGCACCACAACATCTTTTTCAAGCGCGAGCKGACATTTTATCCTAGCCGTGAATTGGCCGCAATCGAATTGGCATGGTGGAAAGCACAACAGGTCCGAACTGATTGGAATTAATTATTGTTACAAATAAAGCAAATTAATTAATTTTAATCTTTTTTTTTTGTCCGTTTAGTGCCGTCTTTTTGCGGAATTGTTTAATCGGGCGGTGTCGAACGGACTTGCGGCTTATCCCTCACAAAATCCGGGCCGATTCCTTGGCGAGGCGGCCACCCATCACAAAAGGGCCAACGCCATGATCCGCGCGTTGAGGGCCAAATTGGCCACAACGGCACCCCAACGACAAACATCCCAGTTGGCCGGCGACCCGCTCCAATCATTCGGCAATATTCCACAAAATATTTGGACAGAGAAAACAGACCCAAAATTTAATCAAATAATAATTTTTTCATTTCAGATTTTAATTTAATTTGATTTTTTTCAGATTTGTCCACCCCAACGACTTTTTATGGGCAAAGGCCGTGGAGAATGCAGCCTTTTTTGTCCAATTCCGCTGCAACAAAAGCGCCAAAGTTGCCGCCGTTGAGCAGTGTAAATCAGCAATTATTGGAACACGGGGCAAAACAGTTTCTGGAGGTGACCATCAACACATTATGAATGCCTTCAATTGCAAAGACATTAAATTTCGCATTTTCAGAATAATGTCCGTGAAAATTATGCGCAATCACTGCAATTACTCTCGGCAGCCGTTGCGCAGTTTAAACGTTACGGTTGTGAACGATTTGCCAATCTGTGGCTGTTCGACATGGCCGAGGAGTACATTGCGGCTCAACAGTTCGCAAAGGCTCTTCAGGTGCATTAATTCGGCACTTTAATATCTTAGATTGCAAAAAAGTCGTTTACTTAAAAGTTATTGAATTTTTTAGTTTACTTGACGTTGGAAATTTATAATATTTTGAAAAGTCAAAATTCCATTWTAATTGTAGTTTACATTTTCGCAAATTAAAATAATATTCATTTAGATTCTTCGCCGTTTGTGTATGGAGGATAAAAATYTGACATTTTATCCATTTTTGCGCGAAACATTGGTTGCCGTTGCGAATGCCGCCTTTTGTGCACTCAGCCTGAACGAATGGGCCGGGGCATTGGTGCGGTGGGTCAATTTTCACATTTTCTTAAATTTTTATTTAGTTTCAACTCCTCCACCCCCAGTTGGCTAACAGCTCCATAAGGTCGTATGCTGCTGCTCCTCTATCSTCGGCCGATGAAAATCACCAAGGCCTTTGGATGGAAAATTTTGGGCATTTTCTTTCCGGGGAGAATTGCGTTCCCTTCCCGTTGATGAACTCAGCAAACGACCCGAACTCGTTGGTCTCCAATGAGGAGGTAGGGCCGGCCATCCGTGTCCGAAACATTGGCGCCGGAAAATATTGGAAGTTGGGCGTCGGGGGTAAATTGGGCGCCAGTTCATGAATGATTCGTTCGCCATATTCTGTTAACAATAAGGGTGGACAACAATTTATACCTATAAATTAAGCAATAAAAGCCCAATTATCCAAACTCGGGCCATCAACAGATGGACTTTTTTTCAATAAATCTTTAAGCTTAACTCACTTCGGCACCAATGGCATCAATTGTTGGATCATCAACAGAAAGCACAGTTTCAGCTGGACATGGGCGACCTGAGCRATTCGCCCGTTCAGTTCTGCGCCCATTTTCTTGTCGTTGGCGTTGCCGKCGCGTTGCAGTCGAAGCTGGACGATGCTGTCGATTTCTCGTCATTCTTCGGAGACGTCGACAACGATACGAAAATTYCGAGTGCTGGCGACCCAATTCTTATTGAAGTGGGTCGATTTGTCCGTTAAAWTGTTCGGCCGGTTTTCCCATTGAATTTTGTTGGAATTCTCAAAAAAGCCGTTCAAATGTTTTGTCTGAACATTTTTAGGTTGTGTTGCACAACATTTCCCATCTGCCGTTGCAGTTTGAACGGTGCTCGTTGGTTTTAGAGGAAATTTCGCAGACATCCGATGCAAAAATTGCGAAAACGTTGTCCGATTGGATTACGGCGGATAATTCGTCGAAYAACTCGGCYTTTWCACTTTTTCCTGGCCGACCGTTGCGCGTGTTTTTTGTTTATAAAACGGCGTTGGCATTGTCCCTCCAGCAATTGACGCAAATGTCGTCGACGGCACTGAACAGAAGCCAAAGTCCGCTGTCGGAGAGTCCGAAGGAGCTTTTGCTGGCGGTACTTTTTGTGTATTTTGGATTAAATCGATAGATCGGGAGTCCACAAATTAACGGTTATTGGGAAAGTGCCGTGTCGGTTTGATCTTTAGTTTTGATGGTTTCTTCCTTAAAGATTTTAGATTCGGCACTTTTCATTGCGTTCGCCGTCCGGGTCGCTCAACTGGAACATCGATCACGGATCAGCTGATCAGCACCACCGATTAGCCAAAAACCGATGGATGCGGAATATGAGCGATAGGCTTGACAAAAACTGTTTGGTTATAAAGTAAGCATTAACAGAAGCRTAACTTTTGAATATAAGCCGACCTTTTCAATAAACAAAATAATAATTTTATGGTGCGACCCCYACGYTGCAATGTGTTGCTGAACTGTCCGTTGTTGAAGAACAACAGKAYTGCCAGTGGAATGGTTCTGTTTGTGGACGAAAGTGTGGAGTTGCCGTTCACTCTTCAGAATGGYGAGTATAACACCGGCACGGTTCTGAAGGATATTTGGTTGGTGGGAATGGTCATGACCATGGATGGGCTTTGAACAACGCTAAAGCCAAGTTAAATCGCCATGAATTACAATTGAACTTACAAATTAGGAGATCGATAAACCCTTTAGCTTCTTGATAAATAAAGTAAAAGTCCATTCGTGGTTATGTCCGTGTGGGCATGCGAGATGGGGCGGGGATAAGGTCCGGCCAGGGTCACCTGTCACAAGGTCTGTCGGGAGGACGAGGAGCTCTCCAACCATAAGCAACAACAACAACAACGTCTCCAACATCCGTCAACAAACGCAGCATCACCCAATGTCCTCGTCCAACGGACATTCGCTGTCGCTACTCCGACAAGAAGAACCCAACAACAGCAGTCGTCCATCAGCGGCGAGAGGGACAGCAGGACGACGGCGACGTTGCTGGTGCCCGCGTTTAGTCAGGCACGAAATGCAATAAATAGACAATAAACAGGACTCAGCTTCTTTCAGAGGAGAATACATTTAACAAATCGGCATTTATTTTAGGAAATTGCAACTCTGCTAGCACCCGAACAATCCGTAATTTTTCATTCTCCAACGAAATTCATCTAAAGTTTTCAGACCGACTTTTCCATAAGGCTCCAGTCCAGGTCCAGCAATTGCATTGCACTTCGCGTTCAGGTCTCAACGAAATATATCAAATATTTTTTCTCAAGAARTGTTCATTTTTCAGATTTATTGCACCATTCCAGCAACAGCAGCGGCAGCAGAAAGTGAGGCCCAACCGTTGGAAGAGCCCGCCGAATGGGTCCAACACTTTCCCATCCGTTGCGTTGAGCCGTTTGAGCCAAAAACCACTGTGTATTGTGAAAACGTACGTGTACCGTTCAGTGATTTTTCTCCGAAATAAAACAAAATCTTTTGGCCCCCAATAAGTCCGATTTAACAATATTCTGACCCCCATTTTCAGGGAGAAAAGGCGCAATGTTTGGTTTTTGGACAACAGTTTCGGGTGCAATTGCAGCTTAAATGCAATGGAAGAGTGAACGCGCACAATGTTCATTGGAAATTGGTGACTTTTTGGCTGGCATATGGCACATTCATTTAGCATAACTTTTTTAAGAATGATCCATTTGAACAACCCAACGTTAAACCATTGGCTTCTTCCATTGAAGAGCATTTGGAAAAACTCAAAATTTCTCCGGCCGACCCCCTCGCTTTGTCCAACACCCATTCGACCTGGATGAAGGTGACAAATGTCGACGGACAACCGAGGGTGAAGGAGACGGCGGAGCCGTCCAACGGAGACGAAGAGCAACAACGAATACAGCTTGGAGATGTGGTGGTGGAATGGAGCAGGTAAACGAAGGGAACAAAATTCCTTAAGCCTAATCAAATCGATTGCGGAACTGAATTCAAATATTATCTCTCTGCTAAGTTTCATTTTGTGAGAAGAGTTGTCAAAATTAAATTCCATAATTTTCTATTCAAATTCAGCGACTGTTCGTTTGAACATGTTCGTTCTGTGTTGGCACTGCCCACGATGCCGCCGATTTTAACCATTCCAATAACAATCGACGTGGAGTTGGTCAACGACGACGGCGATAATATTAACGACARAAACAAAATAGAGATGAGCACYAGGAGCTGCTGCTTCAGAATCCACCAACGTTTCCGTCTCAGATACTGCTTGAGGAACACTTTTGGAGGACCACTGGCCGTGCACCTATGTTTTGAACAACCGGATGGAATATTCATGGAAGGAATAGGGGAGGTCAAAGTCAAATTACTTTAATTTGTTGAAGATAGACTGACATTTTTAGAACAGTTTTTTGTTCTTTCCCAACGACGAACACATCGCCGAACAATGCGTTGTGCCGGTTACGCTCGGACTCGTCAACTTTCCGAGACCGACAATRAGTTGCGTTTCCTCCATTCCAGACCGTGCCGACTTGGAGTTTGGCAATGAGGAGTTGGAGCAGCTCAACCACCTAATCACAACGCACACTTTCAATTCCATGCCGAAACATTTTTTCATTTTGGTACTTCACTGAATTTAATTCACAATAATATTTTTTGCTTTTTAGCCTTGATTGGTGTCTGCGTTTACTCATGCTAAGAAAGTGTTGATAACAAATATAAGTTGATTTTGCGCACTTTGTCAAAAATTTTCKAAGCCTAAAAAATATGTGAAAATCTACTTGCATAAAATTTTGAATATGTAAATTATTGGACCAATTCCCTGCAGAATGGTGGATCATCCATCTATCAAACCGAGTGCTAACCAAAGAAAACCGCCGGTTTCGGGAAAAAAAATTAAATATTTTACGAAAATGTTGTTTTTCCACAAATACATTGTAAAAAGTACAAATAGTTGTCGTCACTGTTTGTCCGTGTCCGTCGTCAATCTCTCGTTAGACCCACATTTTGATTACGTTGTCCCAACCGCAGGAGATCATCCGGGACTTCTCGTGCGGATGCCACAGTGTTGAAATGCATACGTTGTCGTGGGCCTTCCACGTTGAKACAATTTTGTGGGTGCGCCAGTCCCAAATGGTGATTTTGCCGTCAGCATCTCCGGAGGCCAGGAAACTGAAACATAAATATAGGACTGGGTTGGTGCGCGTGATTTCGTTCGTTTGTTTATTCCATTTTTGTCAAAGCCCACTCACTTCATCTCCGGTGAAAAATCCGTTGAGCAGGCGTACCCCGCCGTGTTATGACCGCGAAATGCCTAAAACGCAGAAAAAATCACTCGCTAAAGAAAAGCTGACAAAAATAATAAAAAGTTAAATAAAATCCAATCCAAAGAGTAAAGTTCCATTCCCATTCTTCTATAAAAAATTGTCACTTTAGTTTAGAACCTTTTTGCGCGCAAATCGCAGTTTGTCATCAACGATCTGGAAGAGGACAATCCGATTGTCCATCGATTGTCCGACAATCCATTTTTCTGAAATTGACACGAATTTTTGTTTATTCCCCCCACCCCTTCCAAATTACCGTTGGGTGCTCTCGTCATCGAAGGAATGGAGTGCAGGCCGGCGTGTTGGATGAGTTTGGTGTCCACTGGAATGCCAAACTCCCAAATGCGAAGCGATTTGTCGTCCGATGTAGACACAAAGCGACGATTTTTGTCGAAAAACGTTATCGAGTTCACTGGCCCCAAATGTCGATCATATTCCTTTAAACCATAATTGTTAACGCGTTAAAATAGGATATTTTACCTGCTCAACTTCGCCGGTCCGCGTGTCCCATTGGATTATTTTTTTGTTGGACATTCCGGCCATGAAAATGTTTTGCTTGTCATCGTCCGGATTGAACTTGATTACGTACGCCCGATGGCCTCCGATTGTGAAGCGGGTTTTCACTTGACCTAAAATTCAAAAACGACATTATTGGAACGGTTTAATTARAATTGTTAAGGTCAAGTTCATATGAGCAGTTTTGACCGCTGACCAGTTTCCGTGTCCCACAGTTTGATATAATTGTCGTAAGCGGCACTGAGTAATTCGGTGCCGGTGTTGTTSAGATAAATGTCCTTCACCGGCACTTTGTGTCCAGTGTATGTCCGGATGAGCTTACGGTTGCCGTACACCTCCCACAATTTYACCTGAAGAAGCTTAGACTTAACAACAATGCCATTTTAGTCGTTGAACACACWAACCAATCAAAAAAATTTCTTTGACCTTTCCGTCCATGGAGCTGGAGATGAACATGTGCGCACTGCGCGGGAACCAACGGATAGCGGTCACCGGCTTGGTGTGACTGCTGTAGGTGTGCGCCTGTTTAGTGGGCGGGTAGCAGCGGTCGGGCACAAAGTCTTCGCGCAGATTGGTGCCCGTGTACTTCGGCGGCTCCATGAACGAACGGCCCAAATAATCGGTGTCGTCTTTAACTGCAATTTGCATCGATTGGTGCGTGGGATACAAGAAAGAAGATCAACTCAGATAATAATTAATTTTAGAAAATTTAAAGAGGGCATCGGGACATTAGAGTCCGAAATTTCCCATTTTTTAAAATATGCAAAGTTACTGTGTAATTTGGTGCTCTCTTCAGCCAAATGCAATTCGGCAATGGCTGCTCTTCGACCAGCGCGACTCTTCAGCTTTCGCTTTCGTACGATTTCATCCATTTCTTTCTGTAATTCGGCGTCCGGGCGGGCGACCGTCTTTTCGTCGTCGAACCGTGCCCAGGGACCTGCACAAACTATGCTATCGTTGATGTTGGGAAGAGGAAACGTTTTAATGTTTAAAAATTAAATCCGAAATACTTCAAATGCCTCCCACCAAACAAATCACCAACCCTCTGACATTGGTGACAAAAAAGCGWTTAGAACTTTTGATGTATAAAGCATGCACAGATTGGTGTTTAAGGCGATTATTAAGTTGGTGGATGTAAACATTGACACCCTCAGCAAATGGTTTCCCTTGCTCACCCGTGTACCCATCCACATTCGAAGCGTCGTAGTTGATCACACGCTTGCGCTTCTGTCCGCCCGTTTTCAGTGCCTCGAAGAGGGACTCGCCGCCTTTCTCCTTGGCRTGCCCCACGTCTCCAACAAATTTTGCACTCGTCGCTTCCGCCGTCGGATTGTCAGCATAACCAAGCGTGTCATAAGAACGTAAGGAGCGATCAAAATGGAACGCGTTAAAATGCGCAGGCTCCACAAAGCCGGCCAGCGTGTTCTTCGGCGCTCGTTGATGCACACTTTTGAACGGATTTTGAGGGCCGCTCTGTGGGGATTAAAATTAGAAGAAAAAAAACACTAAAGTTGCCATCCGTGGACATTTAGCACCAAAAGTCTAACTCAAAACCTTTATTTAAATTTAAAATAAAAACTGAAAACAAAATTATTTAAAACAAATTAACTTTAATTCAAAAAAATCACAGGTTATAAATGCTAATTTTCGAATCGTTACCTCAGGCTGAAACAGTTCTTCGAAGCGCGGGTTGTGGTAAAGCTCRTTGGTTTTCGGGTCAACAACCGCKACCTGTTGTATGGTGCGCTGTTCGATCACACTGGGCGTCAAGTTGACGGGGGGGATGTTTAACATGGTCAGTTTGTCGTGGGCGGATGAAGAAGGTCCAACCGCTAACACATCCGCCGACTCTTCCTCACTGTCCGACGAAGAGGAACCATCACCATAGGATTTTAATAAATCCATCGTTTCACGCAAATTAGATTTTCTCAAGCTTTTTTATCTATATTAATTACACTTATTGAATAACTTTTTTTGGATGTTGGACCGGTTAGACGATCCGTGTCAAAACGCCCGTTTGCTCCAATTAATACTTTTTCAAACTCTTCGGCGGTGCCGATGGGCGCCGCTGTTAAAAATGTTGAACTTTTAACGGTTTTAGAGATGAAATTTGGGCCAAGTGCCAAAATTTGGTTCAAAATTTAAATTTTTGAAACATTCGCCAAGGAATTATTTCCGCGAGCGGGAYAAAGACTAAAATATTTTTTCCGGGGTTCTTAAACATCACTCTACAGCTTACACTTATCAGATGCGAATTTACCTTAATTTTCCGTTACCTTTAAACTTTTTGGTCACCCAATTAGAGAATACAATTTGGAAGAGATTACAACTTATATTATACATATGTACATAGAGAATTAAAAAAGTTCAAAAAATTCATCAAATATTTTTTTTCTTTTTCAGGCAGTAAATTTCTAGAAGAGCGAATAAGCTAAAATCAACCGCTTACCGACTAATAAAGAAAATGGCTGACAATTGGGGTTCGTTATTTTTTTTTATTGAGTTAATTGTTACAAAATCAGATAACAATTCTTTTAGAAAAAATTTAAAGGTTTTTAGCCTAGGTAATTGTTCTTTTAACTTCAAGATGATGAAGACTATGACCCGGCCACMCAAATGGCTGATAAAATTGCCAGTCTCGGCCTGGACGATGTAATTCGGCAGCAGCAACAGCAAAAAGTACTCGCGGTCGAAACATCGCAGCAAAAGGACGAAAAGGTGCCGTCATCGCTCAACAACGGCGGCAAACAAAAAGAAAATGGGGCGGAACTCACCGAGCGGGAAAAGCGCGAGGCACAGCTCCGAGCCGATGGAGCCGCTGCGATGGATTTGTTCGGTTGGGCTTTTTGTCCGGTTAGGCTTGGAGGCTTAGAAATTCGCGAACTTCCCCCCCCCCCAATTTATCCAATTTACCTATTTCAATGCCGGTTCTACCATAATTCGACCAGTCTTAAGGATTGGCCGCCGAGCGCAAGGAGCCCACCTATGAGGACCTGCGCTCAAAAGAAGACTTCCAGGCGTTTGCGGACAAATTGGGCGAACAGTTCGAGGCGAGGCGCGACGACCCGAATTATTTGCTGTTTGTCAATTCGCTTGTCGACCATTTAACGACGCCAAGTAACCAAAATTTTTCTTAAAAATTTAGAACTAAAAACATTTTCAGTGAACAAATTGCAACTTCAAATTGTCATGGCGACAATTCAGGTTAGATTGTTGTGACTTTCACCTGTGGGAGACGTTCCTTTCTGACAATTTTGATTTCCAGTGAACAAATTGGTTTAAAAAATGTATTAATTGCATTTCCAAGGTGCATTTGGACGTGCATTTGAAGCGGGAAGAGGAAGAGCTGAAGCGTCAGCAGGAACAGAGCCAAAAGAAGGAGACCAAGAAGAAGAAGAACAAACAATTGGAGGAGGACGTCATTGAGGATGAGTGAGTGTTCCCCATTTATATACCATATTAGGAAGGTTTTTTTCCATATTTCGGAATCTGAACATGAAAATGGTTTTTGCAAAATTTAAGGGTAAATACCGGCCCGGCCACTTCAGCTAATTTGGGGAATCCAAATTTCGCATTGGCAAAACCCAAAAATAATGACTTATCCGCAAACGTCGGGGCCCGTCCATGTCTATTTGCATCATCGCGCCTCTTTGAAACTTAAATATTGAGCTGGCGTCAGTTTCTGGGACTCTCGGTTAACCGGAACCGAACGATTTAGTTAACCGAACCGAAGTTTCTTGGGTTTCGGTTCGGACTGAAAAGCGACAAACCTATTTTTGAGGTGCTTTCATATTTATATTAACAATTAGTGCGGATAAGAAATAGGCCGTTTAAATCGACTCCAAAAGGGCAAATTGCCTACGACCCGCTGTATGCGGCGTAACTATGCAATTAATGATTTTTTGTTCGGTTTCAGTTACGACGATTACGATGAACAGCTTCACAGATATTGATATGGCTTTTGTCTAACTGAATGAATTGTTGATGATTGGCTGGCTGGCTTGATGTCGATTCGCTAATGTCTTGGATGAGTCGAATTCCATTTTCTTATTCAAAATCGCGTTGAAATTATTTGGATGATGAGGAAACCCGGAAAAAGCCCCACTAAAATCTTTTTTTTTGTGAAATAACAAAATTTATGCGCTAACTTTTCGTTCGAATGATTTTAGGAAAAAAAGATTATTTATGAAAATTCCAATACATTTTATATTGCAACGGCTGACTCTTTCCATCTCCGAGAATTATTGTTTTACGGTCAAATTTTTATCGGCTTGATAAAAAGTTTTTGTTTCAATTATTTGTCGTGGGGATGTGTGACTTCTCCCAAACAATTTGAAATTGTTTCATTTAAGTTTAATTTAATTATAGTAATTTGGAAAAGAATCGACAAAAACAAAAACATTGGGACAAGACTGAGATTTTAGCATTAATATAGAAAATATGTAATAACAATAAAATGATAATAAAAATAGCAATATCGACGGCGGAAATGAAATGAATGGTTGGGAAATATACACAAAAAACTAATGCACCCGTCGGGAATTGAGCTTATGGAAATATCATCGATCGATCAAAACAATAAAAACGGTGGGGCAATGGCAATGCCGGACCCAAGGGAAGTTACGGCTTCAATTTTGAGCATTTT
The DNA here is from genome assembly GCA_001723225.1 of Globodera ellingtonae. NCBI lineage: Eukaryota > Metazoa > Nematoda > Chromadorea > Rhabditida > Heteroderidae > Globodera > Globodera ellingtonae. The sequence continues at coordinate 412,115 of MEIZ01000027.1, read as the reverse complement.
TTGGTGCCGGGATTCTTTTTTTACACATTTTTGAAAGGCCGAATTGTTGAGGGCGTCGGGACCGAACTTCCTCTTTTCCAGCATTAAACCATAATTAAGCTAATAACCTGTTTAAAGAGGTAATTAATAATTGGACTGGCGGCTCTAACAATGTTTAGGTTGGGTACTCTTTGGCTTAGGGGGGGGGGGAGAGACCGGACGGACACCGGACGAATCGTTTGGTAGGTAAAGTTCGAAAACCGTCATAATTCTGGGATGGGGCTCTCTGAACTGTCGCGTTTCCGGGGGTCCGGTCTCTTCTAATTAGGCAAACAGTGGCACTTTGGGTCAGTTGGCACTTTTGCGGCCGGACATTTGATCGGTCGCATTCAGTCAAATCATTGCGCTGGGCACTTGTGGAATGGTGCCGTACTCGGCGTAAAGATGCTGTGCCGTTGATTCGTTGCTTTTTACGTCCTTAGGCAACGCGTCAATGGCAAGCAGTGCCTTGCCCAATTCCTTCCAGGACGTGTCGTCGAAATTCGAATGGCGCCGCCAATAYCGCCACAGCCGCGCCTTCCGACGGATCATTTCYCCCAATTCATTTGGCAACTTGTCCATGCAATTGTACAACTCCTCACTCTGCTTGATCAAAATGATTGGCAAAATTCGCACTTAAATCACTGACCACGTAGACAATGAGTTTCTTATTGCCCAGCTGATGGGACATGGACACCTGCAACGTCGCCCACTCGTCCCGCAAAAAATCGGGCGTCACAAACATTATCAGTGCCCGGCTTTGATCCACCAGTTGGTTCAGTTCCCCGTTGATGCTCTGGTGTTGATGGCCGTCCGGTTGGTAATGGCCGCATTGGTGCAGCAGACACAGAGAGCATCCGGCACGCTCCAATGGGCTGTGGAAAACGCAAAGGTTCAGCTTGAAATCGGGGCGCAGTATCACTCGGATTCCAGCCAGTTTTGGAATTGTTCATGTTAAAAGCGGTAATTTCCGAGTGATCGCTTGGACTACGATATGATCTGTAAATGTACAGCGCTTACCCACAGAACTCCTGGACCAGCATTTGTTCGTCCGTTCTGTGGTAGCTGATGAACAAGTAATGCGGTACTTCCTGCTCTTCTTGCGCTGGCGGCATAAACTGTTGCGTCACAATTGGCATTGGACTGCTTCCCCCGCTGGTGGGCGGCGAATGGGAGGAGGACAACGAGTGACTGTTGTTGGCACTGATCAGCCGCGTGGTCTGTGAACAAATGTTGATCAAACAGAGCACATGACCCATTTCCACAAGCAGAATTTCATCGGTGGATTTTCTTTGTAATTTTACCCGGACGATTTCCACACAAAATTTTCTGAGCTGTAAAACCGCCAAATTTAGAGAAAAAAGTGATCACTTTGTTTGTTTGTCTGCTGGGTTTCTAAAGTGTCCGATCACTTCCTGGGCCCGTACCAAAAGAATCCGATTTAAATAGTAAAGGTATAAAATATTATCATCATTCATTGTTAACTTGCAAATATTTATATGTTACGGTTATTTTGGAAATTGGGGATTTCCGAATTCGCTGGTTACCCGCAGCTGAGGAATTCTTTTAGTGCGGGCCCTGGTGATCACTGATCAGTTTAATTGCCCCATTAATTTACTTGCGTTGTCGTCACACTGTCCGGCCCGAGGCGGCAGCGCCGTTTCACGTCGAATTTGCCCCAGCGGAGCAGAAGCAAAGCGAGGCAAAGGAGCAATAAAGTGCCGCTGAACAAAGTCAGCAGAAAAAGCAAAGTGTCCGCCACACCGGAAATGCCGAAAATGCCGGCTTTGTGTTGCACGCAGAGGGACCTGAAGGATCAAAAARGGCATTTTAGGAACAATTTTCTTTTGATTTAAAGTCTTGCTCAATTTGAGCCTTGGGCAACCCTTCCCGAGGTCGGCGGACGACCGACTTGTTCTCCTCGCGCAGAAACTCGAGCATTGGCATTGTGAAGAAATCGTCGCCCAGGTTGGGGAAGGTGCTGGACAACACCGTGCTGTCGTTGGCCCCCGTCACGTTCTCCACACAACGCATGCCCTCCGGGTCCAAAACGCGGGCAAAGTTCGCCTCCAGCCAATGCGCCGCGTCCGGCGAGCGGCCGACCGATCGCACGGCGCAATCGCAGCGGAACGGATTGCCGCCTAGCGACACGCGACGCACTTTGTCCCCGAACGGACTCTGCAAATTACCTAATTAGATTTATTCATTAAAAGTAAAACAGCGCCTCAAGGTATGTCGGCATTTGTTCCATTGAATTGTCCGCCAAATGGAAGGCTTCCAATTGGGGAAGCTTCTCGGCCAACGTCGAGTTCACCTCCACCAACGCGTTGCCGGAGACGTCCAACAAACGAATGTTCGACATTTCGTTGAATTCGCTGCCGTTGATGTGCTTCAGTCGGTTGTCCGACAAATGAAGCGCCTAAAATGGTCAATTAAAATAAATCGATTATTCGATTAGAACTCGCGCCAAGATTCTCGAGTAATTTTGATTTCTTTGAGTTTCGGAGTCCGATCGATCGCTAACCTGGAGGTTGGGGAGTAAGTTGAAGGCGTTCGACTCTATGGTGTGGATGCCGGACTGGTTGATGTGCAGCTCCAGCAGCCGTTCTCTGCCCGCAAACGCGTTCCGCTTCAGCACGGGAAGACTCAGTCCGGAAAGGAAAATGTGTGACGCGTGCATTGGCAAATCTCTGAAAAGTGGGGAATCGTTTGATTGATGTGCCCAACTCATCAGACAAAAAGCCGAAAATGATTTATTTAGTCGGAATTTCGAACTTTAGTCTAAAGTCGGAGCCGACCGAATCGCCCGAACATTTGACCACATTTGTCTTCGAGTTCAGGTCCCGGAAACAGTGACAGCCGGCGGGGCAGCGGGACTGAAATGGCAATTTTCAAAATTTGGAGGCTAATGGCCGCCGACTTTGCAGTCGCATTCGGCGAATTGGCAGCAGCGACAGTCGGGCCGCGGCTCGCAGATGAGGGCGTAAGGGCACAGAAAGTCGAAAGGCTTTAAAAAGAAATGCAATTGCACACTTTCTAAGGGTTTAAACAATTTGGGGAAGTTGCCGAATTTGTCCCCCCCCCCTAACCGTTGTCTCCGCAATCCTTTTCCTTTTGCCCTCGCCGMCCAATGGCACGACACATTCGGCACTTTGGACGTCCATTACGCCCCCGGCGTCGGCGGCCGTGCCAATGGCAGAAGACGAGGCGTTCAGCAGCCAATTCATCTCGCAATTGCATTCCAGCGGATTTCCTTAATAATCGCTGATTTTCTGAGATTTAAGCGAATGAATTTTAATGATTAAAAAAAGCTTAAAATGTTTTAATGATTAAATTGCCTAAATTGCCGCTCACCTCCAATCCAAAGGCGGCCAAATGGGGCGTTGGCGACAACAAATCGTTCGTAAAGTTCGCGTGGAATTGTGCGCATTTTGTTAAAGCGTAAATTGACTTCGTTCAGCTCCAATAATTCCCTCACCGAAGCCGGCATTTGTGTGAACAAATTGTTGGACTTAAATTTAAAATTTGTATCGTTTAAAACGTAATTTACGGACGGACGGACCAAGTCAATGTTCAAAATGTTCGGGGGGAGACGCGGGAGGGAAATTAGCCGATTTTTGGAAAGGTCCAACAGCTGAAGCAATTGCACTTGGGCAAACGATTCGGAATCGATCTGTGAAATAATAATAATTAAATAAAATTAAATAAAATTAAATGATTGTTTAAATAAAATAAAATAAAATTAAATGATTGGTTTAAATAAAATAAAATAAATTAAATGATTGGTTTAAATAAAATAAAATAAATTAAATGATTGGTTCGATATAAATAATAATAATGATAATAATTAAATTAAATTAAATTAAATGTAATAAAAGTTAAATTAAATTAACGATATTAATAATAATAATTAAATAATAATAGTAATAATTAAATTAAATGAATGGTTCGATAAATAAAAATATAATAATAATGATAATAATTAAATTAATTAACTTAAATTAAATGTAATAATGATTAAATAAATTTGATATTAATAATTAATATGATTGGTTCGATATAAATAATAAATAATTATTAATGATTCACTTCTTCCAAAGCATTGTCGGCCAACGCCAAATTGCGCAGTGCCGGGAACGCGCTGAGGTCGGACCTTCGGATGCGGCCAATTCGATTGGATGAGAGGTCGGCCACGATGAGTTGGCCAAGTTGGCAATTGAAAGGCGACATGGAGAGGGCGGCAGAGGGCAAAGCGTTTGAGGAAACGTTTAGCACCTTAGGCAACAAATTATATTTCAATTAAAAACAATCCGATGAAAAAAGTGAATTTCGCCTACATTCATTGTGCCTCAGAACTTAATCGTTTCGGCATTTCACCTGAAGTGCCTGCATGGAACACAACGCGTCGGGCGGAAACTGCTCCAATCCGGTGGCGACCAACGTGAACTGCTCCAAAGTGTGGAGACCGGCAAAGAATTGAGCGTTCAGTTTCCGTAGGGACGGCATTTGGGAGAGGTGAAGGTGCCGAAGACGGGGGACGCTGCCGAAGAGTTGGCTGGGGTGGGAGTGAAGCCAACGAATTCGGGAACAACCCTAAAAGAATCGATTCGAATTCCCGGATACCGTAACCCGATTCTCTTCCTATACCCACCGTAATTCTGAGAACTTGCAACTCATTGAACCCGTCAAACGGCGCCTCATTAGCGCTTTCCTCTTCCCCGCGTTGGTCCCCGTCCCCGTCCCCGTTTGTCCTCGTCCCCGCCGTGCAGAAAATGCTCAATGATTTGGTGCCCCCGCGGGGAAATTGGCCAAACGAACGCATTTTTGGCCATCTGCAGGAAACGGCGAGCAATTCAATGTTTACGTTGTCGGGCACACAATCGCAACTTAAGGGGGGGGGGGGATCGCGTAAAATTAAATTCAAATTTAAATTCTCAAATTATTTTGGTATTTAAATGACAAATTTAAGACAAAATTTGGCAGCGCAATAATTTCATTAAAATGCCAAATTCAACTGCCAATCTTTGCTGTCATTTAATTGCGCTCATTCTTAAATTGTTTATGGCCGAATGAAAGGCCAAACAAATAAAATTAAGTAAATAATTTTGAACTTTATTTTAACGCAATTTGAAATAATTAAAAATGAAATTCCAAAATTCCCACCATAAAACTTAAAATTTTATGCGAAATTTCATGCGCCACCGAATTTTGGCGCCAAAATTATTACGACCAAAAATATTGTTTTAATTGCCAAATGAACCGAAAATGGGCAAAATGGACAATTCCAAAACTTTGAAATTAAAAAAAGTCTTCAAAATGGTCAAAAAAAAAATAGAAAATCTATGCAAATTCTCTAAATACTGTCTCTTATACACATCTAGATGTGTATAAGAGACAGGGGTTCATGATGGATTAACGGGCGAAAATTACGCCGACAACGTCGAAAATGGGCTAATAAGGTGAAAAATGCCCCCGGAGCAAATGACTCTTGCGGAAAAATTTAATCAATCTCTGAAATTTATGTTACAAAATTTGTAAAAATTTCATTTTTTCTGTAAACTCTTTTATTTGTTTTGAGAGATTGAAACTAAATATTATTTTAAATTGGTTTTAAAACCAAAACTTTTGCCTGAGGGTAATGCAAAATTTGGGTTGTCTGTGGGTAAATGAGTAAGACGGGAGGGCCTTTCTTTGGTCGATTGATTCGATTTGGGGAAATGTTCTCATTCCCTGGTGATCGGAAGGGAGGATAAATCCAAATGATTGCGCAGATTCCCTCGATCAAACAGGGGGAGGTGAATGCTAATTAGTGTCTCGGGAATTGATCGGAAATGAGTGTTAAATGTTGGAAATTCTTTGATTGGTGACGGCAGGAACCCCCGAGGGTCTTTTTGTTCGATTAATTCGATGGCGGAACAACTTTTTGGAGGTCCAATGAGCTGTCTCTTATACACATCTAGATGTGTATAAGAGACAGGGATTGAGGACGTTAATAGTGCAAAAACGAGGCGAAAGAAACACAGGCATTAGAGAGAATATGCACGGGGGGAACATCTGTTGCCGGGGGGGGCAATGACCACAAAAAACGAAATGCCAATTTTCAGGCATTTGATTTAAAGAAACATTAATCTAAAAGCCTAAAAGCCGCACTTTCTTTTCGGCATCCGCTACCGGTGTTAAGTTGGAAAATGTGGGAACTGATTGGGGGCCGACCGATTGATTGATAGGGTATTTATTTTGGAGTAAATATTGAACATTAGCGTCATTTGGTCGATCACTTCATCGAATGCTCAATGTTTGCGTCTTTCTGGTGCCTTTATCATTTTTATTATTATTATTATCGGTGTGATTGCCCATAGGCTGTCTCTTATACACATCTAGATGTGTATAAGAGACAGCTTTTTATTCGTTTATTCCTTTTTTGTTTCGATTATTATCAAACATTTATTTATTTACTAACCCCTGAGGGCATCGGTAAAAAGGCGCTTTTTGCCGTTGTTGTTGTTCATCGGTTGGCATTGTGTCCCTTCTTCGGTGAATGTGTCCCGAGACAATTTGCCCGTGGGTGAATGCCAGTGCCAACACCAAAAGGCAAGACGTAATTGCGAACGGCTTGAACTTCTTGGCCCATTTGAAGTTCAATTTGAATACATTATTTGTGGCGTTGTGAAGCATTCAGAAGGATAAAAGTCGAAAATGGCAATTTTTGGACCGTCCAACGGACCGGTAGCGGCAAGACGGGCACAAACTCTTGTTGGCAATTCGAATAAAATTGGGCGAAGAAACGGTCTGGAAATGAAATTTTATTTTTTTTTGAAATACAATAGTTTCCGCGAAATGATCAGATAGTCTGATCAGTCTGATCACCCAACGATTGGAGCTTTACTATAAATACTGTCTCTTATACACATCTAGATGTGTATAAGAGACAGGTACAACTCCTCACTCTGCTTGATCAAAATGATT
>MEIZ01000027.1:383285-397447 GCA_001723225.1 Globodera ellingtonae | reverse complement strand
CCCCGAGGGTCTCAACTTCGCCTGAGTCTCCCCCCGAGGGTCTCAACTTCGCCTGAGTCTCCCCCCGAGGGTCTCAACTTCGCCTGAATTCCCGGACGAGACCCACCAAATTAATTGTCCCTTCCAAGAAAAAATTTCCAATTAAAACGTTTTATTATGCTGTAATAAACGCGCACGTCTTAACATTCACTTACTCAAACAATCGAATGGAATGAATGAGCAACGGAGGCCATTTTCCTTTTCCGTTGTTTTGGCATTTTTCATTTATTTTTCCATTTATCAATTTGAAGAAAAACGCACTCGTAATTTCAAAAAGGGTTGATAAATCTGATCGTTTCTTTCTTTATCCATCCGATTACCGGTTGAATAATTCGATTTTCCAAATTATGCTTACAAATTAGGAGAATATTCGAAAAAGCAATTATTTTGCCTCTGAAATGAACTCCGACTCTCTCCACCCATTCGTCCGCCGTTCTAATCCAATCCATCTTCGGCTCGCCCTCCCGCAATCGATACCCCCCAAGGCCAACTTTTTTACTGTCCCCCCCGGGGGGCATTCGTTTACCAAAATTGGGGGCGGGGGGGTTTGTTCAGTGCGTAGCTTCATTAAGATTAAAGTTTTGCCTGCCTCTTGCGACCATTTTCCAATTTATTCTCGAATAGAATCACAATCTTGGCTAGCAGGTCCTGTCCCTCTCAAGTCGATAATTTGAACTGCTTGCTCTCGGAGGTGTGGGCGATGAGCTGTGCGTCGCCGTCCTCCCAATCCTCCACCATTTTCACCAATTCCACTACGCATTTGCCGGCCACTCGTCATGAACCGCAGCAGCAATTCCCGTCCACTGCCATGTTGATTTAAATACCTTTGTTTACCCCCAACGGACGGAAGAATTTGGGGCGAGGATTTGGGTGACCCGCCGAAAAGGGCCAAATTTCGCTGGATGTACGACTTGTGTTTATTTGCTTAGGACAACGGAAAAATTTGAAGGCCAATCACGCGCAATTGCAAATTGCAGACAACCCCATTTTATTTGCACCATATTTATCATTAGATCAATCATTACACAATCAATCGGCCTTAAAACAAACATTTAAATCAAATATATAAAAAGAGGGATTTGAGTCGAAATCAAAGAATGTCAGCCAATTAACTCGGGATGCCGAACGTGTTGGTGTTGTGTTGGCGGTGACATTTAGCATTGGAGGCAAAAGGTAAAAGGACAGCGAAAATAAACGGGCGGAAAGTGGCGCGGACGATGGGAGAAATCACAGGGGGCGGAGATCATCCGAATGTGTAAAAAGTGGAGAGGAAAATTGGCACAATCAGATCAGATGACTCGTTACGATCAATCACGAAGACTCCGACCAACAGAGAGCTCCTCAAAGCGTGTCGTCATAACAGACGGACGTGGCCCTGGTCGAGCAGTTCCTCCACACAGTGGAAGGGGAGCATGTGCCGTGTCCCTTTGTCTAGCGAGACCAGCAAATCGGAGTTTGGGTCGGCCATGCTCGGCACTGAGACACGGTCCAACTGCAAAAAACCATGATATTTAAAGGGTAATTTTTAGATAGATAACAAAAAGTTCAACATGGACATTCCGATTGAATCATCACGATTGTCTGATCAGATTAAAAATTAATAAAAGATAATTCCTAAAATTTAGCATTTTTCGCAGTTTGCAAGTTGTTTAATCCCGCACACTGACATTGTCTTTAAGCACTTCAACAAAAACGCGCTGCGAACCGGAGGAGACAGTAAGTGGCACCGGTACGTGCTGCATGCTTGCCGGAAGGAGTGAGAGAAAAGTGTCCCGTAACAGTGCGCCGTTTGCATGCAGCAGTCGTTGCGCGAACTGCACTTCGCGAGCTTCCAGCAGCGCAGGCTGTTCAGGCACGCGTTTTCCAGTCCGACGCGCCTGCAACGCTCGCCGTACGCGCTCCGAGTGGTCGCGCAGTGCGAGCGCGGGGTTCTGCTCAATTTTCCTTAGGCGAACCCTAAAAAGCGAAACTAAATTTTGTCTTTTTCAATGAAAACAAAATGTTAACAAAATATTAAAACGTTTCTTCATGCTATTTTGCACATGCGGAGAACCTTTTATTTTGACGGGAAAATTCAGCCGAAATTGGAGGAATTTGGCAGAATATTTCTTTTTCTCTGCGCACGTCACTGGCTAAAGAAGAACTCGGCAAAAAAGGACCTCAGATAGGAGTTGACAATGTGTTCTGTCCGGTACAGCTCCATCCGATGGGCTGAGCAGGTTAAACTGTTCTTGCTGGAGCTGGCCACTATGATTTTATCGATTTGGGCCATTTGTACCACCATTTTGTCGGCCATCTCCAACTTCTCAGGCAACAGTTTGGGTGACGACGATTCGTCGAGAAAAGCACGGATAAGCTCTTTCAGCAGCTAAAAATGAGCTCAATTTTTTGATGAAATATGTTTTCAAAGTAAAAAATTAATTAAATTTCCAGAGACCAACTCAAACTTTCTATTTTTGTGCCACATCCATTAAATTATAAAGATAACTTTGTGAAATTCTGAAAAAAGGCAAGCGAACCTCCGCCACTGTCCAATAGTCGTCGTCCCCACCATCGCCGTCTCTCCCATTTTCATTCTCTTCTTCARCCGCTCCGTCRCCATCATCGGCGACGTTCAGCACGTCGATGGCCGACAGAATGCCGCCGCTGACGGTACTGCTRTGTGTGGCGGTGGTGCTGCGATGGCTGCCACCGCCGCTCGACGCGGTCGGTACGGAAGACGAGGACGGAGCCGAGGAGGACGGGACCAAATCATCCAACGGCACGGAGGCGGACGATGCCATTGGCACGACAGGTAAAATGGCAGCAAGTTTCCATTATTAGTGTTTATATTTTGTGCGTAAATATAAGCAAACAAATGGCATTCACAAAACCTTTGCTACATATAAAAAAATTGTAAATGTCGGAATGAAATGTTTATCGACCGAAATGATAAAAATACACAAATTACAGCGATTTTTGTGGGAAAAAAATTAATCAAAGTTGCGTAGAGATCGAGCGACGTATTCTAAACGAAATGAATGTCATTTTGGGCTTTAGAAGATTCAAAAAGAAAGTGATCAATTTTAATATCGCTATGAATAAGCCTTGCGTATCTAAGCTTCCCACTCTTTTTTCTAAATGATTGGTGAAAAGCAATTTACCAAACCAATGGCCAGATCTCTAACGATATTTTTGTTGTTTTTTGTTATAAAAATTGATAATGATGAAATTAATCGTCCAAGGTCAAAAACTGCTCTCTTCTTGTCTGTTATGCCTGCTCTGACAAATTCTTTCCACGTCAGCATTCCTTGTTGCTCTCTTAATTGGTGTAAAAAATACATTAGAAAGCAAACCAAGAGAAAAATTCCTTTCAAGAAAGAAAGGCCCCAGAAAACGGTAATAACAATAGTGCATTATTTCAATATTTCCTAGGCGACGTCGTCGACACCGCGGGACCAGAGTTTCTATTCCCACAAAAACTTGGGAATGAATTGCCCACCCATCCATCCCCACCCTGATGCATCGGCGGAGTTGCGCTTGTCGCGTCAGTGGCTGTTTGGACAGCCGCACTTGCCCCTTGTTGTTGTTGTTGCTGTTGGTGGTGATGGTGGTGAACACTGCCGACACTAAGCATCTCTTGCGGCTGATGCTGTTGCTGTCCACTTGATGGCGGGACACCCATTGGCTGCGGTGGCGGTTGGCCCTGCAAATGCTGAGGGGGCGGCGGATAATACTAAAAATTGAACTTTACTGTTTTAGCCAACCTGGATGCAATAGTTATGTTAGGATAAAATATAAATGCATCTTTACTTGGGATTGTCCCGGTGTCGGATAGTGTTGTGACTGTTGCTGAGGAGCCGAAGACGGCAAAGTGCCATACGCATATGGCTGCTGCTGCTGACCATAGCGATGCTGAGGCGGCGGTTGTCCAGACGAAGCGGCGTAGTAATCGTACTAAGTGAAGAATTTGAAATATTTGAAGAATATGAAGAAAAAACGACATCGAAAACCCTGTCAGGGTCCAATCTCTATTAAATGAAAGCAGAGTGCAAAAGTTAATGAAAGACGATTAATCAAGTCGTCTTAACCTGTGGTGGGTATCCGGCAATGGGTCGCCCAGGCTGTCCCACCGCCTGTGGTGACTGTCCATACTGTGCCGGCGGCGGTTGTGCGACGCGTGCCACACCCCCGTAATAATGTTGAGAGGGCGCCTGCGGCGGAAAGCCCTGTGGTGGTGGATACGCTGCAGCACTGTGCGGTGGCGGCGGCGGTGCGTACGACTGAGTTGGCGGTGGGTAGGATGACGGCGGCGGGTAGTACCCACTGGACAAGGGTGGCTGAGCTAAAATTCATCAAATCAACAAGAATTTCTTTCAATTAATTTTGAGTCCTTACAATATTGGGACTGTTGCCCCTGTGGAGGTTGCGTTGGTATTTGTTGCTGTCCTTGCTGTGCCGTTGAAACCGAATGTGGTGGTGGAGGTAGCGATGCTGTCAGCGGTTGCTGTTGTGGCGCGTAGGCAGCAGCTGTACTGGTTGCAGACGCATGCGGCGACGGTGCTGGCGCCACCGGTGCAGCAACTACCGCAATGTTCGTGTTTGGCGAAGTAGTCGCAGCAGCGGACACCGTGCTTGTCGGCAGGGTCAGTGGTGGGGGAGGTGCAACAACGGTACCGACCGACGGATGAGCGGCAACATCAGTGGCATCGTCTGCAATGTTTCAAATAGGTAAATGCAAGAAATGCGAATCGGGGTCAAACTGCAATCCTATAATTTAAATTGAAATATATTAATATATATAATTTCTTCATAATTTTAACAKGCAAATTTTGAAGAGAACAATAGAGTTTAAATTCAAAACAATTTAGAATTAATGAGAAAGAAATGGCCGGTCAAAACAACAAAAAACTCATTAGTCAACTACAAGAAAAGAACAAAGAACGTGAAATACATGGGTTACATCAACAACAAAAATTTTGTTAAGGTTGAAATGTAAGGTGATTGTTGTTAAGAATCGTTTGAATCAGAMAGAAAGGCATTCCCCGGGATTTAAACAATGACACACCCGCTGTTGATACTGCTTGTATTTGTTGGGGCACCGATATCGATGAATGCGGTGGCGGCTGTTGCTGTTGAGTCGGCTGTGGCGGCGGCGGTTGCACTTTTGCGGCGGATTGGGACGGTGGAATGCCGGCCGGTGCGACCACCGCCTGCGGTTGGGTGGGATTACCAACCTGAAAAAGTATGCCGATCAGTCTTCAAAAAAAGTCTGCTCTACCTCAAATCCGGGTGGTAATGTGCTCGGCATGCGTCCGTCAGTGGTCAGTTGCTGTTGCGCATCCGAACGTGCCCGTTGCTCCAAATAGCGCAATTGATCCAAATGGAAAGCCTGCCGCTCGGTAATCAGCTGCTGACGTTGAGACTCCAACTAAACAAATTCTAGTTTTAAATTTCAAAAAACAAAACAAAAAATACAGTCTCCCGCTCTCGGTCCATCAACTGCTCCAATTCCTCAAAGTGCTTCAACTTCAGCTCGAACTAAAAGTACTTGGATTGTGAATAGATCGCCAATTCGACCAACTTTTTTCATCTGTGCCTCCACAAGTTGCGCAACCAGTGCCTTCATGCGCTTCTCCTCCACCCCCACCAAATATTTTGCTTTGGTCGCGGCTGCTCCGAGCGCCGTCGCGGCAGCCACTTGGATAGCCTCGGACGTCATCTGTTTGGCCTCACGTACGACGTCGTCGTCCCTCTGTTCACCATCATCGTGGTCAAGGTCCATTTTTTCTTCCTGACTCTGAGGCGTTGTCCTCTTATTGCTTTCCCCATTCTTTTGGGACTCTATTGTCTCTTCGTCCTCCGACAGCCGTCGTTGTTTAGCTGTCTCCTGAACGTTTTGGCATGACTTTGGTTATCGTCAAACTATAAAATGTAGGAGCGAATCACATAAAAACTCTTTACCTTTGCGGAGGCACCAATCGCCGAAAGTCCGACTTCTCCGTCCAGCCCATCAATCTCTTTGGCGTGTGCTTCGATATTCTTTCTGTGCGCCTTTTCCAACAATGGCGGAATGTCGTCCCGCATTTTCCCAAATTCCTCTTAACTCGTAAGTTATCAGACAAAAAACTTTCTCGACAACCAACCCAAAGCTGCTTTAGCAGCTGCCGAAGCAATTCTCGGATCGACCACGCTGGCCAAGAACGCGACCGTGGACATCACCGGGTTACCGGACTGACTGAACGGCACCGGTTGGTAAGCCAACGGCCCCAGCACATCGTTCTCCTCCAGGAAAGGGTCTTGAATGGGCAGTTGAAGGAAATACATAATGCATTCATCCTGGGTTCTCGTTCCAACGTGATCAGCAACCTAAAAAATGAAAATTGTTGCAATTTGACTAACAATGGGTGTCAATTTCAACACTTGATTCCAGTCATCCTTGAACATCTCAAGCCCTTCCAGCAGCAACAAAGTTTCCTGCGAAGTCCAATCACGAGTCGGCGCGGCGCCTTTTGTCTGTCAAAAGAATTTTGGCCATGTGGCGATTCTACACCGAGCTCTCTCCAAAACTTTTTACCAGTGGCCAAACTTATGAGGCCAAACAGACAATGCAATCGCAAGCCTGGTTTAACAAGTATCTGCACCTTCATTGCGGCCAACTGCTTCTTGTACTGGTCCAATTTGAGGCCCGGCTGGTGCAACATTTTGCTAAGATTTGTRGCCTTCATCTCCCGAATGTCCGCCTTATGTTCCGTTTCGTCCTGCTGTTGTTGTTTCTGCTCATCTTTCGGCTGGTTCCCAAGCTCCGACTGTTGCTGATCTTTCTCTTTGTCCTGCGGTTGGGAAACTACCGGATGCGGGTATACGCGTTGGCTGGGCTTTTCCGTATTCGACAATGAATGCAGCGGTTGAAGCCCGAACGGAGTATCGGCCATGATCATGAAGTGGGAGGTGGGTGGAACGGTGATCGGAGCCGGACGACTCTCCGAGTCGACTTGGTAGTTGATCAACCCCCACTTTTGCAGGAACTCGTGGATTCTAAACACACAAACTGGATGAGTAAATCCCTTAAAAAAACTTTTATTCCAAAGCAACCTAATAATGGAGCATACGTCGCCACTCAAATTTCGACGACAGGATGTGACGGACAAATACTCAAATGGATTAAGCCGATATGTGTCGATCATGAAATTACGATATGCGATGTACCTTAAATCAAATTATTAAATTTTCAACAACGAAATTCTAACGTCTCCGGTGTTTTGCTTTTATTGCGTCCATTGAAGAAGTCCGCGTGCCCTTGCTTTTCGATCTGATGAATTGCATTGTAGTCAAACCACGCGGAATAGGACGGCACAATGATGTAATGSGTCTGCGGCTCGACCGCCGACGAAGCATTCGCTTGCGTAGCGTCGAGCTGAGTGATGGCCGAGCCATCGTCATCCAAGTCGGCAAGTTTTTGCTGCTTCGAAAAGCCAATCTCGGAGTCTTTGTCCTTCGCTGAAATTTGACTTAAAAATTTGCACATTGACCGACAAGAAAAGTCAACCKCTGGATTTGAAGCACTGCTACTATACGAAAACGCTTTTAAAAGTTAGAATGCCATTTTAAGCAATGTAATTTGATTGGTTGCTTTTAATCTTCCCCCTCCATTAGCTATTAAATTGAAATACATTTTATTATAGCGCTAGGAGTGAGTGTAAGACGACTGTTCTCGTCATCATCCATCCGATCAAAATCAACCGATTCGGCCATTTCTGATCCTTCTTCACGCTTTCGTTTGAACCCTCTGAATGCGAAATAAAAGTGTATTAACTCGAATAATTGTTTAAAYACTTACTTGGGTGGCATTATTTTGTTCGCAAAAAAACTCAAATACAAATGCGAATGTAAAGTCAGAAGGTTGCGCGCTGCTTGAAAATGAATAAATCTACAAAAAGTCAAAGTTAAGATTGAAATACGATAGTCCATAGTTTTTGTTTTTCCTTATTCCTTTATACAAAAAAAGAGGTCGGGATTCAGTTTAGCGCCGATGGAATAAGAATTAACTACCAAAACGATCGACGCCAAACAGACAATAAGTAAACGATTCCGAAAAAAAGTGTCTAGAATTTTTAGTTTGAGTACCAGAAACGAA
Organism: Globodera ellingtonae; assembly: GCA_001723225.1. Taxonomy (NCBI): domain Eukaryota; kingdom Metazoa; phylum Nematoda; class Chromadorea; order Rhabditida; family Heteroderidae; genus Globodera; species Globodera ellingtonae. Next base: position 389,292 of record MEIZ01000027.1, on the reverse strand, counting down.
ATTAATTTCAAATCGCCAATTAGCGGCCGTAAATGCTTCAAAAAAAGATCCGCTTTGGCTGTGGGATAGGTAAATCCCAATAGGCGAAATCCGCAATTCTCCTGGCCAATTCATCTCCTTGTGGCGAGCAGTAGTTTTTTAAAAGCTAACTTTTAAAATAAATCAGACCATTTGGCAAATAAATTTGGCAAATGGACGCCCAACCGGTGATAAACAAAATTTCTGATGATGAAGGTCGCCGCACGGAAGAGGCGTTCACGCGATTTGTCAAGAGGTGAAATTAACAACATAAAAAGAATTCTGCGTTTTATAATGAATATTTTTTTTATTCAGTTATGAAATCGACGGAGAAAATGTTTATCTGCAGCAAATTGACGAATTGCGAGGGCCCGAACGGAACACTCTTGAAGTGGAATTTGTGCACATTTCGGCTTACAGCGCTGTGCTTGCCGCAACAATTGAACTGCAATTTTACAGGTCAAAAAGTTTATAGCGCATGCCTAATAAAAGATTAAGTTAACTTCATTAAGATTGTATCCATTTCTYTGTCATGCCATTTGCGAATTGGTAGTGGAACGATGTGAGGCCGCTGATCAGCACGAGCACCTGCGACGAAAACAGTACTATTTGGCCATTACGGGGGTCAAAACCAGACACCAAGTTCGACATCTGACGAGCGACAAAATTGGCAAATTGATCCGAATTTCTGGGCAAGTCGTCCGCACTCACCAGGTCCATCCCGAATTGGCACTGGGAACTTTCGTATGCGATGATTGCGGCGTCATGACACGGGATGTGCCACAGCAATTCAAATACACACAGGTAAGCGGGTTTTTGCTTCCAAAAAGAATCTCTATTTGTCACCTATCAACGCCTTTCCGCAATATATTATTTTTTTGTTCTTTGGCAGACTCGAGATTTTTGAAACTTTTTTTAAATATTGTATCTAATGTGCTCTCCTCTTCAAAATTGGTTCTGTTACCAAACTCAACTTTATTTCTAAATATCTTATTTCTTATTAGCCCATCAAATGTAGCAGTCAGCAGTGCCAGAATCGGACCCGTTTCATGCTTGACGTGCACAACTCGTTGTTCGTCGACTTTCAACGTCTACGCATCCAGGAGACGCAGGACGAACTGCCGCTGGGGTCGGTGCCACGCAATGTGGACATCATTGTCCGGGGCGAATTTGTGGAGAGTGCCCAGCCCGGAGACCATTGTGATTTTATCGGCACGCTGATTGTCATTCCGGATGTGGCCATGTTGGCTTCCCCAGGTGAATTTGACTTTGAATTTGTCAAAATTGTTTTATTTACTCATAGGAATCAGAGCACAAACCAAATCGCACGGGCGCGGGCGCGACAACGACCGGATGGACGGACTTCGCGGACTCAAGACGCTAGGCGTCCGCGATTTGACTTATAAAATTGCCTTTCTCGCCTGCAGCATCCAGCCGTCGAATCCGGCGGTAAAAATGAGTTTTTTGGGCCTTTAGAAAACTATTGAATATTAAGAACATAATTGTTTGGCATATTTATTCCAATTAAATATTAAGAACATAATTGTTTGGCATATTTCTTCCATCCAAATTTAATTTGATTATTCTTTTCTTGCATTTTTAAGTTTGCCGGCATCGATTTCACTCACGAGGAGGTCAGCCCGACTGATCTGTGGAATTCTTTGTCGCCCGACGTGCAAGAGAAGCTGAAGGACATGAGCGAAGATGCGCGCATTGAGGAACACATTCTGGACGGTCTTTTCCCGAACATTTTTGGCAGTGATCAAGTAAAGTTGGGCATTTTGCTGATGTTGTTCGGCGGTGTGGCCAAGAAAACGGCGGGAACAACTTTGCGTGGCGACATCAATGTGTGCCTGGTGGGCGACCCGTCCTGCGGCAAAAGTCAATTTCTAAAGTTTGTCAAAATCACTTTTTGCATTGAATATTCGATCGCTTTGAGGACAATCGAAAGCTTTTCTCCGAATGTGATTTACACAAGCGGAAAGGCGTCGAGTGCGGCCGGACTCACTGCGGCGGTGGTCAAAGACGAAGAGTCGTTTGACTTTGTCATTGAGGCTGGCGCTTTGATGCTGGCAGACAATGTACCCATTGGGTCAACAGATTATTGGGCAATAAAATGCTAGTGTCATGTTGTTTGGCATACGGGGGCGGGCACCCTCACCTCCCCCCCTTTCCCATCGGAGTCCAATTGTTTCTCCAAATGCGAAGTATTCAGGGCGTGTGTTGCATAGACGAATTCGACAAGATGGAGACCAAGGATCAAGTGGCCATCCACGAGGCAATGGAACAGCAGACAATCTCCATCACCAAGGCGGGCATTAAAGCGACGCTAAATGCGCGTTGTTCTATCCTCGCGGCCGCCAACCCTATCGGCGGCAAATACGACCGAGCGCAGCCACTGCGCAATAACATTGCACTGTCCGCGCCGCTAATGTCCCGCTTTGACTTGTTCTTCGTCCTGCTGGACACCAACGACAACCCGGTRGGCATTCTGATTCTGGGAATGGCACGATGCTAAATGGACTGGACAGATTTTCGAAATCTAAATCATCGGCTCGCGTTTTYTGTAAACTCGTGACATAAGTCACTCGGATAATGCCTTTTACCCATGGTGTTTTATAGTACAACTTTTGTATTGGATGGCTTAATGGTTTTTGCTTTTAAATTTAAATTTTGGCTGCTTTTAGGTCGTTGATTACAACATTGCCCGTCGAATTTTGGACAACCATCGACGTGCGCTGCACCATGAACAGCCCAATCGGCTGGTTTACACTACGGACGAAATTCGGAAGTACATAATGTTCGCGAGGTGCTTCCGACCTCAGGTGAAGAAATAAGATAACAGTAAAAACCGAACTTCAAAATAAACAAAAACATTTACACATTTCGTCCATTTTATTGTTTTTTCAAATAGAAATATTTCAGCTTTCCGCGGAGGCTGAACGGGCTCTTAAGAGTGCCTATCTGCGCCTGCGCATCAACGACGACGGCACCGGCACACGCGTGACTGTGCGTCAGTTGGAGTCGCTGGTCCGTTTGTCTGAGGCGTATTCTCGCCTGAAATGCGAAGCGGAGGTGCGTTTTTTGCTCAGAGTTACAATATTACGAGTTTTAAAAATTATGGGAAATCATAAAAGGACTGATATTTTATTTGTTTGATRGTTTTTAGGTGACCAAAGAGCACGTGAAGAAGGCGCATGAATTGCTCTCCAAAACAATTGTGCCAATCAGTGCGCCACAGATCAGCTTGGAGGAGGAGGACGATGTCWGTTTTTGTACTAAAAATGCACGCACTTGGCTTAATCATTCCTTTTTTGAATTTGTTGGTTATAAATACTCGTAGTTTTTCAACTCCCAAAGATTTGGYCCCTAAAAYATCACTATACTTACCCTTTCAGATTGACTTCATCGTCATACCGCAACCYATGGCTGACATAACCAACATACCGGAACAACAGCAGGGYACCGAGGCAGCACAACACCAAATAAACTTGGACATTGAATCAGAGGASGSKGGCGCCGGTGATAAAGCAGCAGGACAMCAACCACAAACAGCCGGTGCCAAGCCCGCCGTCCCCTCAAGCAGTGCCGTTGACGGCGGCGAAGGACTCAAACTGTCGCATGAGCGGTACACGCGGATTGCTAACATGTTGGTGGTGCACATGCGGGAGGAGGAGGAACGCAACGGGGACGAGCCTGGCTGGCCGGGCACCCGACAGTCCCAATTGGCTGAATGGTGGGTGCTGCTTTGTCGTCTATTCGTACAATATCCACTTCTTTTCAAGGTATCTGGAGATGATGGAGCCCGAGATCAATTCGGAGGAAGACCTGACGAGGCAGAAAACTATGTTTGCCCGGCTTATCCCACGGCTGATCCGAGACAAAGTGTTGGTACGTATTGAGCAGCAGCAACAGCCGCCGATGGATGAGGCCGAGGACGGCGGAGGAGGAGGGGAGGGCGAAGTTGGAGGAGGAGAGGAGGGGACGGCGACCAGCGCAACGACAGTGGCGGACCCCATTCTGTTGGTCCACCCGAATTACGTAGGGGACGGACGCTGACAATGAGAGACATTCATTCATTTTGGAGTTGGTTCAGATCGATCAAACTCATTTTTGGCAACATCCAATTTTCATTTATGTTTTTTTATATTATAAATGAAGGCGAAATTAAAGTGCGAAGTGGCCAACTGACTCAATGCACAAAAAATTGAAGATTCGAATTCTTTTAAATCTTTGGATTGAGGAATATCAAATTCGGTGATAAATATTATAATTTACGACGGATATGGCTAAATCCGAAGCAATTTGGCAATTAAAAGTGCGAGTAAACAGAACAATAAAAATTGGGATGGAAAAGTAATAATTGTTTTGGCAAAATTGCACCCGTCCGAGTCACAACTTGACACGCATCTGTGAAAAGTAAATGAGGAATAAACAAATTGGGGGTTTGAGGGCGAATAATCAAACAACTTTCTCCCCAAAACGCACCCGGCATAATGGTGCCGTTCGAATTTGAAGTGTCCACAATGACTGACTCGAACAATTTCTATTCATTTTTATTTTATTTTTAATGCTCGGCTTAAAATTCACCGGTGTCCGCCGTCAGACTGCCCGAGTCCAGGGCACAAGTTCGAATCAGCAAAGTTTGATTTGGGTGGTCATCTGCCCGTGTAATTGTCGTCGATTATTATTAATTAATCGCCCACTTACATCGATGGCCACTGACTTTGATGCAATGATCGGCCGGGAAGAGACCCCTCCGGTTTTTGCGAAAGGCCCAACACGGCTGCTGGAAGAGGCCGACACTTCCGCGAATCGCTTAATTTTTGATTTACGAAATTTMYTGTCCATTTCGGCGAACATGAAAGGATGGACGAGTTGAAGGGGTCTTCYCAGTCCGGGTTGGACCCATTGACCGAAGAGCACACAAAACAGCCGATGGCACCGCGGGTGGGCTCTATCAGAACTGAAAAAAGCGCAAACTTTTCTATGGGGGAGTTTTAGTGCCATAATAATATTAAAATTCGATAATTACCAAAGTTTGCCAGGGAAAAAATGGCCAAGCGAAAGTCGATTCCGACGAAAAGTTTAAAAATTGGTCCTTTTGGATGAAAGAGTCTTTTTCTCCTCCGCCTCCAGCGACAAATGACGAGGCACCTCTCCTCCTCTTCCATTTGTTGCCGCGGGCTAAATTTTAAATTAAGATTTTACGCGTAAATTTGGCTTTATTTAGATTGGAATACGGACGGGATGGCACTTCATTCTAATTTCGAAATAAAACCACCAAAGCTCAAATATATTATTTAAATAGTGAGTTTTGAACCGGACCGGACACAAAGAAAAGGGAAATTCAAAGGCATTTGTTATGTAAAGCGCATAGTATTGGATTGTCGGAGGGAAAAGCTAAAATGCCGAGGATAGGTGTCCTCCCTSCACTTGTCASAAGTGGGCACAACGGCGTTAATAGAGAGGCCATTTTCGTCCGTCGTGTGAACGATGGGACGGAAACTTTGCACAAAAGGTCTTTTCAAAGCAATGCCATTTAAAATAGGAAAAGTTTGCGTAAAGAAATAACAAAAGCCAATCAATGAAGTCGAGTCTTTCAAAATTCACAAAATTTATTTTTTTTTAATTTATAATTCGCGCGGTTGGGAGGAAACGTTTGATTTTGTATCGCCGTTGGGCTCGGAAGTAATTTGCATAATATTCCCATGCCGACCCTCCCCTCCGGTGGCAGTGAGAGGAGAAAGGATCGATCCAACAACAAATGCTCCAATTCTCGCTTTTGCCTCCTTTGTGGCCGGGTGTATCGATCTCACATATCAGCCATGGAAAATATCCTCAAATTCCCCCCGGGGACGACCCCTAGACTCGCAAAAATATGGCAAAACCTATGGCGCGGACCGGGTACCTACCTACCTTTATTTGTACTCTAGTCTTGGAATTGCAGTCTGTACCTGTACCCGTACAAAAGTACAGGATGCAGACC
>MEIZ01000027.1:308754-333647 GCA_001723225.1 Globodera ellingtonae | reverse complement strand
TCTCGACTTTCTTTCAAAACTGGTACAATCCCACCCCGAACCCTTCGTACGAATCATTTTCATTATTCCTCCCGTAAATTGCCCAAATTAAAATAAATGTTCGTATTTAAATCCTCATCTCACAGAGAATAAGCACATTTGCCCGTCAATCACATTTCGATGTTACAATTTGTACGTTTTGACATCTCACCGATAGATAAATTTTATTTAATGATTTGATTGGTGCCATTCCAATCTTCGAAACACGGAATGCGGCGGGTTACGCTGGACATTTGAAGGAGTGTTGGTGATCCGATTAACACAATAAAACATCCGTAATGAGATTTTTTATGATTTTTGGTCAATATTTCACACCGGAGAATGCCATCACAAAAGGCATTTTAACTCCATTTTTCCCAAAAATTACGGAAACACATCGCTGGCACGCACGTTAATACAATTCAATTCAAATTTCAACAAGAATACGTAAAGTAGAAATGTGAAAATATAACATAAATTCAGCGACAATGATAATGGGTAAATGTATCGAATGTTTCTCCTCGCATATCCGAACGGAAAATAAAAATAAATATGAAAGTGCCGTTGCAATTATCGTTGAGCATCAAACAGAACAAAGGTTTGGCTAACAAAACCCAAAATGAAGAGAGAAAATACATTGGCATGGCCGGGCTTCAGCAATTGTTCTCAATCTGTTCCAACTTCTCACCATCGCGGTTCAGAAAGCCGCCATGGAAGCGGCAGTAATAGACGAATCTGGAAGTTTAACAAGATTGAAGGCAAAATAATGATCGGTTCCTTTACTTTTTCCACGTGATATGCTGTGAAAGCAGCTCCTCGTTTCCGATCACAATCAGCAAATATTTGGCACGACTAATCGACGTGTTCAGTCGCTTAAATTTGTAAATAAAAACAAAATATTTGACAATAAACYACCAAATCACAGCGCAAAAAGCCGATATCAATTTGACGGACTGTCGAAATGATTATCACTTCACGCTCGGAACCCTTAAATTTTATTTGATCATTTTTTTCTAAAATTTTTTTTTGTATTTAAATAGCAAAAGTTCAAAAAATCGAACTCGTGCTCAGAAGGCATTATTGGACTTTTCAATCATTGCAACTCAGAGGATTGACAGATTATTTTCCTTCGCATCATCGCACTTTGAGCTTTTTCATTCATTACAGGCGCTAATTAATGCACAAACCAATGCAATTGGACGGGAGTTGAACCCGGCAGAACATCGCTAATCCAACTGAGCCAAGAAGGCCACAAAACAATTTGACTACGTTTTGTTAAGTCAGTTCAAGGCACAAGGTGGACCCATAACCACAAATTTGAACCAAAATACCTGAAAACCTTCCACCGAATCAACTGTTACGCCAGGATAACAGCCCATCATGTGGCGCAATTTCACCATCTACAATCGACCTGTCTCTTATACACATCTAGATGATTTCTGTACGGAGATATCACCCCGATGGATTTTTCGTTGGTATTCGTCTCATTGAGTATCCTGTCGACGTATTGCCGCACCAAATCGGCTTCGAACTGATTCTGATGTGACTTGTTGAGGCCCTGCTCGTCCTTGCTGCCTCGGGAGGAATGAAAAATGACGGGAAAGCCCTGCAAAGTTCTGAGTTACGATTCTCAAAGTGACCAATCTCTACTGAAGACATAAGTCTTGAATTTCTCGTAAAGCATGGAAATTTTTTTTAAATCAAAAAGACCAATCTATTCACCATAAAATACGAATTGAGTACATATATTTCCACTTCCACTCTCCCCTCCCCGGGCCACCACCTTTGTCGGAAGTCCACTCCARTCGGTCAGTTTGTGAAATTCTCCCTGCCCGTCGTCAACCTGGAGAATGTTGTCGTAGAAGAGGTAGGAGCACGGACGCAAAATAGCGTAATGAGAACGATATGTCTGTTTGAGTGTCACAAAAACACGACTAAAATCTCCAAACTAGCCTTGCAAGAACGGATTAACACGGAAAAACTCACTCGTCAGCCTGTGAATACTCTTCGCTGTACATAATCCGCTAAATGTTAGTCATTATTAAAGGAAAATCCTATAAGTTTAAAATTACATCTAAAGTGGAATAAGCTCAAAAGGTCATTCTAAATTACCTTCATCATCGAACTGTCAAAGCCAAACCATTTGAGGTTTTCGGGACGGACTACTGGACCAAGCTGTTTCGGATCGCCAGCCAACACGACCGATGTTTGAGGCCCAACCAGACCACCTAAACAAAACCAATTCAAAAGAAAATAAAAAGTATAACAAATTTTAAAATTGTCGTAATTTGATACAAACCGATGGGAATCCAATTGTCTGCCTCCGTCGCCTGACTGGCCTCGTCCACAATTACATGCGTGAAGAAGCCGCGCAGTCCGCCGGCCGAGATCAAATATGAAGCAGTGGAAAGGGTGGAGATGATCACTCGAAACATTTTCAAGTTATGGCGATCCGGGATGCCAAAAAAACGATTTTTGGCCTCCTTTCTGAAGAGTGCGCACGTGCATTTGAAAGTAATCTCGCGTTCAAAGAACTTACGCCAAATAGGAAATAGAGTCCAATTTTTTGTTACGATTGGATGCCATTGTCGCTAAAATAAATATWAAAAAAACATTAAAAAGCCTTTTGCAAACATTAAGTGTACATTTACAAACGGAACGCACTAACGAAAAAAGAGCGATTGTGAGAGAAAAATAAAACGTTTCTATTATAACAAAGAAGAAAATTGCAGAATATTCTCTTTTAATGTTGAGGCCATTCTTCTTCTAACTAAATACTTACAAAGACTGTGCATTCGGAATGCGTATTTTGGCTCCAAAAAGTTGTGGTCCAACAACGCGTCGGCGAAATTGTCGGCAGCCATTTTGGACGGAGTGCACACCAAAATGCGATTCTGAGGGGATTGGAGCACCAAATGGCGAATGGTTTCGATGAGTGTGATCGTTTTCCCGGTGCCTGTGCGGAAAATTCGACTTATTATTGTAAGACACAGTCTTAATTTGCATTAATTAATACACATCGGACCAAAAGTTGGCAAAAGTTAGCAGTTTAAAAAAACTAACCAGGAGGGCCAAAAAGGATGAAAGGCCACGGATTATGCGCTTTAGACACGATCGAATAAATTGCATTTTTCTGAAAATGTATTTTAACTTCACACCTTTTTTCGCGTAATTACCTGCTCGGCATTGTAATTGTGACTTTGGTCATCTCGAAATGTCATCTCATTGAGTTCCCGAGTCCTTTTTTCTTCAAATTGTTCAAAACTCTAAAAGAATTTTTGAMTTAAACAAATAAATGATTTCTCCTGTGCCTCGCTAAATGTGAGTTTCGGGAAAACAAGTTGCGCCATGTCCCTGCCATGCTTTGCATTCTCCATGTACTCGATAGAGCGAAGCTGCGACCTGTAGACGAACGCAGAGCAATTAATGGCCACGTTAACCTTAACAATAAATTTTGGTCATCGATTGAATTTGCTGTTAAAAAAATTCCAAGTTAACCTGCTTGCTCGCGTTGAGCACCCTTCCAAGTCTGAGGGGATCGACGAAAAAGACGATGATGGAATGCGTGTCCAACTTCACTTTCTCGATCACCGCCTAATTATACAATTTGTTTTAAGTAATAATTGTTTTTTAGTGAATGTACTCGAGGGGCGACCCCGGCACTGTCCGTATAGCAAAGTGCCGAGCAGATACCCTCGCAGCTTTTCATTTATTTCCCTCTCTTCGTAAACCAAACAAAAATGCAAAAATCGTTTTGTCCGGTGAATCAGAGAGGAATTAAAAGAGGCGATTTAAAAAATCAAATTGTACCGATGCGCACTGCCGGGCATCAGAGGGAACACGGACCTCAACATGTAAGCCCGAGGTCAGCAGCTCTTCATCAAAGCTCTTTGATGGCACTTTTATCTGGGAAACAAAATTGGAACTAATCCCCTTCCGTATTAGAAGCTCTAAACGATCCACTAAAGTTTAATAACAAAAAAGATTCATAACAAAAAATTCGAACGTTGTAGAACCCACTCTCTATATTGGAAGGAACCAAACACAACCAACTTCGTAGAGAGCGTCATCATCCTCTGAAATTTGGTTAAGCTTCGCATTTTGAAGCACAATGCGCGCATCTTGCGAAGCACCCTAAAGTCAAAAATATTAAGCCGTAACTTCGTTCTACGTGTCACACCCCGTCGAAAGCCCAACAAATGAACACAAAGGTTCGCAGCTTTTCAACAAATGCATGCAGAGAACTAGAGTTGGAGGTGGGAATTTGCAATTTCGAAAGAATCGGCTCAAAGATCGGGTCGTCCACGAGGTCGTCCTCAGAGTAGATGGTGCCCATCTCCTGAAACTCCGAAGGCAATGTTTGGCCCCTCTGAAAGTCCTTGTAGAGGAGCAAACCGCCGCGCAATCTGAAAGTGAAGTTATGTGTTGAACCAAACAGAAAAATAGTTGCTTTAAGCACTAAAACTTACTTTTTTGGCTTTCTGACTTTGTCGAAAAAATTCAAAAATAGTCGTACTTCCTTATGCCATCCTTTTGCTGGTCTTTCTTATCCATCGGGTCGTTGTACGTGCTGAAGTCGTCAGGTTCATATGTGTAGTTGTTGATGAACTTTCGCGATGAGCCCGGCACCCCCGCGCTGGTCCCATTCGTCGCATCGGATGATCTCTCATCCCCGTTCGTTTGCGCGTTGGGTCCATCCCGTTGTTGGTCAGCGCCGCGTCTCCGTCTTCGCTTTCCACCAACATTCTTAAAAAGAGTGTTACGATGAGATGGGAAATTAAATAGATTAAAAAGGATTCAAAAATGCATTAAGGATAATGGAAAAGCGAATGGCATTTGAAAGATTTTGTTACAAAAAATCAATTTTGAAAAAATGAATTTTCAGAAATGGTTCGAATTTGAGTCCGTGGTTCGAAATGAAGTTAGATGTGGACTTTGACCCCGAGCAAGTTACCCTAACAACCTCAAAATCGCCGAAATCCTCAAATTCGTCCGAAGGGCCCTGTGCCCCTTGAGAGGTTGGACGACATCCACTCCGTGACGACGACGGGCCCGCGTTATGTTCGCCCTTTTTCGTGCCATTGAATTTGCTTTCGGTTCGAGAGCCTGGAAGGAGCACCGACGCATCGATGTACTGCTTGAGAACGCGATAAGCGCGTGTAATCTCCTTAATTCAAGGACAAGTCGATGATTGCGCACTGGAAACGCAAAGAAAATTGGCCCGAAAAAGACAAGTTTGCGTTTGTAAAGAATCTGGTATTTCCTGTTATAAGGCCCCCTCTCAAATGTAAATTAGACGGATCAACCCAACGTTTTTTTTGCTCGCTAAACACGAACCAATCATCAAAAATGGCCATAAATTGCACTATTTAGCGACACTAGGAATGACACCCAAAACTCCAACAAATTTAAAAAAGAAAACCTGAGATTTTTGTACAGTGCCACCCTTATCCGAGTGGTGCTCTTTGATATGCTAAATTCGTGGGACAATTCCGGATTGAGTCATACAAATCAAAATATTGTAGAAACCATAAAAAACGCATTTCTCAACCCCTTCGCGTCCACTTTTGGTCCGACCTGCAGCACAGCCATCATACTGAGCAGTTCGGAATCCGAGAAATTGAATTCCTAAAAAATGATAGGTCAATATATTCTTTCGGATGTCTTTGGTCGACTTTTAAATATTAACTTTTTTTCAAAAATGCCCCCCCCCCCTACTTAACTATTACCGGAAAAGCTGCATTTTGCAAAAAAACAAATTTTGGCTGTTTCTGTCCCAAACAATTTAATGGGCGTAAATTGCCTCTGGCAACTCGATGGAGAAGTCCGGCGGTGCCATCTGAAGCCGCCAGGGGCATCCCAAAAATAACCGTTTTTTCGATTTTAGCATTTTCAATTTTTTGGAAGGTCTGCAAAACCAATGTTATTTATGTAATTCAAATTATCCAACCCTTCGCGATTCGGGCATTTCTCGCCGGCTCAGTTGTTGGAGCTTGTAATATTTGCAGAGACAAGAATTAAAAAATTTCTTTTAAAAAAAGATATTTTAAAAAGATAGAACAAGCCCTTAAACTAGTATGGTAATACTCCAGTTTGTACCCCCCCCCCTTTTTTTGAAAAAATATTTTTTTTGTTTCAGTCTCGAGAAAATTATAAAAATTCAAACTTTTCTTGCCAAGATCACTAATTTTTGAAAAATTTTCATAAAAAATACAATAAAATTTGATTTTTTTTTTGGTCAGGATCATTTATAAAATTCGTCGCTTTTTATGCGCCTTTTTGCAATTTTTCTTGCCTAAAAGTAGCATCCCTACCGATTGATTATTTACAATGTCCAATGTTGCCGTTATTAAATCCCTTTTAAATTGCTTTTCACAGATTTTATTTTAATCTTTCCTAAAAAATAGTGATGACTTGCTGTTGGAAGATACATTCAATCACATACAATGTCAACAGTTGTCAAAGACCGAACAGCGAAAGTGTAAAGGTTGGTGACAGAAAAAAGCTCAAAAAATGCAATAAAAACCTACAAATACACCTCTAAAAGTCTATTTTTTAACGATCCCCCCCCCCCGAAATTACTTTACTGATAATTTATATTGTATATTTTAAGCGCTGGCTAAACTCCGATTGCGCTAACCTTGGGAATGGATTTCACATCGTATGCATTGCGTTGCAGGTAGTCAATTCCATTTTACATACATTACATTTATATCGGGTGCTTTCTAAAAATTCATTAAAACCGATTGGTGGATTTGTAAAATGAGTGTTTTTAGGAAGCACCTCTCACGCACAGCACTTGGACAGAACTCATCACTGCTTGGATGAATGCACGCAATTTCGCCCTCGCCAATGAACTTTACGTCGCATACAACGCGCTTTTGATTTACATTTCGTTGCCCATCCTTTGCCTGGTTGGTGTACTCATTGACTCATCTGCGATTTTCCGAAGTTCAGGTGGACAGCATTGAAGATCGCTGGATCAGAGACAGCATATTTGGCAAAGGCACAATGTCAACCAAAATCATGTTCCGCAACGGAATTGTGCTCGTGTGCATCGCCAGTCACTTTTTTGCGGATGAAGAACGTTTTCAGGAACGCATCAAACAGTACAATGTTGCGCGCCATTGCACATTTCCGGAGGAACAATCAAAAAAATTCGTCATTTGGCAAGGCGATCTCAACTCAAGGTGCTTTATTTGCAGGGTTTTGAGTTTTTTATGTTCATCTGAGTTCAGAATGGAAGGCATTGCCAACTCTGCTCAGCTGATCTCTCAATTGAATGCGTTGGAAGGCGTGGGCATGCAGGCGGAACTTCTCCGATTGCGCCAATCCCACGACCAACTCACAAAGGCGCGAGCAAACCGAGAGTCATTCAACGAATACACAGAAGCGGAGATCGGTTTCAAGCCGACATATCGGATAAAGGTAAAACACAAAGGAAATGAGAAGTAGACCGGTGTACAACACCATTGTTCAGGTTGGTTATGATGTTTATGATTCACATCGAACGCCGTCCTGGTGTGATCGGATCCTGTGCAYGGGGYACAACGTAGTGTTTCGAATTGTCAACTACTCTTCCTGTCGCTCCATAAAGCTATCCGATCACTTCCCCGTGTCGGCCCAATTTGAGCTGGACATCGGAACGGAAGCGCAGCAACTGCCATGGCCTCTGCAAGTTGACGACATTCCAACCTTGGAGTTCACACCGCTCGTCTGTCGAATAATGATCCCGGCCGACTGTTGGACAAATTGGTGCACATACCGTGACTGGGTCTGTGGAGAGATCTGAACTTACTGACGCTCCCTCCATAGGAAAATTTTCTTTAGCTCAAAATTTAGAAATTGAGAGCTTTTCCCCATCCAAATATTGTTTTTGTGACTGGAATGATGCCTTCTATTTGTCTTTTTTTTAAGATCGGCGTTTATCCCGACTCGCTGAATTCGATCGCGCGGCCGTTGGACTGGATCTACGCATTCTGGCCCGCATGTTTTTGCCACATTGACGAAGATGGTGGACGGACATTGACCGTTAGGGTGGCCATATGTTTAGGAATAGCAGTAGCAGCTGAAAAAACAGGATTAGTGTGATAATTTTTTGAAGCTTTTTAAGAATGGGAGGGGCCCGGGCAAATTTTTGGAAGATTTTAACGGTATTTGTAAGATTGGCCATTTTCACTGAAAATTGCCAAATATTCAAAAATCAGGAAAACGTCGAAAGATAAAGGTTAAATGGCCACCCTGCTGATCGTTTAGTTAAATCCGTTGCCCAAAGGCCGTTACCAAATTGGATACTTTTCGGCTCGCAAAAAATGTCTTGTTGGCCTTTCAAAAACATTTGTTGTTGAATAAATTTTGTTCAGTCCCAGTGATATTATCGTTTCGAATCCATTGACCAAATGCAACTCATTTAGCCTTTCGGTAATAGTCGGGCTGCCCCCCCCCATTTTTTGAAAAAATAAAATATTTTTCAGTCAATTAAAAGGTGTTTCTAGGGGTCACTGAGAAAGGTTCAACGTACATTAATAGTAGTAACGTAGCTAAATTGACAACGCGTTACATATCAAAATTGAGGGGTAGATGGTACAACAAACAACAACCTATTGTATTTAAAACTCTTTTCATGGAAAAATTACCAGTTAACATAATCAAAACTTTATTCAGAGATATGAGCATACCAAAAAATGGTAAAAATAAAAAGCCCATTTTTGTTCCCTGCAATTTTAGAAATCAATAGCAATCTTTGCTTATCGCCTCTTCCCCTTTTGGAGCGTTTATCGAACAGTCACTGTTCATGGCTGGAACAAGAGTCTCCATCTAAATTAAAAAGTTTGTTCTGTTTAAATCTTTATAATTGGATGCAATAAGAAAGACATTTTAAATCTGTTTCCATTTATAGAAATAATTGAAATTTTTCAATATAAAAACAAAGACAGAAAGGAGTCCGTCCCGACTTGAGTCAACATCGACTTACCATGGCACATAAATTCCCCTTTTGCCATTCCCTCCATCGCTTTTGCTGCAACAACTCTTCCCTCCTGCACTGGAACGCCATTTTACGCTGTTCACTGRGTACTCTTTCGCCGTCGTCCGCCGATGCCTGATGAAGATYGAGGAGTTCAGAACACAAAGCGATCCCCWGCTGCAGACATTGCTCGGAGTCTTCGTCCTCCAACATTTGCTCCATTTTGTCGAGCACTTCGTCAGCATTTTTAGCAATGGTCAATCGGTCGGACGAAGTGATTGWGAGTRCGGCAGACAGAGGCACTGAATTGGACAGTGTCCCAARGGATTGGCGGATGTGCGACAGCAAATCGGATCTAGAATTGAATTCCAATTAAAACAAGTTGAAACAAAGTGACTAAAATTCGTCTTTCGAAAAAAAAAATCATAGMTGAGCAAAATCAATAAGCACAACGCACTTCACTTCGGTAGTGTCAAAGTTTTMGGCGTAAATGCGTGGCCAATGCTCGGCTGTTTGACTCGGTAAGTGTTTGCAAAGAATMCGAAGAGCAGGCCCACACAAAAAAGCATTCGATTCGTTCATTGAGCATCTAAGGAGGCGATCTCTCGTCGCAGAATGATCTGTTGACAATAACTGTTACATGTACATGTCGAAAGGGCTGGCAGCCATGCCCGCGTATAAAATATTGCACAAAAAGTACTCAAAATGTTTGGCACTATCCAATGGCATGCTATCATCAGTTCAAGGGCACTATGCTCGCGCTCCCATTGGAATTGGTCGGCGGAGGGGCAATTCGACTCGCCGCTGATCAGTTGTGAAGAGACCAAAGCGGTCAATTGCGCGTTCAAATTCGGATGGTCGATGAACAGCTGCTGGAGACGGTCGGAGTTCGGGTTGAGCTTCTGCACGGTTTTGCAAAAACCACAAAAAAAATTGAACGCAGAAAGATGAGGATCCTGAACGGAAAGTGCAAATATCATTTTATCTATTGTTTTCCGACTAAAAAAAATACTAAAAATACCAAAAGGTGCGGAATTAACTGCTCAAACGCCACGGGGATCGTCTCCATCAACGGGTCCGCAAAGATTAATGCCTCAATAACAGCGGAAAGGGCCGTGTCGGAACATGGCTGATGGTCTCGTCGGACGAGCGATGGGACAAGCATAAGAAGAAACTCCAACAATTCCTTCAAATCTCGAAGCAATGCGAAAAAAAATTACAAAGATTTTACACTTTTTGTGCCATAGTCTCCAGAATATTGGGGAAGTAGCGGCCCAATTAGGCCKAAATTCCACTCGGAACTCCTGGCTAACAAATCAAACATCGTTCTCCTGCTCAAATTGCAACGTCCGTCCTTATCAGCGGCGAGCAGTTCGGCCAATTTAGCCAGCACAAGCGAAAAGCCGTGTCGGTCTTCGAAYGAAATGTTGGCGGGGTTAGTCGAAGTGYCAAAGCTGAAGTTGGGGCGAAAATCGTCCAAAATTAATCCCTCCATCCCACCGACATTTGACACAAAACATTCAATTTCGGCCCTTTAATTTTTGAAATTACAAACATTATTCCCGCAATGAGTTCAGCAAATGCGGGGCCAATGCGTTGCGTTTGGGCCGCCTTCCGCAYAATGATGCGTCGGTCACTTATCAGAGCGTCCCCCAAAATTTCTTTTTGCGTCTCAAGCACTCGCGAAATGCTCTCGACGACAATGAAAAAATCGGCTTGGACCAATTTGTGCACCAAAGAAGAGAAAAGAGAGTCATCCGACGAAGAGTCGCAGAACGCATTCAACATGTCCACTGCAGTACGTTCAATTGCGGGTCGACGCGCAATTCGGGTGGACTCGCTGGCCAAAAGGCTGGAAATTAGCTGWACGCCAAAATCTGCAAAGATTGGCTACATTATTTAAGATGTARAATAAAGAAGTTWATGTTTTGGTTTGACTTAAAATTGATGATAAAGAATGTTTTTAATTTTTTCCGATGGCCCTGACCATGATCGAAGGGTGGCACTTTCGTCCCCGCCCTCCACAACTCCACAAACATCTCGCAGACCAATTCTCCAAGCAACAAATGAACCCATTTTCGGTAATCATCTTCGTCATGGTCGTCCAGCGTCTGACAAATTTTGTACGCTCCCTCCCCCGTTAAAATGTGTTGAAATTGGCGTAAAAATTGGAGCACTGTTGGATCGGCATAAAAGTTGGTCCGTTGAGCGCTTTGTGAGGCGCATTGACGAAGCAATTCCAAGTAAAACGCCAACAACAGACGCAGCTTATTGCGGCTCACTTTGGCTTCTGATCCTAAGTTAAAATGGGGGGATAAATGTATCCGAAGTAATGACAGGAAATGATCGAGTATTCACATTCAAACAAACTTCCGATCAGCTGTTCAACATGGCGAAGGCCGGATGCGTCTAAACAATATGCCATAGTCTATGACGTTAAGGTCCATGGATTTCCAAAGACGCGCACTTCCCCACCGGTTAGAGGTTGCATTTCARGCAACAAATGCTACACGACCCTTCCTTTTGGACTAKTTATGGAAACGGCTCATCCASTAAACCTTTTTGAAGGTGGACTTCGACAAATTTGCGAACATTGTCAACGTCCAATTCCGTCAATTGCTCCCTCTCTAACAGTCGATCCTCGGACAGTTTTTCCAAAAAACTGTGCCCTTCCGCCAACATAGTTTTGTCTTTTTACTGACGGAAAATATGTAATTAATTGATTTTTTTAAGACATTAAGTTGGAAGTCATCGAGCCTCCTCTTGAATACGAAAGTTTAACATAAAAAGCAAACGAAACAAATAACTTCAAATTTGGTGGTAAAACAATAATGATAGCCAAAAAGAAACGACCGAGCAGTTCTTCCACTCAAAAATTCGAGCTTTGTCATCACTCAAACCACCACATTCACTTCTCTTCATTTGGCGAACGGGAACGGCTTGGAGTTGGGGAGCGAGAACGAGATCGTGAGCGAGATTGCGAACGGCCATTTTCCGCTAATAACATCGTGGAATGAACGAAAAGCAAGCATGGGTATTAAAAATGTCACCATTCTGTGATGCCGTACGAGAACGAGAGCGCGAAGGCGGTGAACGGGTACGAGAACGCGGCGAACGGGATCGAGAACGAGAACGGTGCGAACGAGAACGGCTAAAACGCAACAACAGTTAAGAATCAGGAATAAGATATTTTCTAATTATGGGCGTATATCTAAACCCGACCCAATATTTCCCAACCCGCTGCACCCAACAGTTTAGTTTTCCTGTGTCTACCTTCTGCGGCCGGCATAACCCTCAGAGTCGTCCACGAGCTTGATTCGACGTCCATTGATYTCCTTACCTAAAAAACGATTTTCATGCATATTCAAAATGTCGCTAAAATTATTGCAAAATTGTTATTACCCTGGTAACGGTCGATTGCACGACGCAGATCCTCATGTGAGGAAAAGCAGACCACCGCCTCATTTCTCACTTTTTTGTGGGCATCCGCATAAGAGACCTCTCCAGCATTGCGCATCAGATCCTTGAGGTCCTAAAATGAGAGTCAATAAAATGGTTACAATTGTTCCAGCAAAAAATTTTTTTGAAAATGCAAAAGATTAAGTTTTTGCAATCTGGAAAGTTAACACACCACCATCTTGCTCAGTCCTACACTTCCTCCCCTCCTCTCATCATCATCTTCCTCATCCTCCTCCACAACCACTCTTCCTGTTTCGACCTCATCTCATCATCATTTGTCAGTTGATGAGCGGAGGCACTCGTTCATCTCATCACATCCACTTCAGAACCCCGGAGAGAATGTTGGGGACCACGGTCTCATCACGGTGATGAAGTGTCCCATTAAATCATCTTCAAATCCTTCTCGAAGAGACTTCCCCTCCGAAAGCGAAAGATGTGGGGAAAATTGAGAGAAAAAAGCGTAAATGGTGAAGAACAATCGAAGAAACCTCCAGACATCGTCACATAATGGAGTTTTGGGTTAAGACTTCGAAAAGTATGAAAATGTATCTGTCAAGCAGCTCAAACGAGAGGTTTTAAGATGTCAAAAGATGGCCCTAAATCCAACCCCGAATTTGACTTTGCAACAACCAATTTACAAAATGGACTCAATGAAACACAAACCTGCCAAGAACAGCGCGTTGACAAATTCGTCACCAACATTCGATAGCGCGTCTGTATGGGCGGTCCGTAACGAGAACTTAACAGATTAGTTATTTTCATTGAACGGCGAGAATTTCACCAGTTTTGCTGGACGTTAAATAAACCACCCATACCAACCACCCCCCCCCCCCGCAAACTTTTTAGATTTTGCCCTTCCCATCGGCCCTCCCTGAAATCAATAGCTCTAACTATGGTTTTGAGCCCAAATTTTCTTAATGAGCATTTAACCTTCGCATGCGGTTCATCCCAATCCCATATCTGAATGAGAATGATTACAACAAACTAAAATCTTTTTCGATCCCATAGTATCCGTTTGACAAATTCAGTCACCATTTTTTCAAGAGGTATAACTTACGCCCCGGCCCCGCCGCCACGAAATCCGCCATGTCCACCACCGCCACCGCCACCACCACCATAACCGCCACCTCCTCCGGCATAAGGACCTAATCAAAGAAATATATTGTTAAAATCACAGGCCAAACCTCCACGGCGCGAAAGCTCAACCACAACACGCTCTCCGAGCAGCTCACGTCCGTTCAGTTCGTAGACCGCATCGTCTGCATCACGCGAGTCTTCAAACTCCTAAAATGTTCAAAAAAAATGAATGAGAAAAATTTTACAACGAACCACGAATCCAAAACCATTTTTTAACACCACATCACGGATTCGACCAAAACTACGAAAAAAGTGTTCAACGTCCCGGTCGGTGGCACGCGAAGCAAGATGTCCGATGTAGACACGGTTACTCATTTAGTTTCAAAAACAGCAATTGCGATTTATTTCTGTGGAAATTTTTATAAAATAACAACTTTGAAAACTAGAAATATGTAGGAATTTTGAAAAGGGGTCGAATAATACGCCGACACCTGCAAAATTTAAAATTTGGCGATCTGTATTAAAAGTCAAGAAGGACTAAAAATGGCACCATTTAATTTCTTTCGTAAAAAGGGTCGAGTGCGCTCTGATTATTTTGCAGTGGACGGCGCGCCCTCTGGGGAAGCAATTCATGTCTTTATTGCCTAATCGTAACATGGGCTTATTCCAAAACGAATATTAAAGCGGGTTTTTAATTACGAATTAAAAAATGCTATAAACGCAGTACAAACTGGGCCATTCTTATCTCTATAGAAAAGTCATATTCTTACGATGTCGCAAACTCCAAACACCATAAAACGCATTTTCGCTCGCTACATCTATGACTCACGCGGAAATCCGACTGTTGAGGTCGATTTGGAGACGGACAAAGGTAATTAACGGGTTGCGGCGGAGTATTTGTTGAATGCAAATTTAGGCCTCTTCCAAGCTGCTGTGCCTAGCGGTGCATCYACTGGCATTTACGAGGCGTTGGAGTTGCGTGACGGGGACAAGAGCATCCATCACGGAAAGGGTGTTTTGAAGGTTTGCTGCTTAATATTTAACTTTTATGTTTAAAACCGAAACATTAATCAAAGGACCAAAATTTAAGGCAGTTGAAAATGTCAACACGAAAATTGCCCCAGCATTGGTCGGAAAGAATTTTTCGGTGACACAACAAAATGAAATCGACAAATTTCTCATTGAGCTGGACGGTACCGACAACAAAGGCAATTTTGGCGCGAATGCCATTTTGGGAGGTAATTGTAATTTCAATTCCTGGCCCAAAACAATATGCGTAAGAAAAATCCCTAAGATGTGAATTTCATTACCATGCGAGAAGAAAAACCAACAACTTTTTAAAGCTAGTTTGATAGGTTCCGGTGCTTTTCAGTAAACGTAAATGATCCAAAACCAATTTTTTGTTTGTTTGCTTTTAATCCTTTTTAAAACATTAAGAATATGCTTTTTTGAAATTTTACTTTCTTACCTTTTATTTATTGCTTTGATAATTTAGTTTCGTTGGCGGTTTGCAAGGCCGGAGCTGTGCACAAAGGCCTTCCTCTGTACAAGTACATTGCTGAATTGGCCGGAATCAAAAAGGTTTGATCTTCTGAGAGTTAATAAAGGAATTGGAAGTTTGCCTTTTAATGCTTTGTCCATTTTTTAGGTCATTTTGCCGGTGCCTGCCTTCAATGTAATCAACGGCGGTTCTCATGCCGGCAACAAATTGGCAATGCAGGAGTTTATGGTGTTGCCAATTGGCGCGAAAACGTTCAAAGAAGCAATGCTAATTGGCTCCGAAATTTACCACCATCTGAAGAAGGTCGGCCATTGGACTCGTGATTGAGCAACACGATAAATTCCAATTGATTAGGTCATCAAAGAACGTTATGGGTTGGACGCCACTTCGGTTGGGGACGAGGGCGGTTTTGCGCCGAACATCCAAAACAACAAAGAAGGCCTGGATCTGCTTGTCGAGGCGAGATGTGTATAAGAGACAGAAGAAGGCCTGGATCTGCTTGTCGAGGCGTTCAAAGCATCCGGACATCAGGACAAAGTTTTGGTCTTGATAAACTTTTCTGATCGTGGTTCTTATTCAAGGTCATCATCGGAATGGATGTTGCGGCCAGCGAGTTTTACAAGGAAAAGGAGAATAAATACGACTTGGACTTCAAAAAGTCGGAACCTTAACACTGTCCTTCCCGATTCTTTTCATAATACCGTCAAACTCACTTTCAGCCCGAACTCGAACGCCGCTCAATGGATTACGGGTGAGCAGCTTGCGGACATGTACAAATCATTCATCAAAGACTACCCGGTGCTGTCCATCGAGGATGCGTTTGACCAGGACGACTGGGAAAACTGGAGCAAATTACAAGCAGCCACGAACATTCAGTTGGTCGGCGACGATCTGACCGTCACCAACCCGAAACGAATCAAACAGGCGCTCGAAAAGAAGGCGTGCAACTGTTTGTTGCTTAAGGTTGGGGAGAGGGACCGACTGAAAATTTGGTCCGAGAAAGGAGTAAAACTAATCTTACTAAGGTCAATCAAATTGGCACGGTCACTGAGTCAATTGAGGCGGCAACGCTGGCTCGCCAAAATGGGTGGGGAGTTATGGTAAGGAAAGAGCAAGAGAGACAATTCAATTGATTTTATATTTCAAAATTAAAATTTAGGTCTCTCACCGTTCTGGCGAAACGGAGGACACTTTCATCGCCGATTTGGTAGTTGGACTTGCCACTGGGCAGGTAAAAGATATTTTAACTTATTATGATTACTAACATTTGTTTTTAGATCAAGACTGGTGCTCCGTGTCGTTCTGAGCGTTTGGCCAAGTACAATCGCATTTTGCGGATTGAGGAAGAATTGGGCGCGGAAGCGATCTTTGCCGGAAGCAACTTTCGCAATCCGCAGAAGTAAAGGAACGATATAAAAAAAGTCGGACTAGGACTGTTATCAACGGAAGATAGGACTGCTGGTTTATGATATATATTCCGCAGATTTATTAGCTTTGTTCGAAATAAATCACTTAAGTTGGTAGTTTGTTGTTAAACATTTGGTCAGTCTGACACGGAAAATGTTTATTTTTTAATATTCTGAAATTAGCGGTTGTTTGTTGACTTGCATAGTAGAATGAATTACCAGCAACCGATGCAGCAGATTGGGGGAGGAATGGGCAACCAACAGCAGCAGCAAACAGCAGTGAGAGCCATGGCAAGCCAATAACTGACCCTCCCCCCTCCCCCCCTCTGATGGGTTAATCAATGTTTAATGGAGGGTGGTGGCTCGGGGCTGAGCTGGGCTAAGATCATATCCTTCAGAAAACTCGGAACAACAACAAAAAAATGGGGAAAGTGGTATAAGGGAACGAAGGCGTCTGTAGCCCTTTTTTGTGTTAAATCGGACTTTTCCGTTTCTCCGATAGGCTCGTCTGGTTTAGCGTGGAGGAGAATTAACCATTCTTATGGTCATCTTCAGCATCGACCGCTCAATCCCACGGCGGCTGCGGTGTCTCAGAATATGTCTCCGAATGTTGCGCCATCTCCACAACAACAACAGCAAATGACGGCATACCAGGTTATATAAATAAGTTCTTGGCTTTTTCTAAAAAGTCATCCCAATCCATTCATGAACTAATTTTTGAGCAATCAGATGTCGATGTACCATCATCAGGCCGCCGGTGGGACCCCGTTCAGTCCCCACAACATGTACAGTCAGCAGATGATGACGCCGCAGATGGTTTCGCAACAGCAGCAGCAATTCCTTCCCAACGCGCCCGCAACGCCAGCGACTCCTCAAATGTCGCAGTCCATTGGGACGCCCGTTTCCATGCAAAACATGCAACAACCGGGTGCGCGGGTGAAGGCATTTAAATTGGACGAGGAATGAAAGGGATATGTTTCCTCTTCTTTAGGTTCTGTTCAACTCCAACAGCCAGGTTCTGTGGGTATGGTAGCCACCCCAGCGGCGCCATACTCCGTCGGTGCGTCGACCACCGGTGGACCCGCCTCGAATCAGCCCATAGCCGGCCCCCACTCGAACCAACCGGCACAACAAATGACGATGTCACAGCAGCAGCAGTTACCTTCTGCTCAGTCAATGGGCGGAGGGTCCACCCAAACAGAATTTGACCCGATTGGGACGGCCAAATCTTTGATTCTGAAAGACCTTCGCAGAGCAATTGTGGTCGGATTATTGGATGCATTTAATTGGAAACGTCCCTAGCTCTTACAGAACCTCAACCAGTGCGCAGAGCGCGCCCTTGACAGTTGCTCCAATCCAAATCAGCAGTCTCTGCAGACGGCAGAACGATTCCACGAGGACGGCAGCAGGAAGGCTGCTTCAACTGCTGTCGTCTCTACCGGTGGGCCTCACTCGAACCTAGGCCTGATGAGCAGCAGCGGCGGTCCCCACTCGAACCTTGGACTCATGAATCCTCACTCTGTGCAGAATCCGCTATCCGTACAGAATCCACAGTCGGTACAGAATCCGCAATCGGTTGCCGGCATCGCGCCAGGCTCAGTGAAGTCGTCCAGCGATGAACAACAGCAGCAGCACCAACAGAGGCTGGGCGGGGGCAAGGACGGCGCGGCGGAGGAAGAGCTGACAGTTGCGGAGCAGTACGCGGAGGCCAGGGACCAGTTCATGAACGCTTGCGACAACATTGAAAGAAACATGGTAAGTGGGAGAAGCCTGTCCCCTTTATTTGACCGTAGAAAACTAATGACCTCTTATTTAGTAAAAATCATTATTTTTATTAGTAAATTACACTTCCCGAACAAACTTTCTTAGTAACTTGACAAAATTAGCAACTCATCCTCGAAGTGAACCGCCAGCAAGGCAAGCTGTACAACCAACAAGCGAACTCCGCAGTTGCTTGGGTCGAAGTGCCTTCTATGTTGAAGTTCCGTTTTTTTCAAATAAAAAATGCCTGAATTTCAATTCCAAGTGTCCCCACAACAACGCTACCCCATGTACTGTACGGCTACACCGAACTGATGAACGCGGACAAACAGGCAATAAAAGGGAACATCGACAGTCTGAACACCTTGCTGATGAGGTTGGGAGGAGGCAAAGTACAGCCATCGATGGAACAAAAGGTGGAAAAGACAGTAATGTTTCGTGATAGAACCCAGCCCCTCGCGCCTTAGATATTGGCATTAGCGACTTGAAAGTTTCTTTGTGTTTTCGCGTTGAGAAACTGTAGCTTTTTGTTAAGGTCGAACCGATGGACCATCAGAACTGACTGTGAAGAGAATTGATTCCAAAAAAATGTATTAATTATAACGCCCGGCAATAGACGCGCTATGTACTTCGTGTGTTAATAGAGAAATGTAAACGATTATCCGTAAAAATCCCGGAATGGATTCCGGCCGAGCACTAATTCATTTCACTCGCGGTTTGTTTTCGATCTGTTGACCAAGCAAGACATTAACCACCACATTTCATGGACAAAAAACTCAAAGAAACCCGCAAAAATTTATGAAGAATTCGTTAATTTATTTGGAATATTTGATGCGTAAAATAATCGATTTTGACAATGCTTCATCCGCTACAAGCAGTTCACTGTCCTCAACCACATGAAGCTCTAAATGAACATAAGTGTGTTTTATAACTTAAATTCCTTTTTAGCACCTTTAAGCGTTTTGCGCAAGTTTTGTTGACTGATCAGCCCCATCTGTGGCATAAGCGAGTTGATCTCGTAGAGGAAAGAGTCGCCCGCACGTACGGAAGGGTTTTGAAGAAGACTATGATTTTAAAGAGTTCTGATTTCTCTAATAGCTTATAAACCCTCACAATTTGTCCTTCAACGCATCCAAAAATTGGCCGAGTGTCCAATCTTTGGACACCGAATACATTTGGACCGACTGCTGACCGCACACCAAACATTCGGGGTTCCGTTCGAGTGCGATCACAGAGAAGCAAATTCCCTCCACATTGGCAAAGTTCAGATAGTTTCTCAGAGGACAGGAAATGCTGAAATGAAAACAAACCTTGGGATATTCAAGAGATAAAATTCCCGGCTAAGATAACAAAAAAAAAATTTTATTTTTAGACAATTATCATCTTTTTGCAAACATTCGACGGTAATATAGGGGTTGTCCCCCTCCCCTTTTTTGGGTCTAGTATTCGGGGGCGTAGAATCCGTATCTGGCAGTAGTTGCGTCTTTCGAGCACCGGACACGAATTCGAACATTTTTTCAAAAAGACATTTTAAAAAATTCAATTTATTGCACAAAATCGATTAAAAATGCACGCTTCGGGCCGGTGTTTGACCTAAGTCGAAACTAAGGTCAGATTGGGGGGGGCAAATCCTACTATTACCCATTCGACGAGGGTCGGCTACACTAAGCTATCAGCAATTTCTTTATGGTTTTGCTTGGTGTAAATTTATAAAATTTTCGAGACCCAGTTTCTAGAGAAACAAAGAGATAAATACGCTAAAATTACTTTGAAGCCAATTTCAACGCCTCGAGGGCGCAACTGCCTAAAATGGATGAAGTTATTTTTTGGTGTCCTTTTGAGATTCTGCCAAAAAACCGGAAATAATGGCGTTGGTTGAGGCCACAGCTGGGATTATCCGTTTGAGTACGCCCTGCGTTAGACGCAAGTCGACACCCCGAATTTCGTACTCATCCGCCCGTTGCTGCGCTGCACGAAAGGCCCATTCCACGTGGGCAGGATCGTCCGCATCCAACTTCACGTCTAAACGGAGACCTTTCACATGTTTTAAAACAAAAAGCATTGGACGACCTTCGCCAAATGGTTTGTCCTTTTCCCAAAGGACCACTTTCACATATTCCACACAATGCTCTGGAAGCCGCGGCGTGTGAGCGATAGTGCACAACGGAAAATTGACCTGCAAAACTTATTGTCAATTGTAATTGATCAATTCAAATGCTACTTGCGGAGTGTAAAGGTCGATTGTACATTGAATGCATGGCGTCATGAATGGAATGATCACACGTGAATTGCCTTTAAACCCCTCAGTGCCACCGTCGATCAACGGCACTATTGTGTTGGGATTGGGTTGATTACCGTCATCAAATTCGACCAGAGAGCACTAAAAATTGTTCATGGAGTTTTAGATTAAATTCAAACGGTAACCCTAAAATGTATTTTGGACTTTAATTTTTTATTAGAACAAAAATATTCAATAAAAATATTTACTTTCAAAACTCAAAAAACTCTCTTAATTTTTGTATACTAAAAACTAGTGTTCTTAAATGAAAAAGAATAATTAAAGCATAAAAGAAATTTTAACTTCTTTCGAAATATGTAAATTAAACTTAGTATTGCATTTTTGTTAAGAAAATAAATGCATTGTTGTTGATGAAAAAGAAAAACTAAACAAGTTACCGTTTCKGAATAATCCCACAAAAACTAACTACAGTTGCATTGAGCCAGCGACGAGCCTCAATGGAGTCGAGCCCGCAAATAATGATGAAAAACCTGCGATAGAAATCCAAGGATTTGTCCTGGATTCGACAGTTGTGACTAAAACATGGAAGTGGCGAAATTGTCAGTACATTTCATAATAACCAAAAAGAAAAAGCAAAGTTTGTCTCAAAAACCCCTAAAAAAATTGCTACCAACTTTTTCCAAATATTAACGAAATCTTACGAAGTGACTTTGCAACCCGGAACCCTTTTCTGCACAAAAGCAGCAGCCACTTCAGCCTTTGAGCGGCCAACGTCGCTTTCGCTAGAAATGGCCAGCAAATGTAACGACCACAGCCGTTTTTAGAAATTACCGAAAAAGGAACTGTCTGTTCAAATTTGAGAGGTCAATTGTATCCATGTCGATGACATCGATGTTACGAAAACCGGACAACGCCTAAAGGAGACTCTAAATCTAAACCAAAAAACTATAATTAAAAAAACAGACCAAATCCTTGAGAATTTCACAGCCAAGTCCTCCAGCGCCAACAACAAGCACGGGCATGTTATGAACTTCTTTCAAATTCTGAAAACTGTTAAAAATCGGTCACGCTTATATATTCTTTTTACTTCTGTAAACGAACCTGAATTCCAGGCTCGAACCCCGAATTAGCAAATTTAGACGTCTTATCCGTAAAACAGCGCAAGTCTTTCCATCTTTGTTCCTCATTAATAATAGAAATTTTATTTGATTCCTGCAAAGTCATCTGAAATTGTTCAATTTAGCAGTGAAAACTAAAAATCGGACTTGAAAAAAAGTAAAATTTTGAAATTTTAGTGGAAAAATCATGACTTGGCATTGTGTCAATTCCAATAGAAAAAGGCTTAATCAAAAATTTGGAATCGAAAGCGTGCTATGAGTAGAAAGAAGCCTTCAAAGGCAAAGCTATTCGATTTTTTTTGATATTTTTTATTTTAATTTTCCAAAACATGTGAATTTAATATAATGTTTACAATTGTGAGAAGTAGGGATAAGATTTTTAGGATCGAAAAATTTCAAAATAGGATCCTAAATAGGTGAGAAAAATTGCCAAAACAGGTTCAAAAAAATGGGTGTAAAAATAACAATAGTGGCATAAAAAAATTGATTTTTATTTGGGGGTTTTTGGTCAAAACGTTTTTAGTCCGATCTCGTAATACAAGCTACACTTTTCTTAAGTCGAAGTATTTTTTCTTTTTGATTTTCATTCGCTTTAAATTAAATTCTAGAATATTGATTGGGTACTGTATTTACTCTCTACGCTGACATAAAGAATTTTATTTCTTTTGGGTTAAAGAAAATGCTAAACTCTAACCATAATTGTTGGAAGGTGGGCCGATGAAGGCGTTGCTTGTTTTTAATTTTATGTAGGAATCCCATTTCTTTTCGCTTCGCCCACCATCTCTTTCATAACAAATTTTTTTTTGTTGTTGGCTCGTCTGTTTTTGAAATACGCTTTGACCATGTTAAAAGATTGGTACTGAGCAAAGATTCATCGGTTTTATATTTGTGTCAAGCCGACATTTGTTTTAACTTTTTTTTTTGTTAATAGCTCATGTTTTAAGGTGATATTTGACTTACTACGCTCGAGTAAAACCGAATAAGCAATGGGAAAGGAAAAGGTCCATATCAACATTGTCGTAATTGGTCACGTCGATTCCGGAAAGTCGACCACCACCGGTCATCTCATCTACAAATGTGGGGGGATTGACAAACGTACGATTGAGAAGTTTGAGAAGGAAGCCCAGGAGATGGGCAAGGGGTCATTCAAGTACGCTTGGGTGAGTCTGACTCGAATTTAAGAGGTTATTGCTATTAAATATTTGACCTTTTAAGGTGCTTGACAAACTGAAGGCCGAGCGTGAGCGCGGTATCACTATCGACATCGCATTGTGGAAGTTCGAGACGAGTAAATACTATGTCACCATCATTGACGCCCCGGGACATCGTGACTTCATCAAGAACATGATCACAGGTTTGATTATGGCTACAAAAGCCAAAAGACGTACAATGAATTTGGAAGAGAAGAAATTAATTCTCTGGTCTTACCGAGGAACTCGTTCAAAAATTTGAAATTACTCAATAGGGACTTCGCAAGCCGACTGCGCTGTGCTGGTCGTTGCATGTGGGACGGGAGAGTTTGAGGCGGGGATTTCGAAAAACGGCCAAACGCGTGAACACGCTTTGCTTGCCCAGACTTTGGGAGTCAAGCAACTCATCGTCGCTTGCAACAAGGTTTATTTGATAAATATAGTTAATGGCTGGCTTACTAGTATTTGTATTCGTTTAGATGGACACCACTGAGCCTCCATTCTCTGAGTCTCGCTACCAGGAAGTGATGACCGAGGTGTCCAACTTCATCAAGAAGATCGGTTACAACCCGGCCACGGTTCCGTTCGTGCCGATCTCGGGTTTCAACGGGGACAATATGCTGGAGCCGTCGGACAGGATGCCGTGGTTCAAGGGGTGGAGCATTGAGCGCAAAGATGGCAACGCTTCCGGCAAAACTCTCCTGGAAGCGCTTGACTCTATTCTTCAGCCGTCAAGACCAACTGACAAGCCTCTCCGCTTACCGCTCCAGGACGTGTACAAGATCGGAGGTTTTCCTTATTCCTTACAATGCTCAAAGTCATTTATTGGTGCTTAGGTATCGGAACTGTGCCGGTTGGACGTGTCGAGACTGGGGTCATCAAGCCAGGGATGGTGGTCACTTTTGCCCCTCAAGGCATCTCCACCGAAGTCAAGTCAGTGGAAATGCATCACGAGTCTTTGCCGGAAGCACTTCCTGGCGACAATGTGGGTTTCAACGTGAAGAACATCTCCGTGAAGGACATTCGCCGTGGATCGGTTGCGTCCGACTCGAAGAACGACCCTGCAAAGGAGACCAAGAGTTTCACCGCACAAGGTATAGCTAATGGTTGCATTCTGGTCAGAAAATCCCGTTCAGTCATCATCATGAACCACCCGGGGCAGATCCAAGCCGGCTACACTCCCGTGCTGGATTGCCACACCGCCCACATCGCGTGCAAATTCGCCGAACTTAAGGAGAAGGTGGACCGTCGGTCTGGCAAGAAGGTTGAGGACAACCCGAAGTCGCTGAAGACTGGTGACGCCGGTAGGGCACAAACATTTTGGCAGTTTAAATTGATGTCTTTTCAAGGAATTGTCGAACTGATTCCGACCAAGCCGATGTGTGTGGAGGCATTCACTGACTACGCACCGCTCGGCCGCTTCGCTGTTCGCGACATGAGGCAGACTGTCGCTGTGGGCGTGATCAAATCAGTGGAGAAGACGGAAGGTGGTGGCAAAGTGACCAAGTCGGCGCAGAAGGTCGGCGCGACTGGTGGTGGGAAGAAGAAATAACCAAGGGGAGGGCGGTCCCGTAAGGGCCAACCGTCGACGAAAATGCGACCAACCTCTTGTTTATCGTTGTCTTATTCAGTTCCTTCCACCCATCTCTATCCATATTGTCGTTGCGTTGGATAATGTTTTATTTTTTGTTATTGTTCTGGTTGGAAAAGATAAATTTGGTCAATTAACGAAAATGTATAGGTTATTGCTACTGTACCTCCCGCCACTTCTATCATCTGCAAAAGATTGAAAAAAAAATCGGACCTGAAAGCAGGCTGACCCAGATGTACCCGTGAATTTTAATAAATTTACGCGGTAAGACGTGGGACCGTATAGCGTTCGACTCGTCTCTAATTTGTAAGCTTAATGGACGAATCCGTAAAATTTTTTAGTGGATACACCAAAGTTATGAGCCCCCTGACTGAAGTATCCATTTCATTGGAAACTCAATTGTCCATTGTGCAAAAATCCACAAAATTACATAAAAGCTGGTAATAGTCTAGTTTGTCCCCCCCATTTTTTTGAAAAAATACATTTTTTTTTCAAAAGTCGATAAAAAGGTGTTTCTAGGGGTATTCGAGGGCCTAGATTCTGAATCTGACATTTATTTTACCCTATT
>MEIZ01000027.1:274985-307579 GCA_001723225.1 Globodera ellingtonae | reverse complement strand
CGTCTGCTACGACCAACGAAACATCAGTCAGAGTCGCTGTGACGACACTTTCTGTGCCTGCTTGGACCGTATTCAGTCCAGCGCCTATTGCGAGAACATTGCCCACTCCGGGCTTTGTTTGGCCACCCGGGCGTAAATCGTAATCCCTATAACCCGGTAATTCCGATCACCCCAGATTTGGCCATCTCTTCCATTGGACCTCCTACTGTGCATCGCCAGAATGTGCTACTACCGTAGTCCAACAGATGGCGAGGAATACGGTGGAGAACAACAGCTCCGATGTGCCGGCCGGCCATTGTGGAAAGACAGCAAAATGTGCAGAAAATCTATCAATAAAGAATTTTGTGTACGGAAGTTAATTTAGGCTTAGCTAAACTGTCTTTGGGATTGGGACTTTGGACAGATCGGCTCAAACTCAAACTTATAAATTATTTTTGTAACTTTTGTATAATTTTGTTGTCCAAAATGCTATGTAATGTTATTGTACCTACCGGGTTTTCATTAATTTACTTTAAACGATTTAAATGTGATTCTTTAAACTTTGCAAATAAATTTAAGTATTTTAATCAATTTAAAAATGCTAATTTTATTTATCAAACTTAAAATATTTCATGCAAAAATCTTTCTTAGATTGCGCTCATTTTGGATGGATTTGTCCCAATTTTGCCTCAAGGCTTTTCATGAATTTTTGTTGCCTGAGGCACTGCCAAATAGCAATGGTACGGTAGCAAACGGTGCTGGTGGCGGGGGTACTGTTGCCGAACTTCGAGGGGAAGCTGCGATTTTGATGGTTCTGGTGGCAAACTCAAAAAGTGTAGCGTTCGTTAAAAGTAATTATTTTTTGCTTTTATTGCAGAAATATCGTCGCATTTCGCGGATCCTTCCGAATGGCAGTGGCGCATTCTGCTCACTGTCCGGTCGGAATCACTCCGCCGCCATCCGGGCGAAGTCTGACAAATTTCGAATTGACTTATTCAAAGCCGGCTATCCGGAATGTTCGAATTCGAACGTCTGAAGCCCCCCCCCCCCAAGGTATGCTTTCCCGGGGGCATGCGCGACGCCAACACCGACCGGAGTCCGGTGGACACGGCCATTCGCGAGGCGTATGAAGTTTGACGGACAAAATAAACCGGAATTGTCGAAATCATTTTGGGTTTGAGTAGGAAATTGGCCTTCCGCCGGCCTTCGTCCGCGTCGTGGGCGCCCTCCGGCCGGTGGCGACGCGTTACAATATTCGAATAATTCCAATTGTCGCTTTGATGTCCGATCGTCGGCTGCGCGAGTTCAGACCCTTTTACAGCAGCGAAGTTAAGGTTTTTGTTTATTCTTTAATAATTATTCTTTTTTTAAATTTAAGGCCCATTTTTGGGCTCCACTCGTCCGATTTTTGGACGTCAACGGACAGTTAGGGACGGAAAACCCCCGCATGTATTCATTTGTGGCAAGTTTACGATTATTTTGTAAGAAAAGTCCGTCCAATCGTTTCATTTATCGTCCGATCAAAAATTTTAAAAATTTCCGAATTTAGTTTCCATCGTCTTTTTCTCCCCGACAAAATTTCGTCGTTTTTGGCATTACCGCCGCACTTTGTTTTGTGGCCGCCGTCGCAATTCTCCGACGATTGCCCAAATTTGTTGCCGGTGACAATGAGCAAAAAATAGCGGCGGTGAGTTGGCTAAACAAAGGCCAACTGGGGTCCCGAAGGTCAAATCAGTACCGACCGAGCCGATCATTTCGCACTTACAATTAGGGTTAATTAGACTATCATCGGGCATTTCACATTTGATCTCTTAAAATGATGGCACAAATAATCAAATTGCCTTTTAGAAACTTCTCACCAAAATGTTCGATCAGTTAATTTGTGCCAATTTGTCGCCGTTCGAAAGTGCCAACGGGCGGCCGGTCAAATTGGGAACATCAAAGCTTTGAATAATTTAATTGATTTATTCGTATAATTTTGGGGCAATTTTATCCCAAAATGTTTTGCCTAACAAATAAAGTTCTTTCCTCCGCATTTTCGGCTTCTCCCCTCGCCGTCCGTCGGGCATAAAAATGTCACCGCTTTTTGTATCGGCAAAAAAATTTTTCTCACAAATCAGATAAAAGAAATAAATATTAAAATGGATTTAAAATCGTGAGAAATTCCCTTTTCGATTCATCGAAATTTTCTATTGTTTGGCATTTACGTAATTTGGACCAAACATCGTGCGATTTTGCGTGTTGAAAAACATTTTGAGAAAACATGCCCCGGGGTGAGGGAGGGGGGAAGGGTTTTGTGGACATTTTATGAGTAAATAACAAATTTGAAATATTATGAGTTTATGTTCAAATTGACATTTCGGGATATTTAAAGGAAATCAAATTAAGTGAACTAAAAGCCGAAAGATAATTTGGGTTTTGAATTGACAGAAATAATTGTTGCTTTTTGCGCCATTCATTCATTGGTCATCTCGCGTCAATGTTTTGCCTTCATTTATAAATAATTAAAAAAAGAAATTTCTGAGAATCATTAAATTAAAAAAGTTCCCCTCAACCCGCGGGGGTGGCCCCGCCCCGTCGCCTTTGGCAACTTCAAAAGGGGCGGACCAATTTATTCAATGGCGGCGCCGAATCGACGGATATTTAAGTGGCAAAAGTCTCTTTAAAGGGCACATTRTCATTAAACCAAAATCGCTTGTCAAGACAAATCCAAATGATTCACATTCTGATCAGTGTCGACGATGCGGCGACCGTCCAATTTGGCGACTCGCGCCGGGCGCGGGCACTGCACGCCCTGCGGCACGGCAAGCGCGGAGCCGAGCCCTTCGCATCGCCACAGGTGACGTCCCTCTCCAAGGGACAGTCGGACGACACGACAAAGCGACGACAATGCTGACAAAACGTCCATTTGATCAATCAAATCATCAAAACTGACAAAGCGCCGCGAGTGCCGGTATCGCCTTCACTTTCGGCATAAAACTCCCAAGGCTGGGACAGAGACCGCGCAACACAAACAGCTGAAAGAGTGACACAAACAAAGAAAGTGTTGAGAATGTACAGTAACTTTCCCCGCATATTTCGTTGACCCCCCCCCCTCACTATTTGATTGGTTTAAAACGCTCGGGTTTTTTGTTCATTTGTTTTGTTTTATTTGTACACATTTATTATGTAAATTAACTTTAAATGAGTGATAAAAGTTTAATTCATTCACTTTTCTGCTTTTGTTTTTCTTATAAATTTATGTATTTTTGGGCGCCGATGCCCGGCGGGTACAAATTCTTCGAGGGATTCGCTTCAGCAGACAATTAATTGCCTCATTAACAAAAGGGAATTTGCCCGARGGATTGTTGTGGCCCCTCAGAGTATTAAGCAAATGATTTCAAATTCAGACTTTGCCAAACTTTCTTCTTAATAATTAAAATGGCACTTTTTGACATTTCTCCCCCCCCCCCATTTTCTGATCAATTCCAAAGTTTAATGCATTTGTTGAACAAATGCCACGGACAAAAGTTCGAAAGTGCCGGGGGGGGGGAAGCCTTTGGCGGAAAGTTTTTTGGAACGGAAGTTGCCATTATCAGTCTAACAAAGATAAAAGTGTGAAAAGCTTATGGGAAAAAAGAGTGGAATGGCATGGCACTTTTATGCCAATTCGTAATTCCCAAATGAACGCTGCCCAAAATAAGTTTTTGTGGCCATTGAGAAAATGCCAAAACCCAAAAAATTGCCGCAAATCAAACATTTCCCAACGTTTGAATTGTTTATTTGCCTGATTGACCACATCATTTGGCGTAATAGTGCCACGTTTTACAAATTGAAGAACGATTCGGCTGATAAGTGACCTTACAAATTAAACAGAAATTGTTTTGAATTAACAAAAAGAATTAATTGAAATTCATTAATTCAATTAATTCTTTTTAAAGATTTAATTCCATTGAACAAATTGATTGGTTGCATCAATTTTAACAAATCTTTCGTTAGAATGCACTCACAACGACCGATTTTTGTGCGGCCCCCACAAATATTAATTAAATCGGATTAATTTGACAATTGTTTTATGTCCCCCCCCCCCCCCCCGGGGGGGGGGGGATTTTTTTGAAAGTTATTTTTTATTACCTAGGACTTCCGTCCAAATTTTGTTTTTGTCTGCCATAGAAAAGAACACCGTCGGGCAATAAAGTATTAAGAATTTGGCAGTGAAATGACAAAAAATGATTTTAAAAAAATATTAAAAATGAGAGAAATGCAAAGAAAATCGAATTTTTCTTTCTTAAATTTATTTTGCAGACACCGCGTGACGACCTTTTAATCGCCGTTACCCCCCGGGGGGACGCCATCAAAGCATTACCTAAAGCAACAAATCGAATGGTTAATTTGCATTTTAAACAAAAAGATTCAAAAACCGAATTTATCCCCCGAGAAYTGAATGCTTTTGGCCACCTGTGAAGGTTTATAATTTATTTTCGTAAAATCCGACGGAAACAATTATAAAAATGCCATTCATTCACTTTAAGTAACGGCCGAATTTATGCCATTTTTCTCATTTTTCCCCCATTAAACTGCGATTTTCAGCCAGCGACTTAAAATATGCATTAAAATTGAAAACGGTTTTAAAAAACACGGGCTAAAAACCCTGAAACCCGTAGGCCAAAAAAATCCGTATGGGCCCTGGCCGTGTCCAATGTCTCTTAATTTAAAACATTTTTTTGGCATTTTGACGCCGTCCCAAGTGCAGAAAAATGGATTTTCCATATATCAGGTCCCTTACTTATTAATTAATTAGGTAATTAATTAATTATAATTATTACTTACTTTTCCAAATCTGTGCAAGATTTAATTAAGGGCCAATTAGGCCAATTTAAAAGTCTGACCCGCCCACGGGCATTTGCTAAAACGCCGAAGGAATGGCTCATCATAATTATCGCCTCGACATCGTTTTTCATTTTCCTCGCGGAAAACTAACAATTTGCCGTGGGCAAAGGGGCGGGGACAATTAAACATTTCCCCTCGGGGGAGGGGGCAGAAAGAAAGGGGGGGGGGCCTCCCACACGCGAGCCGGAGGGTATAAAAGGACGGCCAGCGACGCATTCATTCGCACATTCACAAAACGTAAAAGAAAAGCTTCTTCTCTGTGTCCTCGGACAATTAACTTATTAAATATCCACCGATTCTCTGGCCAAATGATTCACATTCTGATCAGTGTCGACGATGCGGCGGCCGTCCAATTTGGCGACTCGCGCCGGGCGCGGGCACTYCACGCCCTGCGGCACGGCAAGCGCGGAGCCGAGCCCTTCGCATCGCCACAGGCGACGTCCCTCTCCAAGGGACAGTCGGACGACAKGACAAAGCGACGACAATGCTGACAAAACGTCCATTTGATCAATCAAATCATCAAAACTGACAAAGCGCAGCGAGTGCCGGTATCGCCTTCACTTTCGGCATGAAACATCCTTAAGTGAGGCGCCGCGCAGTCTCCTCGGAGTTTGATGGACTAATCAATGAAATCGCGCGGAATGTCACGACGTTTTAAATCATTTCATTTTTATTTAGCTTCACAATTTTGGTTTTTGTTTTTTTTATTTGCTCAATTTCTCTCATCAAATTTTGTTAAAAATTGCTTTAAATTTGTTTGGTTTATGAGAGAAGAAAAGACTTGCTTAAATTGATTATTTCTGTCCTTTACCCAAATTTCGGGTCCTTTTGATCACTCAAAAATCGCAACAATTCATCATTCGATCGGTCGCTTCTCCGATAGCCGACTCGGCCACTTTGTTTTGATCGGAGATGAGTGATTATATTTGCACTATTCCAATTGGTCAACAAAAGTCGGGACTTCCGGGAGTCCCGACTTCCGGGGACTCCCGGGTACTTCCGGGGACCCCCGGGTACTTCCGGGGACCCCCGGGTACTTCCGGGGACCCCCGGGTACTTCCGGGGACCCCCGGGTACTTCCGGNCCGGGGACCCCCGGGTACTTCCGGGGACCCCCGGGTACTTCCGGGGACCCCCGGGTACTTCCGGGGACCCCCGGGTACTTCCGGGGACCCCCGGGGGCTCCCGACTCGGGAGATTGTCCATCCGTCAATTCAAAAAGTGCAAAAAGCGGCGAAAGGAAAGTGAGGGAAACGAATATTAGTGCAATAATTTAACTTTTCTTTTCGAGTTCAAACACTGCGAAATGCTTTTAATGAGTGCTTTGTGCGTAATTGCCCCCCTCCCCCCTTAGACATTTTACACATAAATAAATGAGACACTTTCCCAACCAATTTCCGTGACTTTTTGTAGTCAAACAGACACTTTAAAAGTATTTGTATTTAATCGCTCACTCGAATTAATTAAATTTACACTTTTAATTTGGGAATTGATTATTTATGCGTCTGGTAATGTCTGCCAAGCGCTTCCGGGGAAAATGGGGGGAGGGGGCGGGGAGATTTAAGCCAAACTAATTAAATATAAATGTCCCTCAAATTTGCGTAGAATCGGTGCTTCCCCACCCCGGCCGCGATTTGGAATACTTTTTATTCGTTGGTTTTGGCATTTGATCGTAAAACGGCACATGTCGATACAAAAATGTTTCGATCAGTCAGTCATTTCTTCGAAAACGGGGACCGATTGATTTCTTCTTTCATCTGTCCGCATTCTCTCGATTGTTGCGCATCACCTCGTGCTAAATTGTGTAAAGTATTTATTAATATGAAATGGGAATTTGCAAGTTTTGACGGGGTTTTTAGGGTTTTCCCCAAATTTTTTTTATGGCCTTTGCTGATTGTCCAAAAGATTTTGAATGTTTTGGGCTGGTTAAGTTAGCAATAATTGGATGAATCAATTAAATTTTCTGAATGCTTAAGCCTTTGAAAGCCCAAAATAAGTGATCAGAAGACACTGGCGACAGACAAATCATTCCGACCGATCGGACATTTTTCAATAATTATTGCACTTAATTATCTTGCAATTTGCCCAGAGACGCCAATTAATGCTTTTACCTTTTTTATTGCCGGGGGCGGGGAGTTACAATTTTTACATATTTATCGTCAAATTGAAGCATTTTTTGTACTTTTTGGAATTAAATAAATTAAATCACATTCAATGTACATATGTAAGAACGTAAAAGATAGAATGGAAGATGACATCGATCATTTTGCGATTTTGGAAAGAGATCAAAAATTTGAAACATTTATTTTGTACAAATTGACATTTTAATGCGTCTGACTCTCTCGTTGACGGCGACTCCAAAAACACCGATCAGTGCCATTTGTTTGGCCGAGAAAGCGGAGGGCACGGCACAAATTGAAGGCCGTCGTTTTTTGAAAGCTAAAAATYTGAGAATAAATAAATTAAAAATTATGGAATTTTTAAATGTTTGGCAAATTCTCACCTTATCAGTCARCGATCGCCGTGCCGCAGGGCGTGCAGTGCCCGCGCCCGGCGCGAYTCGCCAAATTGGACGGCCGCCGCATCGTCGACACTGATCAGAATGTGAATCATTTGGCCAGAGAATCGGTGGAAATGGAAACGAATTTTGTCTTTTGGCTGTATAAAATGGTTCAGTTAATTGTCCAAAAAGACAAAACAAAATAATTTTCCTCAAATTATCAAAAAAATAGTTTCTATTTAAAATATTTACCCGTTCCGTAATTGCCAACGAATTGCGAAGGTGGGGGAAATTGTGGCACAAAATTAGTGCCCGGGGCAATGCTCGGAGAAAATGGACTTTGGCATTATGCCATTCCATTTCCTTTTTCCTTCACACCCCCGTCGATGTTTGTACAGTGTTCGGCCGAACGTGAAAAATTAATTGGACAAATAAATGGAAAAATAGCAAATTAACAATTTATGGCATTTTTAAATTGGCAGAAGAGCCAATGGCAAATTGTTGGAAGATTCGATTAATTCAACAAAATAAAAAATAAACTAATTTTGTAAGTACATAATTAAACTATTTAAGACTTGAATCCAAAATGACGAAATGTTTCCCTTACAGTGCCAAAACATCCCCGCGGCTTCCATCGCTCGTTGGTTCAATAAACTTGGCGGAGGCTAATCCGAAGGCACAAGTTTTGTGTCTGACGAATCTTTTCATCCCAAAAGTGCTTCTCGAAAATGATTAATTGCCTTCCATCATAAAATGACAAAAAAATCGCTTTAATGGTCAAAAATCGGAACAAAATTTGTATTAAAAAATATTTTTGTTATTTCATCAGTGCTTTTTTTTTAGGCGTTTGCGTGCCGAAGTGCAAAGTTTTAGCCAATTATCGAATTCGGTTGGTTGGCAGTTCCTTTTTGGTCCCCATTTTGGCATTGCCCAAAAAGATTATTTAGGCTTATTTATGCTAAAATTGTGACGTAATCAATTTAAATGCCCAATGATTGGTTAAACGACCGAACATCAAAGCTTCATCCATTTTATTCCTTTGTTTGGCATTTTCATGGCAAAAGTTCAAAAAACAGAATATTGTGGTTTAGCTCTAATTTTACCTGTCGAAAATAGCGAATTTTGATCGAAATTGTCTCTAAACTTAAAAGCATTGTTCGTTCTTCTTTTGTGCGTAAACATTAAATTGCCAACTTCAATTTGAATGGACTTTTGAGGGATAAAAGAATCATCCCCCACGGGGGCTGTCTCTTATACACATCTAGATGTGTATAAGAGACAGGATTAACGTCATAAGAAAAAGCGACAAATCGCGTCATTTGGTCGATGTTTTTTATCATCAAATTATTTCAGAAAACCCTCCAATAATTTTGGAATTAAATGCAATCAAAACGGAAATGTTCATAAATATGTAACACAATTTCACCCCGGGAAAGTTTCGACGAAAATTAATAATTTGCCCAACGGGCACAATAAAAGGATGGGAAAGCGTTTTTAGGAAATGTTTTGTCCATTATCGTTCAAATTGAGAAAATCTGGTTGTCTTTAAGGGGTCAAAATGCAAGCAAATTAGCGTTAATTAAATGATCGCCATTAGAGCATTAAATTTATGCGCCGATAGTTAAGAGAAATTGCCCAGGGTTTTGAGAGGGAAAAGTCATTAGCAAACGGAAGGAACTCTTTAAGTTGAAGCCGCCCATTCAATGCATCCAAATTGACTAATTATATAATTAATTAATAAAAAGAGCCCACGCAAAGCCACCAAAAACATTTAGCCTCCAATTGTCCAAAATGCATAAAATATTAATAATATTTTTTTGTGTTCACTTTCCGMGCSGCGCTTTTTTCTTTTTTATTCTTACTGTAATCCCTCCCAAATCAGAAGAGCTTTTAGTCCTTTTGGCGGTCTTTCTTTATCTATCAAAGGGCGGCGCCTCGGGGGCAGAATGGAAAATGCCTTCGGGCGTCAAAATTCCCGTTATATTCGTTTTTCTTTTCCGATTAAACAGAAGAAGCGGCGGTTTCAAAGTATCGCCGCATCAATTTGAATATAATTGGGCATTTAATCATCGCAAGTGCCCTCTCCAGTGCCAATTTATCCGAAATAAATTGAAAATCACTGCGTCCATAAAATCSCTCTGGACCAATTGATAATTTAAATGAGCGATTGATAAATGAGAAAGAATTCGATAAAGAATTTCAATGTAATTTCTCTATTTTTGTTTAAATTAAAATGTTTTGGATTAAACTTTATAGCCCGCGGGATTTCCGGCTGTTTTATCGCCCGCGGAATTTAAATGCCGTCCATCCGTCCGTTTCCTGCGCCATCCCACTCATTTTCCATTTTTGTCCTCTAAAAACCTCCGACAAATGGCCTCTTTGCAATTAATTACATAATAATTAGCAAATTAAATACCAAATAATTTATTTAAATTGGGGCAAAACATGTAAATACTTTCTCTTTAGGTATGCTAAAAATGCGTTGGTTTGAAGTAAAATGCAACAATAAATGAAGTAAATTATGCATTAAATCAACAAATTGTGCAAGAAAAGTAATTTATGAAAGAAGTGCACCAATTTGCGCTTCCAAATTAGTCCCAAAAAGCCGGGCGGAGTAGGGACGTCGAGATCGAGGAGGCTGTCCGACCATCAATTGTTCAGAGACTTTGGCCGAGCTTAAGAATGTTTCTTTATGGAGTCCATGACTGTTTTTACGGCACACCAAAATCAATTGGCACGGCGGTAGAGGTCACTGCGTCTCACCCTCCGTTTAAAAAGTGACTTTATACCGGCGGTTTTTGGGAGATCGATGGAATAAGAACTGCCARCAAAATYGGTGGTAGTTGGGGCGAGCTCCTTGGCAGAAGGTGGGTGGGAACGGCACCCAACTCGTTCACCCCCGACTCGTTCACTTTTACCCAACTCGAGGTCAGTCGGGGATCATTAATCATTTTTATCATTCCCCCAAAATAAATTAGTTACTAAGTCGACCAATGGCATTTTCACTCATGGCACTTTCTTGGCATTTTTCCTTTTTCATTCTTGGAATTTTTCATTACGGCACTTTTTTGGCATTTTCCCTCATGGCACTTGCTTTATTGGCATTTTTGCCTTACAGCACTTTTCTTTCTTGGCATTTCCCGTTAGCACTTTTCCCTTTACAAATTAGCATTTTCCCATTTAAACTTTTACTCTTTTGGCACTTTTACCTACCCTTAACTTTTCTTCTTTTGGCGTTTTCTCCAATTTGGCCCTTTTGGCATTTTCCTTCTGGCACTTTTCCTCAAATCACAGCGTTACAAACAGACAAACACTCAATTTTATAATATAGGTTTAGGGTCAACTGAAACGAGTTAATTCAACATTAGCTTCGCTTTTGTCCCGATTCGCTTTAAAAAACTTCTAGAACTTTCTATAAACATGTACATAATTATGATTATAAAGTGAAAAGTAGGCGATGTTTGAAATTCCTTGTTAAATCGGAGATATTTTGTTTAACCGTTTCGGTTTTGCTCGTCGCGTTTACAATGTTAATTAGAATTAATACGCTATAAGTAGAAATATGGTCGGGCCATAGAAACCATTATTCGATTTCTTAATTCATTAATTTCTTTTTTTCAATTCCATTGCAACAACCAAACTTTTTTAACCATTTAGACATTAAAAAATGGTTAAGGACAAGAAGTATTACGAAATATTGGAAGTGCACGTGACTGCTACTGACCATGACTTGAAAAAGGCGTATAGAAAATTAGCGTAATTTTTATGCTAAAAAAGCTTGATTTTTAGAGAATTTATTTAGGCTCAAATATCATCCTGACAAAAATCCAAACGAAGGAGAACGCTTTAAACTAATCTCTCAGGTAACCCGTAGTTTTGGTACAAACTGAACGCTATGTAATTTAATTTCAGGCTTACGAAGTGTTGAGTAATGCGGAAAAACGCAAAATTTATGATGAATACGGAGAGGAAGGACTTAAGGGAGGTGGAGAGGGCGGCGGAATGCACAACCCCATGGACATTTTCGAAATGTTCTTCGGCGGTGGCGGTTCGATTTCGTTTGTTTTTGTGTGCGAAGAAAAATGTTTAAGGGTTTCGAGGCGGGAGCGATAAACCGACCAAAGTAAGGGACACTGTTCATCAATTGTCCGTCTCACTGGACAAACTGTACAATGGATGCACCAAACATCTCCGCATCACAAGGTTTGCTCTTTAGCCAAATCATTCTTCAAACAAATGACCAATTTATTTTATAATAATTAAAGTTTCTGTAATTGAAATTGCATTATATTTAAAGACACATTCTCTGTCCGAAATGTAACGGCGTCGGCGGTGCAAAGGAGGGGATGAAGCAATGTGAAAATTGTCGGGGACGCGGGTTGGAGATCCATAACGTGCAAATTGGGCCGGGAATGATTCAACGAATCCAAAAAGCGTGTTCTGATTGTGGTGGCGAGGGCGAAATCAACCGAAACCCGTGCAAACATTGTAGCGGCAAAAAACGAGTGCGTTTGATCTTATACATTAACAAAGTGTGTGATGGCAAATTTGAATTAGGTTTAGGAGTCCAAATATTTTTTTTGAAGATTTTAATGATATTTGAACTTGTCCTAAAAAAAACTTAATTTCGCAAAACAAAAGGGTTCCCCCTATGTTTAAACATTACTTTTTAAGGCATAGTACTAGACATTAGATTTAGTGCTGTCTTTTCAGGTCAAATCCGAGGAGACGATCGAAGTTCACATTGATAAGGGAATGCGCGACGGACAGCGTCTGATGTTCTACGGAAAAGGAGACCAGCAGCCGGGGCTTGAGCCGGGCAACGTGATCATCGTTCTAGACGAGGAGGAGCATTCGGTGTTCACGCGAAAAGGCACCAACCTCGTAATTAACATGAATTTGACGCTGACGGAAGCGCTGTGCGGCTGTACTAAGCACGTGGAAACGCTGGACAAGCGCATTCTAAGCTTCACACAGTTGCCCGGTTGGTTAGGGACAGTTACTACGTCAGTTTCGGCGCCGTCGGCCCCCCCCCCCCTCCAAAAAATTCTACACATTTTTCACCGTAGGAAACATACATTTAGTTTTAAACATTGCGAATTTACAAAAAAAAAATCGTCGGGACCGCAATTCCCGAGGATTGCCACGCGGAGTATCAGACTGGCCGTTTCCTTAAAAATGAGGATTTTCGGGGGGCGGGGTCTACCAGCGGAATAAGAAAGGGGAATAAACGCTCGTTTTTGTTGAATTTAGGTGAGGTTATCAAGCACCATGACTTCTATGTGATCCAGGGCGAAGGGATGCCGACCCATCGTCATCCGGATCAGAAAGGCGACCTGATCATACAATTTTCCGTCGACTTTCCTGACAAACTTCCGCTACATTTAAAGACCAATGAGCAATTGCGGGCGTTGCTGAATGATGATGAGGCAGAGCCTGAGCCGAGCGTTTCYT
Organism: Globodera ellingtonae; assembly: GCA_001723225.1. Taxonomy (NCBI): domain Eukaryota; kingdom Metazoa; phylum Nematoda; class Chromadorea; order Rhabditida; family Heteroderidae; genus Globodera; species Globodera ellingtonae. The sequence goes on along the minus strand of MEIZ01000027.1, from coordinate 294,778 downwards.
CCAACGCAAATACGAAAACCYTTCATTTGGAGCCTATCTCGGAAGCAATGTTACGCCGGCGCGCGCATGAGGATGAGGCTAACAACGGGGAATCGCAGGCGGTACGATGTAACACTCACTGATCAGAGAAGTGATGAATTGGATTGATTTGGCGTTGGATCCTGCAGAAATCGATGAAGACACAAATCATTGTTTCTGTTTTTTTCGATACGTGTTTATTTTTTAATGGGAAGTCCATGCATCTATTATATTTTAGCAGAGCGACACTGATAATTTGCAAAAAGGTTATTTTTGGTCGTATTCTTCAGACATGGAAGCATACAAAATATGTAAAACAAAAAGTCCGGTCTATRATTATGTTTTGATTGTCTATGTAGAAAGTGAGGAAGATCTGCACGTTTTAAAAAAATCGCCCGCGTTCGYTGTGCAACGWATTCCAATTTCTGTTGTAAATTCTTTTAAAAGAGACAGAACGCCAAAGATTTATTGTTGCAAATATTCGTTTCTTGCTCCATGCTTTATGCAAGGGGCGTGCATTTAACTGATTCAGAAATTCTTTAAGCACTTGAAAGATCTCGAGGAGAAGCTAACATTAGTTAAAGCTTTGCGATCGGCAATATCAAATAAGTTATGCCTTAACACTTGATAAAGTTTAAACTCCCGATTTTTGACGGTTTCTGGGCATAACTTCTTTGAAACTTGTCCACTCGCAAACCAGGTAGCTTCAACTCTTCGAATTTTCACTAAAAAAAGCTCAAACCAATGCGAAAGGCTATTTTTGGTCGTGTTCTGTACAAAATTTGCATCTTATAATCCGTTCTCTAATCAAGTATTGTTTAATATCGTACAATTGTCTATTGAATGGAAATGGAAAGTCCAAAAGCGATGAATGACATCGATGGAATTGAAGAGGAGCAATATTACTCAAATGATGACCAGCAGTTTCCGGACGTGCCAAATGATGGACAACCTCAGATTACCATCACTGTTTTGACGGACGGAGGTGTGAAGGTGACGGACGTTGGCGGGAGCGATCACATTGTGAGTGGATGGTCGAGTCACTGTCGGGGTGATTTGTTTTCCGGTATTAGGTCGACAAGGAGGCTCTCGCTACTGCGAACCTCGACATCAATGACCTCAACCAAGAAGCAGTAAATACTTTGCTCGAGATGACTCTTTACGATGAAGGAAGTAACATTTCGGCTACTCCTGAGAACAATAACAGGTCACACAATTTGGTTGTCGTTAGATGGGAAGGTTTAGTGCCGTTAAATCCCAAAATAAGAACTTATATAGGCCTCAAACTTCGGTTCTTCTTTGTTATGTGCCAACAAAAAGAAAAGTTTTTTAAATTAATAAAAAGCTGTTTATGGGGCTTTTTGGGGTCGTAGAATCCGAATCTGACCTCCATTTCGACCAATTCGAACCCCGAACCCGAGTTCGAACAAATTTATAAAAAATTTTTTTCGCATTTTTAAATTTAAATCGTCACCATTCGATCCGTTCGTTCTCAGCAGGACTTGAGGCAATGCACGAATATTTGCTTGTTGTTGACTCCAGATTGATAACAAAGTTAAATGACCTTACCTCTCGATCTCGCTGACCTCTGATATTCTATTCTGCACAATTCAAAAATTAAGCGCAGATTTAAATTTAAAAATGCGAAAGTTTTTATAAATTTGTTCGAACTCGGGTTCGGGGTTCGGAATTGGTCGAAATGGAGGTCAGATTCGGATTCTACGACCACAAAAACCCCCAGAAACAGCTTTTTATTAATTTAAATACATTTTTTTTGTTGACACATAACAAAGAAGAACCCAAACTTCTTTTCGAAAATTTAAAAATTTTCTAAAAACATTTTGTCTTCGAATTGTTCCAAATCTGATCATTACTATTTTCGCTTTCTTTTTTTATCGACTCTTAGAAAATTTTATTCTTGAGAGGGGGGGGGGGCATCAACTCGACAATTACCGGGGGTGGAGCTAATTTGTAAAGGTGTTAGTTAAAAAATCCGGAAATGCCGGTTGCTTTATTTGATTTGACATTTAATTTTTGATACTACGTAATGAAAAAAAGTTTATGGTGATTTTTGTTTGGAGTAGGGAAAATTTAAAATTTCGCATGCTTCTTTTTAGCACTGTTAAACCGACTGAAGATCATCAAGTGACTAAATCGAAGAAGAAGAAGYCGCGTGATGCGGCYGCGCCTCAGCGAAAGCGCCGACTRGAAGAGTCTGACCAGCCGACTTCGTCTGTTGGGCCAAAAGGTAATTAATTGCGTTAATCGACGCCAAAAAAAGGATTTGGAAAATAGCGAAAAAGCTAAATGGACCAAAATTAAGTTTTTGACCAACCTCTTCCTAAAATCTAATCTCCTTAAATGCTTTTCTTTCACTAAGAACAATCATCCACGTCCATTCTGATGCGTTTTGCCGGTGCTACCTGCTACAAGCCAGTCCAAGTCTCAAACAATCAGCGCAAGGGACGGGACATCTCCAAAGCCGTGCCTAACTTTTGCTGTGCAGTGTGCAACAAATCCATCCCGAAAACTACGGTCCGCTTCTTGATTCTTTGTTTCTGTTTCAATTTCCACCTCAAGACGGACTTCATTCTCTTGCGCTTGCCGGCCCATGCGCGCTGTGCGAAGGTATCCAGTTTCATTGTTTTAGGGGACAGTCAATACCATGGTACTGAACTGTTATTCAAATGCGTTTTAAGAGTACGATGATGGTGGTGTCGGACGACGAAGAGTCGGTGGAGTAGGGACTGAATCAACCCGTAATCAACTTCCGTTTTGTTTTTGCCAGAACATTTGTTAATTCTTTTGTTGTACCTGCCCAAATGAAAACACGGGTCAATCTATTGGATATACTTTAGTTGACCGGAGGCAAAAAAAAAAGATGTAAATTACGGTCGGCGAACTTGAGACCTATTTTTTTGTGCGTAATCAAGACAGCGATTGACATATAATTTACCCGTTTTTCCTTCGGTCAACTAAAGTACAGCCAAACTTTTTTCTGCTTTTTGATGTTTATTGGACATTTGCTTCCTCCTTATGTTAGGGTTTTTGGAAAGAAAGAAGCATATTCAACATTCAGGTTTCAGATTGTGTCAATTGCCCATTGTTTATTTATGATTATGCCTCGAAAATGCTGAGATTATTGTCAGCAAAAGTAATAAATTCGTTCTAGATTTTGTGAGTGTGCTGAAAACAATACTCGGATCTTGTTATTTTAGGACCAATTCTAATCAAAAATGTTGCTTAACGCGTTTACTATTTACTCTGTCACCCTTTTGGAAAATAAACAGAATTTATTATGTTGGAGCGCCCAGTGTTCCACAAAAATTCGGCCATTTCTCGCATCAAGCGTCTCATCCTAAGTTACGACGCTTATTCTCGAGAACAATTCTCAAAGGAGCTCGAGAAGTTAGTCCGCCAAAAGCTTCTGCACATCGGTAAAATGCCCTCATTGAAAATAAGTTCCAAGTCGAAGTAAGGTGTTTCTATGGGTTTTGGGGTCGAGCAATCCGAATCCTCCTAGACCGGCTTCGAACCCCGGCACAAATTCAACTTTTTTCGAATTAATTTCTAAAAATCAATTTTTACCTTAAAGCCATTCAAAAAGCATAAAATTACAACGAAAAGACAAGCTATGGCCGAGGCTAAATTGATTTTTGGAAATTTTCCCCAAAAAAGTTCACTTTGTGTCCGAGGTTCGAAATTGGCCGAAATGGAGATCAGCTTCTGATTTTATGCCCCTAAAACCCCCTAGAAACACCTTTTATCGATTTATAAGAACATTTTTAATTTTTTTGAAAAGGGAGGGATCGAGTCGGTAATCGAAGTAGGGGAATGAGTCGATGGCCGTTCTGGTTGCTGAGTACATGTTCCTCTCCCCTTCAGGTGTCAACACGCACGACATTCTGAAAGGTTATGCGACCATCGTGGAGTATTTGTCGCAATGCGACCCTTCGTTTGTCCTCGTTCACCGGATATGCCGGATTATACGCGACTATGTCAAGTAAATTATTAGTGGCAACGTTATTTGAAATTCCGGATAGGGGCGTAGAAAATTCGAAAGAAACAATTCTGTTTTCGGGTTCAACTTCCGGCATTTGAATTTCAGACAACGTCCCGACACAATGCGAACCATCATTACTTTTATTACCACCGAGAAGCCTGGCGATAATCAGTCGGCGGAGATGGCCATAGCGAATGCGAACCGACTCACGCTGATGCTGGACGAAGATCAGCTGCAAGAGTGAATAAAAAAAACCGTAAAATAGGGGGTGGGTGGGTCAACCTCTGAAAGGCAATGTCATTTTACCGGCATTTTGGCCGARTCGATTTTACCCTCCCCCACCGTAAGATGTCCCCTCCCCCTCAATCAAACGCTGTTCGAGCCGGATGGGTGTGAGCGTTTACTTTTTTAAACTATGCCCAAGGGTTAAAATCTGCAAAGTTAGGAACGCCCATCTGAAGCTTGACACTATGTGTAACTAAATAGCTCAGAGTGAATGACGAGTACGTGATCATGGTTGACGATAACTTGGAGAACCGGTGGATGGATTGGACACCGGACCCGATAGACGCGAACCCAAGTTTGCTTTACACATTTGGGGTTCGTACTTTTCTCTACCTAGTTTTTTGTAGAGGAAAGTCGTCTGTTCCGTGAGTCGGCCGACGTATTCAACATGTTGGTCAGCATCTACGGAAGCAAAGACCTGTTCGTCAACGAGTACCAGCACTTACTGGCTGAGAGGCTTGTGACCAACGGATGGAGTCGGCATTTGCAGTCAGAGTTTAACTATTTGGAGACGATGAAACGGCGCTTCACCGATGGCGAGCTGAGCCATTGCGAGGTATTTGAAGTTAAATAATTAATTTTTGCTAAATGCTTCGATTGCACGGGGTGGATGGATAAATTCCATGGTCGTGGGTGGTTCAAAGAGTCGGAAAGCGAGAGCCTACGGAAATTTGTCAGGTGATGCTGCGCGACATTCGCGAGTCTTGCAAATTAGCGAGCTACGCCAACGGGTCCATGCCGTTCTCAGTCTGCCCGCGTATCGTCTCCTTCAACTATTGGCCCGAAGTGGCCACAAGTCCGTTGAACGCGCTGCCAATGCTGCCCGTCTTCAAGGAGGCGCTAGTCTGTTACACAGACACTTTCGCTCAACATAAACCGGCCCGATCCATCAACTGGTACACCGACCACGGGAGCCAGGTGGAGGGTGGTAAAACATCAACTCGTTCCCTTTTCAAAAGTCTTTTCGTTATTCTAACCTAATCATTCGAAAGCGTGCAATGAATAGAAGCTTTCAAACGCAAAAGCCATGCTATGGACAATCCCTTAAGAAGTTATGGCCCAGAAAACCGTTTTTTGGCCACAATTGGCTAAACTTTTTTGAGAATTATCCAATAGCTTAGCTTTTGCGTGTGAAGTATCTACTCATTGCAGTTTCGAATGGTGTCAAAAATGTTAGAGAAGTAAGCAGATGTTCTCGTCGTTCTCGTCGGCAGACTTTAATTTATTTTTAATACAATAGGTGGAGCTGGAGTTGGAGCTTGACGGGCGCACTGTGCAAGTCGACGCACCGCTGCCACAGGCTCAAATCATCATCCTTTTCACAGAGAAAGGCAAATTTTGCTCTATTCGCAATTATACAATTAAATTGGGTGTTCTTCCATTCGTGACCCCGTATGTTTCTTCAGAACGTTGGGACGTCTCATTACTTGCCGAAGCTTCCGGATTGGATATGCCAGATCTGAAGAAGCGGCTGGACTGGTGGACATCCAAAGGCTTTCTCTTCCACGGACCGCTTGATCCGATCACGCTTGAGGAGACCGTCTGTTTGGTTACAACGTCGGACGCCATTGAAAGTTACATCAGACAGGTTTTTTTTAATTCAAGCAGCGTTACATTAATATTGCAGAACACTCTTTCAATTAAGCTTCGTTTTCCGATAAGTATTGATGGACGTTTTGGTGATTCAAGGCCCACAACTTTGCTTTTGTTTTATGTTTTTTGGGCATTCATGTGCCTTGAGGGGATTGCCCTTTTCCCTTTCGGGCATGCGTAAATTATCGGAAATAGGATCGATTAGTGATTTGCACTTTGTTGCCTAACTGTTTTCCGTGTTCTTAACAAGCAATTTCTGTCAGAGAGGTGCTCTTCACGATTACATGTACAGCGATGAGGAGGAAGAAGAGCAACCACCGATTGAAGATGTGGTCGAGGAATTGGAGCAGTATTGGAACTACACTAAGGGCCTGGTAAGACATTTCATTTCCTAATTCCGTGTTGTTTTTTTGCGACATGTTATGTAAACCTCTTTAAACATTTTGGATACTCTCTAATAATTGTGTTTCTGCAGTTGATGCATCGAGCAACCTGTGAACCGTTGACGGCCCAATTTCTGCATCGCATGTTCAAAAACTTCACAAGCCCCGGGAAGACAGCGCCATCACTTGAGGCCGTACAAATGTTTATGCAACGGAAAATCAAACAGAATTTGGTTGTATTCGAAAACTTTGTTTATAAGGCGACCAAGGAGCTAAAATCTCAGACCAAATCGCATTAAAACGACGTTATATTCGTGTTTTATTTGTGTAAATTACATTTAAAATGGCATATATTTCTTATTAAAAAAGCATTTTTGGGAATAAAAATGCAAACGATAAACCGTTCCAAAAGCTCTTGTCGAGCTGATTACGAAAAATTAATGAAGCGTAAAACGAAATACTCGTTGCTAGAAAACGTACGAGCATTGCCTTGTACATTACCCTTAACGTTGCAGTAAATTCTTTGCACGCGTGGTGGCGGTGTACCCCCACAGAAAAACCTCAAAAAAAGAAATTTGAATGACGGTTCGGCAACAAATAAAGAATACAGAAGTCTCCAATTTCCTATCAAACCATATACCTTTTGTACTTGAGTCCACTCCAGCAGCGGAGAAAGAAAGCCCCTTGTACTATTTCGCTTTTCCTTTTTATCTCTAACCGTTCTCTGTCTTTTAGCGTTCTCTCTACCCGATTCAATAAATAAAAAAAATGCATCTCTTACTTCGAAGCGATTAACTTCAGTTACATCCGGCGGATCCCTCTCAAATTTTCACCAATCTCTCAAAATAAAAATAATGAATACATTAATACACTTTTTTGAATATACTTTATTCATTAGTTATATTTTTCCATAATTTCCAAACTCAACCAAATTTTGGTAAGAGTAAGAAGGAGGCACTAGAAGAATGTCTGCAAAATTTGGTCACGAAATATAAGCGTTAGCCTGTGTTACAAGGCCTTAAAACTAGAAAGAAAATTTCATATGAACCCTGGACTGAAGTGTCCCTTTCAATGGGGACTCAGTTTTCCAGTCTTATTTTCAAATTGCAAAAAAATTCCAAAATTTCAAATAAGCCAAGAAATCTAATTTTAAAATTTTAAAACACAGCCTAAATATGTATTCACTAAAAGTTTTAAAACGTTTCCAGTGCTTCTTAATAATTACTCGTTTTCAGCTCGTTAGACAACCTATCTAATTGATTTGGTGCCAGTTTTGAGCATTTCTTAAACACTGGACAACTGAGCCCAATCGAAACATTCGCAAAATCCGAACTCGGATTCTTATTCTACGCATATTTTTACACTAGAAAACAGCATTTATAAATTTTTATAACAGTTCTTTAGGGTTGCCGAATAAAGCGAAACTAAGAATAATTAACGGCGTTGCTGTGACTCTGTGACATCAAACAGTTTCATCATGGACGGGGCATTAAACCATTCAATAGATCCGAACATTGTGCACAAAAACGTTGTGAGTGAGGGGCACAGATGCTGAGTAAGTACTTCATTTGCCGCAGATCGAAATGTTCCCGGAGTTGGACTTAACACAAATAATTGCTGAGTTTGGACATTTAACTCCTGAAGGCCTTGCCGATGTTGTAATCGACCGAATGGCACTCATTCCTCGGAAGAAACACGGAATGGTGAAATTAATGTTGCCCACTCATTTCGTGCACTTTTGCTTTAAAGCTTTAAAATTTCGAAATCTGAATCATTAGCATTTTTTTTATTACTTTCAGAAAAGGAAGACTGACGAGGACGACAATGACGACGTTCATTCGGAATAGTAAGCATGGCACTGTCATTCGGACGGACAGCATTTTCTACCCAATCCCGTTCAGTTCATCTTTTAACAGCGAAACTTCGGGCTTCGACGGCCTTCTCGTGGAAAAAATGCTGGCAGAGTTGTTGCGCTCGTGCAAAACAGAATTGCGGGGAAAACGAGCGGTGGTGGACGCCTCCGCTTGGACCGGCGTCAAAACTTTGATGGTAATAATTCAATTATTTGATTATTTTATTCACATATCCAGGGGGAGTGGGTATGAGGGCTGTCTCTTATACACATCTAGATGTGTATAAGAGACAGGTGGTGGACGCCTCCGCTTGGACCGGCGTCAAAACTTTGATGGTAATAATTCAATTATTNTTTTTACAGCGAAAAGGGTAATCGATTTAGATTGAGAATTTTCCGCTGATCCGTGCAGATTTCGTCACGAGAATGATACGCTTTTTCAATGGTGCCATTGTGCCAACAGCGATCGCTTGTTTCTTCGTGGAAAACAATTTTGGGAACAAATTAAACAAAAGTAAGGGGACAATATGCGATTTTATGCATAAGTTTAACCTTTCTCTATTTGAAAGTTGCTCCATTGCTAACCCAAACGTTTTGGTGCAAAATGGCAGTGCCGATTCAGTCGCGCGGTCGTCGGTTCAAACAAGCCTATGTGTCTGACCAGCTTCGCGAGCATTTCAAGCGGTACAACGAACTGATGGAGCAGTACCAGAAGAAATATCCGGAACTGCTTTCCGGACTTAAACTCACGAAGGTCTGTAGTTCTAGTTCATGTGCACCATATCGACTTTTTTCACAAACAGCAAGCCCGCAACATTCCCTGGGAGCGTTCCGAGCAAGAGCAATGGGTTGAGTGTCTTGTTTGCTTTGAACGGGTCACAATGCGACGGATGGTGTGCTGCACTCCGCCTGTTGATAGCCCATCCGACAATTCTTGTATGAATTTTGCAGTTTTCCGTCTTCAACTTTCAAAATGGTATTTGGTTTCCTTGAACGGCTTGCGTTCGTAGGATTAGTCACACAAAACGCGTCTAATCCTTTCGATGGTTTGGTATCCTTCAAAACCCTAACTTGGCATAATTGCTGTTCAATCCGTTCAGTCGATGCATCGCTGGTCGCAACCGAACTGTGTAAGGAGGAACTTCCGACAGAGCTCACGGCTCACAATCAGCAGACTGATTCAGTGTTGGTGATTGAATTTTCTTCCGAATTGTCGTCTTCTCGGGTCAGCGTGTTGGAGAAGGAGGAAGAGGGAAGGGAATGTGAGAATGGGCCCCCTCTTTCGAATTTCTTGTCGTTTTATTAGCGGATTCGCCTGCCGCATCCCATGCGTTTTGTCACTGCTGCATTCGCGGACAAGCGCAAGCGGCGACCGACGAAATTCCGCTGGCGGAAGGAGGCGTTGGCCTGAAGTGTATGGTGCCGGGATGCTTAAACCCGATCCTTTACTGTAAACAGCGATCTGTGGCCTTTTGTGAACTTTGCTTTTAGCCGACATCCGAACTTTGCTGAAACGCGATGTTCGGAAGAAGTTGGACGAACGCATTGTTGAGGAGAACATCGGAATGGCGTCACTGCAGAATCTTGAGAGGTCAGTGTTAAGTATGAACACATCCAGTGAACGTTTTTAGATGCAAACTGTGCAACTTCGCCATGGAAATGGACGTGGACAAAAATGTGAACAAAGTGTTTGACTGTCTGAACTGCTGTGCCAAATTTTGTCGATTTTGCGAACGGCGTTGGGACGAGGACCATTTTGGGGTAAGCTGTGAGGAGTTGGACCTGAAGACGAAGAAGGACAAAAAGGACAGGGAATTGTGAGTGACTTTGACGTTTATTAAAGGCATTAATTGTGTTTTGAATGATAGGGAAAAGAAGCTGAACGAGGCGGTGATTAGAAAGTGCCCGCGCTGCGGCCTTCCTTTTATGAAAGACGAGGGGTGCAACAAAATGACGTGCCGGTGGGTTTTGGCATTGGTTTGGCTTTTCTCTAACCTCCGACGACCTTTTGCAGATGCGGCATGAAACAGTGTTACCTGTGCCGGCAGACCAACATCGACTACGGCCACTTTTGCAGGTGACTTTTATTGCCAACCCAATTGATGGACCCCAAGTTGTAGACGCCCCTGAAGCGCTCATAAAATAGAATTAATTTGGTTTTTTAAAATTCAACTTCAGACACTTCCGGGACCCGAAAGTGACGAATTGGAAGTGCAACCTATGCAACAAAGTGAATAAAGACCGTACCGCTGATCTCCTTATTCTTTTTTAGAAATGTCTTCTTTTCCAAGATGCCAACAAACTTGACTCCGTTATGATGGACCAGATTCGGAAGCACGAGGAGGAGGCCGAGCGACAATTGGCCGGGGAGGGCACTTCTGCTTCTGCGGGAGAGCAGCCTCCGCAATTGGACCAACGGCCGACCACCTCGCGTGGCACGGCCGGCGGCGGCGATGCGACGGCACATCGCAAAAGGATGGAGACGCTTAAGGAACGCAGGTTCGGACCCTGGGAAAGTGGCGGTCGGTTAGTGGGGGGGGGGGTTTATTGGTCGGGTTCTGTCGGAATCAGCGCTATCGCGGATGAAACTCTCGTTTTTGAAAACGAAATGCGGAAACAGAACACAAAGTCAAAATATGAGAGTCTAGGGGAGGCAATTGTAAATACAAAAGATTGAAATTCGAAATATTCAAGACGGAGCAACCTGAAGAAATGAGTCAACTGGGTTCATAAGATTGAGTGAGTGCACGGGCCTTCGCGTTGTTCTGAAAGAGGCATTTTTTAGACGGGTTGTGTCGAATCTCGCTGACATCTCATTTATCTCTTTCAGTGTTTATCTAAGCAAATGCGGGGTACTTTTCCGTTTTGGGGCCCAAGCCAAATGCTGGATTCCCTTTTGTGCGAGTTCCTTTGGCGCCAAGATGTTAAAAGTTAAAAAAAAAAAAAAATCAAATTTGGACCCCAAAATGGAGAAGTACTTTTTGTCCTTCCCCAAATGCGTGTAAGCTGATTCTCTGATATTTTCTATGTCCGTTTTTGTTGAGTTGAGTATAAACGATTATTGTATTTATAGAGAATTTATTGCACTTTTTGTATTGGCACTTTACCTACATTCATTTACCGCTTTTTTCTCTGTCAATTTGCTATTCCTTTTGGGACAGTTTTTTATAAATAATTAAAAACCAATTCCATTGAGCAGTCGACGCTCTGTGTGGAAGCACTCTCCGGACAACCGTCAACTGAACAATGGTATTACAACGGAATTGCGACTTTATAAAGTCTTTCAGACGATCATTTCGTGCGATTTCCATTGAACGCCGTCGGGTTTCAGCGACCGGTGCCGGCTCCTTACCAGCCGAGTGGGTTTAGATTAAATAAATAATTCACATTTTGAGTGAATAACCAAGCAGTCAAAAAAGTCCATTAATTTGATTCTGTTCAGATGTTCCACCACCATTCATCCAAACGTCTCCATACCCACCTCGGGACCCACGCCGGCTTCCATTCCCCCCACAAGACCCGCGCATCTTTCAACAACAAGGYCCAATGTTTTTCAACCAGCCATTACAGGTATTCCGGGGACGGACAATTGACAAATAAAATGCGATGGAAATTGGCGTTTTTACATATATTTTTTTTTGTATTTTGATAACTCTGGTTGGATTTTAAATGTTATTTGCTTCTGAAATTGCAAAAAAAAATCTTTTGCGGACGGGTGCTAGTTTTGTGGGGGAAAATGTTAGTAAATCCCATAAGAGCGATTGTTATGTTAACCAAATTGGAGGAAGGAATAAGGCACTTCATTCAGATGCCTCCATACCCGCAAGATCCGCGCACGCCTCCATTCCTTCCACACGACCCGCGCATGTTTCAACAACAACAACAAGGACCAATGTTTTTCAACCAAACGGCGGCACAGGTACGCTCCGTCACCAATTAATTACTCGTAATGATAGAATTCTTCCAAAATGGCATTTGGCCGGCCTGTTTTGATTGGCCAATTGAACGGATACGAGCAAATTTGCAAGAATTGGCTTTGACTTTCTATTAAGCCGCCAATTGGCCCGTGGGTCACTCGTCCTCCAACGCCGATGCCGGGGTTTGTGCGCAATCTTCCGCCAACAGTCCAAAATAATCGTGACTGGCCAATTCAACAGGCAACCAATGGACACATTTTCTACCCCCCCCCCTTCCCCTTCCCCTGGATTCTTTTTTTTGAATTGAGAACCGCGAAAATGTTGGAGGGCTTCTTCGCCTCCCCCCGCCCGGTGTCCTCAATCTCAAAAAACCGTTGGCTTTTAGAACCCATACCCGCCGACTCCGCCCCATCAGCCGGTGAACGTCCCGCAGCCAACCATCGCTGGTGCGGAAATGATGATGCCGCCGGCTGGAAGAATGGACTTTGCGTTTGCTGGTGCCGAGCACGCCATTCAAATGTTCTACAACGGAGGAGTTCCAGCAGCACAGCAACAGGACCAACAGCAGCATAATCAGCTTCAGTAAAGCGGCAGTTCAACGCGAACGACGGACGGACGTTGAGAGCAATTAAAATTGAAAGCAACCACCATATAATAATTATTTATTCTGTTTTTGGTTAGACGCCAACTTCCTTTTTTTCAATTATCGTTAAATTTTTTCGATGAGTTTGAACTTTGCGCCTCGTATAAAACCAATTTTGCTCTTAAATTCAAAGGCCTTTTATTAATATCATTTTTCATGATCTGACCGTACCGTTTTCACCGATTTGTTTTATCCTTTTTGTGCTAATCAATGACCTTTTTGTTTTCCTGTCAACGCAATGTTTTGTTCGAGGATGTCTTACGTTAGCTTTGCCTTTGTTCCTCCATTGAATTCATTTACATCCCCGCCGGGCGTTTCCATCGAATAAACGACGTCGCCCTCCCTGCAATTATTGCTCATCAAACTCTCCCCATTTAACGCAAATTCCGCACTTTGTTATGTCCCTGTCTCTTATACACATCTAGATGTGTATAAGAGACAATTATTGCTCATCAAACTCTCCCCATTTAACGCAAATTCCGCACTTTGTTATGTCCCGCCCGCCCTTCCCATTTACCCATTCAATTGCGCCAATTCATAAATATGTATTCCATTTGATATTCTTTCTCTTATGATCCGTTAAAGAAGAAGAATAAACTGTTACCCCCCCCCCCCATTCTTTTCTTTCTCCGTTTTTAAACTTTACTTAAGTGTATCGATCAGGGCCATCATTTTTTCTCCAATCGGCGCTTCGATGATAAATTGTTAGCAAAATGAATTGCATCATTACCCGATGCTAATATTAATTGTTATACAAAAGCAAAAGTTTTATTTTATTTGTGTGAATAATAGGCATTTTGTCGCATTCCTGCGTTCTTTGCAGCAAATACCACGAAAATGGTTCGGCCGGGGCGAAAGAAGACGGCAACAACTTCCGATCAGTCACGTATTAAACGAGCTCGACTAAATGATGCGGACGATGGGCTAAACGACCTGAGTCAGAATAATGATCAGAGTGGAAGCGGTCGACTGCTTAGGGCAAAAAAGGTGGGTGATCAATTCTTTCCAAAACGTGTAGCCCTTGTGAACGTTCGATTGTTGTAGCTGAGGGTAATTGTACAGCTTGTTTAAGGTGCATCGGACAATGAGAGGCGGGTGGGATGCCCGACTGCGTGAGAGACAACAAAATGGGCAAAGTGCGGGGACGCAGAACGAGCGGAATGAGGGGGAGGGGGAACTGTCGGACGTCGACATGGAGGACGACGAAATTCTCCAAACATTGGTAGGAATTTTTGATGATTTGAAGGACAATTGGACTCGTTTTTGAATTTATTGAGGTCGAATTCTAGGAATTTTGTCCCGAAGTTCGGCATACCCCAGAAATTAAAATTTTGCCCCCCTTTCAGCAACCGGTGTTCACAAATCTGGACCTTTCCCAATTGCCCACATTGTCTCCGGGCGCCGGACTCTACGCAATGGCCAATTATGCAATTGAGGAGAAGTCCATCCCGAAAAGGACGGCGGAGGTGTCCGTTCTCTTTCTTTTGCAATTCAAAGAAATGTTTTCAGAAGCCGAAAGTGCCCGAAGACATGTTGGAGCCGACCTTTCTCACACTGGAACAGGCCATTCAGAGGCACATCGACTTTTGTTCAAACAAAAAAATAATTTATTTTAGGGACGAGAATTTCAAGGGSAAACTTTTGGACGCGTTTCTGGAGGACTTCAAAGAACATTTCGGGACGTATTTTTCGCGTCGAAACTCTCTGACCTTTGACAAAGAGTCGTGTAGCCGTTTCCTTCACCAACATTTCTCTCTGGTGGGCATTTTACAATAACAATAATATAAATAAAATATGCAAAGTTAAAATAATTTTGAGCTTCTCAATTTAATTGGGGTCACATTTTCGCTTTACGGCTTTAAAATTTGCAGTGCCGCACTCCGCTGATTGAACTGCTCGTCGATGAGTTCGCCGGCCGTTACGCCGTCGCTGCGTGGGTGTGCTTCTTTGTTGAAAGCGGTTTTGGCTTCCTAATGCGACGATGTAATTAATAATGAGATGAGAAAGTAGAAATTGGTCTGAACATTTTGTTCTCACAATTAGACTTTCTGCACGTCAACCAACGCGAYTGGGTRGTCTGGTCCACGCCGTTGCCGACCTCTCGTAAACGCCGGACCAATTGGCTGCCGGACCCGTCGGAGGACGTGGACACTCCGCTTGCAAATTCCATGCGCGAGTTCCGCGCCCGTCTCGCGCGTTACCGTGCGGATTATGCCCAACTTTTTATGCCCAACGCCAACCATTTGATTCCCGTCCGTAATTTGCATAAAAACCCCCCAATATATCATTTTTTAGACTGCCGAAGACGTCGCCGTGTATTCCGAAGTGCCGGGCAAACCGCTGATCGAATGCGTCGTCTGCACCGGCCAATTCCCGGTTTCCCGCACTGTGTGCTGTCAGAACATTCTCAACTGGACGATTACCATCGACCCGACGCTGCTCAGTGAGTCGTCCGATTTTGCGTTTGTTTTCTTCCAACTTTTTGCAGCCGACGTCTCTCATCGCTTTTGCATCGAATGTTTGATCGGCCACGCGCGTGCCGCCACGCAGGAAATGCCTTTGGCGGAGGGGGGCATTGGCCTGAAGTGCATGGCCTCCGACTGCTCAAATGCCATTCTTTTTTGTAAGTGAACGAAATCAAAAAGTTCTATTTTTATTGTTAGCCGATTGCCGCTTCTACATCCCGCCCACCGTTCGACGACAACTGAACGCACGCATTTTGGAGGAGAGTTTGGGCGAGGCGAAGCTGAACAACTTGGAGAGGTGGGAGAGGGGGCAGTTCAGGAAGAAATCATTCACCCGCAAAAAAATTGAATAATTAAATGAATTTGTAGAGAATTACAGCATATTTTTCTTTCCCTTTTTAGGTGCAAATCGTGCAATTTTGCCATTATCATTGAGGTAAATGTGGACCTAAAAAACGCTTTTTTACCAACAAAAAGAAAATTTATAGGCATCTGTCGAAGAACTTCGCGTGTTCACCTGCCAAAAGTGCCATGCCGGACATTGTCGCATTTGCGAAAGGCCGTGGGACGAATTTCACGTGGGAAAGCCATGCAACGAAGTGGAGACGGAGAAGGAGCAAATGAAACGCCATTTGTAAGTCCTTTCTGTCTTCGATTTGATGAAGGAAACTGCTTTAACATTTGTGCAGTGAAAACAAACTGAGCGAGGCGGTCATCCACCGGTGTCAGCGCTGTTCACTGCCTTTCGTCAAACAGATGGGCTGCAACCGAATGTATTGCCGTTGCGGTGCCACCCAATGCTACGTTTGCCGTGCACATAACATTCACTACGGCCACTTCTGCCAGCACTTTCGAAACATTGGCCAAACGAAGTGCAAGCAGTGCACATTGCCGTGTCTGTTGTGGGAGGAGGAAAGTCGGGCGACCAAAAGGGCCATCGACCGTGTGGTGTCTGAGGCGGCACAAATGGGCATCCTTCTCGACCTCGAGGTCAGGCCGGTCACCTTTGGTTTAAGACGAACACAGAGTCGACTAACTTTCTTTTTAGTAGAGCCCTTCATAAAATCCGAAGACGAAAAAGAGCTGAATCGGAGCCGCAAATATTCGCTGTTAAGATTGTTAATCACTGACTTTGATCTGAGCTTGTAAAACCCCCGGTTATTCGCTGTTTAATCGCCGTTTATTTTTGTTACTGGTCTCCTCACAATGTGCCGTCTCCGCCTCCCTCACTTTATCCAACTGAACTCATTTTTTGTTAGTTATTTATCCTATCCTATCCTATTGATTGCTCCATAAATTTGTTTATCGAAGGTTTTGAACATTTTTCATGTCAATATTCGATTATTTATTTCGATTGAATGCGGGACGATGCGAATTTGCCATTGCTTTCGTTTATTCTCCTTCCGAAGTTCATCCCCCGCCGTTTGCCACCAAAATGTCCCTCAGCAATGCCAAAGTGCGGGGCTCACTCAGAATGCCCAAATGGTCGGTGCCGTTCAATCTGTGCACCGCAACACCCTCCGGCGTCGTCCTCCCCCACCGTTCGCAGACTTCCAACGACCGCCGGTTGACCGTTCCGTCGCCGTCACCGTAACTGGGAAGAAATCGGAAGGATTTTGTCTTATTTTTGCACACGATTTACCGAATGTATGGCTGATAGTCGGGGAAGAACCAGCTGTGAGTCCATTCGAACTGCTCGGGCGTGTCCACTCCGATGCCGAAGATGCAATAAACCTAAACTAAATGAGTCGAGGAGCTTTGGATTTTACTTTTACAGAATTTTCTAATCCCACCTTAACGCCCGGAGGGTCGAGGACGAGCGCCCTACTCGCACTTTTCCACTGGTCAAACCCCTGCGGGTATTGGATGTCCGCGAAGAATTTGTCCAAATTTGACAGAGTGTAATTTTGGCTGAATTTGTTTATTTTCTTTACCTCTAAAATATTAACGAATTATTCTCCGCTTCAAAATTGCCTCGGAGTGATCGCCAAAACTTCGTCGGAAGGCCAAAGGTTGGCCGATGGGAAGAGAAAGGCGGAGCTGGTGAAAGAGCGCTGCATGGAACGGAGACGGGAGGGGGGCAACAGGACGCGGTAATAGTCCATGTTGTAGCCGAAAAGAGGGGGAAAGGAGTTTTGTTTTTTGGATTCTTTCCGGGCATTTGGCAGTCTTCAAACTGACCCGAGGCGAATAGTTTGACCACTTGGGCCGACCCGCCCCAGGCGCCGGCAAGTGAAATGTGAGCCAACAAAAATGTGTCCTTCCAAGCCTAAAAATGAAAGAAACTTTGTGGAATTGATTAATTAATTGTCTTTATTTGTCCGATCAGAAATCATAAGATGATCTGATCAGTGATCAGTCCTTAAAGTCAGTCCATCGTTTACTTTGTCAACAAATTTGTTGTAGAAAAAGTTAGCCAACGGATTGCCCATACTGTGCGCCAGAACGATCACTTTCCGATTGCCATTCGCGTGGAAAAGTTGTTCGATAAGTAAACGCAATTTTGCAAAATAGCGAATAAGTTCCTCTGGAAAAATGAAAATAAATGAGAATTGAAAAAAGAAGCGGAAAAGGGTAAACGATGGGCTTAAAAAGAAATTTAAAATTTATAATAATTAGTGGGGGGAGGGACGGTCAAATCGACGAGTGTTCATAAAAATCGAAAAAAATAAACTCCCAGGCCGGGAATCGAACCCGGGTCTCGCACGTGACAGGCGCGGATACTAACCACTATACTACCTGGGACTACATCATAATCAAATTAAACAGCCCCTTTACTAAATAAAAAGGGAATAGGCGTGCAGACGACGACGGGCATTTATCATTTTTTGTTTATTAAACCCTTCCGCTTGTCGTCCGCCCGCCCGCCGCCTCACCCGGCGTCCTTCGCCAATCGTAGGGCGCCCCGGCGACGTCGACGCCCCGACGATAGCCCCAGGCGATGAGAGAAGAGACAATTGGCGCGAAGTAACGACTCGGCGACCGTTTGGAGGCGTCCAGCCTAAACAATGAAAGCCTTTCGAGTTGCCGCCCCCGCGGCGTCATTTTGTGCTCACCATTCGACCGTCCGCGTATGTCCAAAGCCGGGCACTCGGACATTCACTCCGGCCAAATCCGTTGCCTTTCCGCTGGACGAGTTGAAGTCGAGGCGCATATTATCGGCCCAACAGTCAATGGCAAAAGGGNTTATTCACTCTTGCAGCTGATCTTCGTCCAGCATCAGCGTGAGTCGGTTCGCATTCGCTATGGCCATCTCCGCCGACTGATTATCGCCAGGCTTCCTGTCTCTTATACACATCTAGATGTGTATAAGAGACAGGCTCACACCCATCCGGCTCGAACAGCGTTTGATTGAGGGGGAGGGGACATCTTACGGTGGGGGAGGGTTGTCTCTTATACACATCTAGATGTGTATAAGAGACAGCACAAAGGCACCTCCAAATTGAGCCACAAGGCAAAGTATTTGCTGGTCTGCCGCTCACAGAAATAGCTGTCTCTTATACACATCTAGATGTGTATAAGAGACAGAGTTTTGACACAAAGGCACCTCCAAATTGAGCCACAAGGCAAAGTATTTGCTGGTCTGCCTCTCACTGAAATAGCTGTCTCTTATACACATCTAGATGTGTATAAGAGACAGCAGAAATAGTGGACCACCGACGGTTTGCCTGAAGGCCCAAAACCCCCCAATCTTTTTGTCCTTTAAAAATGTTTTCTGCTGACCGGTCAAATTCGCCTTAAGTCGGCTCCCCCCGTCCCCGGGAACTGAAAAGGACGGCGGTCATTTCGGAAACATTGGGCAAAAGAGCAGCTCACTGAGCACAATCGGATTTCGGTTGGTAATCACTGGCGCCGTCCCATCGTCCAAATGGCCAAGTCGGCGGAAGGCGTGGGGCCTTGGCCTCGACGAACGTTGCCGGGCACTTTCAGGGGTCAGAATGAAAGCGCCGGACGGCACCAAATTGTGGAACAGCAGCAAAATAATCGGAGAAAAAAGCATTTAACTGCAATATTTGAGCTTTTGGGTGTTCACAATTTAACAAAAACTGTTTATTAAATGGTGGACGTTGGGCAAACGGAGGTGAGAATGTCCCGATTTATACATCTAGATGTGTATAAGAGACAGCATCGCGGCATCGCTTCGCCCGCGCCCCCTCCGTCCATTCCAACGCCCGCGGGGAAAGTCTCCGGCGGCTGAAATTGGAGGCTGTCTCTTATACACATCTAGATGTGTATAAGAGACAGCGCCCCCTCCGTCCATTCCAACGCCCGCGGGGAAAGTCTCCGGCGGCTGAAATTGGAGGTCGATGGGCCGTCGGCGGTCGTAGAAAATGGGCGCCTGCAGCAAAATCCACGCGGTGCCCGCGAAACAGCACAGGGCAAACAGAACGAGGAACAGCCGGTCCAAAACACTAAAAAAACGATGAGAAAAAAGTGAAAGGGAAGAGAACGAACGACCCCCGGGGGCAGAAAACGATTTGCATTTCCTTTTGAGTGTTCAAATTAAAGCATTTAAGCGCACCTCGCCACGTACTTCCAGTCCTGGTCCACCTTCTGGTCCCGGTCCTTTCGTCTCAACAGCTCCGCCACAAAGCAAACGTTTTCAAAAGCCTTCTCCACCTTTGGACACCTTT
>MEIZ01000027.1:226218-260320 GCA_001723225.1 Globodera ellingtonae | reverse complement strand
GGGGTTGCGTCCATTTTTTGTCTTTTCGCGTTTGTTTAGTTTTCGAAGGGGGGGGGGGCCCTCGCGTTACCTGCGATTGGAATAACAATGATCGGCATCCAACTGTGATGCCGGAGCGAGAGAATGCCGATCAGAAAAGCGAATACGTGCACACAAATGTAGGAAAGGACCGTCCAGGCGAGTATAGCCATCCATATGTGCCATAAATCGCGTAGCTCAACCGTGCTGAGAGTGACAACATCCCAAAGGGAGAAATCGGCTCTGTGATTGTTTAAAATAAAATCAGTCGACAGAATCAACGCAATTTCAGTCTATTCCTATTGATTAGTCTAACGTACCCATCAGCAAACGATGCAGGATTTCTTGAATTGTGATCGGTGGTTAAATCCATCGTTCAGGATCCAGAGCATTTTTACTTAATTTAAATGTTAATTGGGAATTTAAGGAAAAAAATCAATATTTTCAGCCATGAAAAAGGTTATGCAATAATTATTTACATAATATTATTGGTGGTATATGCGACCAAAAAAAGTCATGATAGTCAAAGCAACCGACGGATGAATTATAAATCCACGATTGTTGAAGAATGAACGAAAACAATTAACATAAATTCTTGACGATTAAAATAACACAAAATGTTGTGCAATTGTCTTAATGCTGGACCGGATCATCATTTCCAAACAAAATAAACTAACGAAAAGGAAAAATATGTTGAGGAGGACTGATTGTGGACCCGCAACAATGCAAAGTGAAAGAACAATGGAAGGAAAAACTGCTTATTAAAGCTCAGACTTAGGTACAGATTTATAAAATCGACAATTGACTATGGTATCTTCCGGGCTATAATCACAATAATCAAGCTGATTTTAATTTAATCTTGAATAAATTCCTAACATTCCCCAATATTTTTTCCAATATTTCCTTCCATCAGCCATTTAGAATAACGTTCATTGAATATGTTCCTTTTGGTGTTCGTGAGGTCAGTCGGTCGGAGAGGAGGTGGAAGTGTTGGGGTTGTCATCATCATCAGCAGTGATGCCACTCTTAGTCCACGAGATCACGCGAGAAGCGTCCTTAAATGTCAAAATATTTTAAAATTCGCCAAAAAAAACCACCTGAAGGACATTTTCATCGTTGCGATAGTTACGCGAACAGTCGCCTGCCGAGTCGAGTTCATGGAAGATGTGTTCGGTTTCGCGATTGAACTCCTAAAGACAAACATTTTTTGCTAGAAACGTAAACTGCTGTACCGCCTTGTCAAAAAGCGCCAAATTTCCGACAAAATCGAAGTCGGTTTCCATATTTGGGTCCAGTGGATCTCCCATAATTGTTTCAGAAAGACGATCCGAATAGCTGCGATAACCATTTGAACAGTCCACAGCGGGAATTCCGGTTGGACCTTACAGTATAAAAATACTCAAAATTCCAGCAAGAAAATGATTGTAAATGCCAACCAAACTCGCCGCGGACATTCCGACGATGGTTTACATGGAGTCGCATTGGCATGGCTTGTTGCTGTTCCTTGAACAATTTGAACTCGCCAAAAGCCTGATGGGCTAATGGTGCACGGGCGACAGCGGCGGGTGGTGAAGACGAATTGGGAAAAGAGCGACGTTTATAGTGACTAGAGCGGACAGCATCGGCAGGAGATGAACTGTGGTAGGAGGGCATGGAACACGTAGAATTCCCGCCAGCCATCGGAACAGGAGAACGATTATGATGGACTCGAAAAGTTGCACTCCCGGCCTTCAAAGGAGTGACCAACGTTGCTGATAAAGACCTACGCAGTGGCGATTTGAAACCTTAAGAGGTCATGTAAACAAATTTTTACTGCAGGATATTGGAATGAGTTAACCTTCTCTGTTCTCTGTACTGGCGGACGATCTCGGCAAGGACACCGAAGGTGATTCCGAAGAAGGCACATCCGATAAAACACAACCTTTCAGAAGATCGTTGATATCAATGCGTTGCCCAGGCACAAATTGCTGCTGATCGCGTGGCATCTAGAATTATAAACAAGGGAAGGGGCGGAATGACAAGTCATCCCAGCCATAACACAAACCTTATCAAACTCCTGTTTTTTTTTCTCTGATTTATGCGGCGATTTCTTTGATTTAATCGGCGAAAATAACTTCTGCATGATCCTCACCGAGCCCGGATTTTGTTGATTCTTTTGGTTTAACAAAACGGATGCTGCAAAGTGATTAAATTCCAAAGACAAATTAACCCAAATAAAGGAAGTTGTTAACCTGGAACAGGTCCAGCATTACACTTGTTATTGTTTTGGTTGGTTCCCGGGCTTGTTTTAGAACTGCTAAATCGACTATCGTTGCTTCTCGAAGGAATGCGCGCCATCAGTGTTCGGCCGGTTTTGCAGGCACTTTGCATGTAAATTTGAACAGTGTTCGATTGAACAGCCGGAAAACGGGGCGGAACTGCTGAAAGTTCAAACAATACCAATAATCAATTTAAATTAAGCAGAGCAGAAATCATACGGCGATTTTTCGCAAAAGTTTGTGTTCCGCTCCGAACGTTGCTCCCCTCGCTGCTAATCGGCGTTTTCTGTTGCTGACGCTGGTTGATCATCACCATTCGCTCTGCGCAAGTGATACGCCGTTGTCGAGGGCTGGTATTAGAAGAAACTGGGTGCATTTTTTGCTCTGAGCCAGGGGTT
Source organism: Globodera ellingtonae (assembly GCA_001723225.1). Lineage (NCBI taxonomy): Eukaryota > Metazoa > Nematoda > Chromadorea > Rhabditida > Heteroderidae > Globodera > Globodera ellingtonae. Next base: position 257,646 of record MEIZ01000027.1, on the reverse strand, counting down.
CGAACCTGGTAGACTGTAAGGATGAATTTCACCGATTTTTCGATAAAAAACAGCTATGGATTGTTAAAAAAGATTTTAAAAATTCTAAAAATATTAAATGCCAACAGAAAAATAACAGTGTGAACAATATGTCATTCCAAAAGTTTTTTTCCACATTCCATAAAGTTCGACTCTAACCAAAAATTGGTTGAGTTGGAGATTTTTGAAAACTTCTATTTTTGCCGTGATTTCTTAAAACAAATTTCTAAGCTTCAAAGCGCTGAGATAAAAATTGGCCGATAATTCAAAATTCGATCCGATAGAAAATGTTAGCCATTTTGGTTATGAGCACTGCGCAAAAAATTAGGCAAATCGGGGTGTTTAATCAAATCTTGCGTTCGATGTGCGACCAACTCGATTTCCATTGTAACTTCTTTTTTACGCATGACAAAACGCCAAAGATTTATTACAAACAATTCGTTCAAACACTCATTCTTTTTTTCTTTTTTGCCGTCCATGCCTAATAATGTGATGTAAAAATGAATACCTAGATGTGTAGGGGTCATTCCCCTCACACTTCCGTCCCAACATCAAAATTCTGCATTTTAATCCTTAACAAATTGCCTGATTTTTATTTCTTGATTTGGAAAATATGGATCATACCAGCCAGAGTAAAAATCACTCAAGCCTTCCAACTTAAACTCGATTTTTTCCTTATTTTCCAAAATTCGGATAATAGTCGAGCTGAGGGACAGAATAGGAAATATTTTAATCGCAAGCTCAACTTAGGTAGTTAAAACAATTAAAATTCTTCCAAGTGAAACGGACAAACTAAACTCAAATACGTCATTCGAGTGTCAGACCAGCGCTGGACCGCCGTAAATTACTTTTACGTTAACTTGAGATCAAAAACGAATAAATAAGTAAATAACACAAAGTTCTGCTACCAAACGCATTTTCTCTCGATCAGCCAGCCATCTGCAGAATCTATTAAAATGACAAAAAAAAATCCCGCTCGACTAAATTGACAAAATCCAGCCCCAAATATCCACACGACGTCGGGGTGACAAACCTCGCCACAACTTTGCACAAACCGAATTTAAATTGGACATTGTTATCATTTAAATTTTTACATTGCGCATTTAAATTCGTCATTGAATATGTTCCTTTTGGTGTTCGTGAGGTCAGTCGGTCGGAGAGGAGGTGGAAGTGTTGGGGTTGTCATCATCATCAGCAGTGATGCCACTCTTAGTCCACGAGATCACGCGAGAAGCGTCCTTAAATGTCAAAATATTTTAAAATTCGCCAAAAAAAACCACCTGAAGGACATTTTCATCGTTGCGATAGTTACGCGAACAGTCGCCTGCCGAGTCGAGTTCATGGAAGATGTGTTCGGTTTCGCGATTGAACTCCTAAAGACAAACATTTTTTGCTAGAAACGTAAACTGCTGTACCGCCTTGTCAAAAAGCGCCAAATTTCCGACAAAATCGAAGTCGGTTTCCATATTTGGGTCCAGTGGATCTCCCATAATTGTTTCAGAAAGACGATCCGAATAGCTGCGATAACCATTTGAACAGTCCACAGCGGGAATTCCGGTTGGACCTTACAGTATAAAAATACTCAAAATTCCAGCAAGAAAATGATTGTAAATGCCAACCAAACTCGCCGCGGACATTCCGACGATGGTTTACATGGAGTCGCATTGGCATGGCTTGTTGCTGTTCCTTGAACAATTTGAACTCGCCAAAAGCCTGATGGGCTAATGGTGCACGGGCGACAGCGGCGGGTGGTGAAGACGAATTGGGAAAAGAGCGACGTTTATAGTGACTAGAGCGGACAGCATCGGCAGGAGATGAACTGTGGTAGGAGGGCATGGAACACGTAGAATTCCCGCCAGCCATCGGAACAGGAGAACGATTATGATGGACTCGAAAAGTTGCACTCCCGGCCTTCAAAGGAGTGACCAACGTTGCTGATAAAGACCTACGCAGTGGCGATTTGAAACCTTAAGAGGTCATGTAAACAAATTTTTACTGCAGGATATTGGAATGAGTTAACCTTCTCTGTTCTCTGTACTGGCGGACGATCTCGGCAAGGACACCGAAGGTGATTCCGAAGAAGGCACATCCGATAAAACACAACCTTTCAGAAGATCGTTGATATCAATGCGTTGCCCAGGCACAAATTGCTGCTGATCGCGTGGCATCTAGAATTATAAACAAGGGAAGGGGCGGAATGACAAGTCATCCCAGCCATAACACAAACCTTATCAAACTCCTGTTTTTTTTTCTCTGATTTATGCGGCGATTTCTTTGATTTAATCGGCGAAAATAACTTCTGCATGATCCTCACCGAGCCCGGATTTTGTTGATTCTTTTGGTTTAACAAAACGGATGCTGCAAAGTGATTAAATTCCAAAGACAAATTAACCCAAATAAAGGAAGTTGTTAACCTGGAACAGGTCCAGCATTACACTTGTTATTGTTTTGGTTGGTTCCCGGGCTTGTTTTAGAACTGCTAAATCGACTATCGTTGCTTCTCGAAGGAATGCGCGCCATCAGTGTTCGGCCGGTTTTGCAGGCACTTTGCATGTAAATTTGAACAGTGTTCGATTGAACAGCCGGAAAACGGGGCGGAACTGCTGAAAGTTCAAACAATACCAATAATCAATTTAAATTAAGCAGAGCAGAAATCATACGGCGATTTTTCGCAAAAGTTTGTGTTCCGCTCCGAACGTTGCTCCCCTCGCTGCTAATCGGCGTTTTCTGTTGCTGACGCTGGTTGATCATCACCATTCGCTCTGCGCAAGTGATACGCCGTTGTCGAGGGCTGGTATTAGAAGAAACTGGTTGATCTCCTTGAACGACGTCGGAACTGCCAAAAATTAAAATGTAACAAAATATTAAAGTGCTTTAATTTCATACTTTAAATTTATAACATAAAAAATTATTATGATTAATCCTAAATGCCTAAGTCATTTTAATGGTTAACAAATTAAATATTACCGAGGTGTTATCTTTCCCACGGCCTCTTTCTTTGTTGCCGGTTTTTTGATCTTTCCCGTATTTTCGGCTTCTTTCTTTGTTGTCAGTTTTTTGACCTTTCCCGTACTATTTTCGGCCTCTTTCTTCGTTGCCGGTTTTTTGACCTTTCCCGTAGTATTTTCGACTTCTTTCTTCGTACTATTTTCGACTTCTTTCTTTGTAGCATTTTCGGCTTCTTTTTTTGTTGTCAGTTTTTTGACCTTTCCCGTACTATTTTCGGCCTCTTTCTTCGTTGCCGGTTTTTTGACCTTTCCCGTAGTATTTTCGACTTCTTTCTTCGTACTATTTTCGACTTCTTTCTTTGTAGTATTTTCGGCTTCTTTCTTTGTTGCCAGTTTTTTGGAGGGTATTCGGACGACCAGCACGTCTTTAACAAGTTCACCAGGGATCTGGACCACCAAGTTGTCAAGACTAATGCCATTCCTAAAAATGTATATTAAAAAATAGATAAAAATTAATAAAAACCTGAACGGATTCTTAATTTTGAGATATGCTTTTTCCGGATCGACCTCCAATACAATTCCCTGATAAACACCTTCTTCACCACAATCGATTCGCACGAGAGAACCACGAAACTCTGCGGTCGCCTCCACCAACGAAGTCTTTAAATGCGTTTGCTTCATTCAGAATAAAGTGCACCAAAATTTTGAAATAAGCATGACTAGGCTTTTGATGGCTTGGGGATATAACTGCTATCATTTTCTCAAGCGTTTTATTTACATAGAAATGTCTGTTCACTAAAATTTTTTCGGCGAGGATGGTAAGCAAAAAGTCTTAATTTTAAGAAATGCAAAACTACGTACCATCGATACACCTGCAGCAGAAGTCGATTCCATCTAACCCCGGGAGCTGTCGTCTTTATAAACGAAATTACAAAATAACTGAAGGGATGATTACACGACGACGATGGAAAGAATCAAATATTTCGTCAGATTCATACATATAGCAAAATTAGTATTAACTACTTTTTTCTAATGTATATGGGAGATCACCAGAATAACACAAAACAAAGATGATTAGGCAACATAATCCAACGGACGGTTGAATCCTCCCCTCCTGTTCATGTACTGGCGATACTTGCGGGCCCGGTTGATCTTCGTATCACCCGCCGCATTTCCCTCAACACGTTTGTTCTTTGTTGTGTCGAAATTAGAAAATCCCATCATCCGCATCATATCCTCGTCAACGTCTGCCATTTCGGTGATCGGCTTAGACTGAAAGGACAAAAAAAAATGAACTAACCAGTAACCATTAATACATTTGAAGCAGTGCTGTCCAGCTTTTTCTTGCTGCGATGTTCGCGATTTTTTTCTCCACCGGTGGAGTGGCGATCTTTGTCCCCCCTGTCCTGACGATCTTCGTCTCCTCTGTCCTGACGATATTTGTCACCCCTGTCCTGACGATCTTTGTCGCCTCTGTCTTGACGATATTTGTCCCCCCTGTCCTGACGATCTTTGTCGCCTCTGTCCTGACGATATTTGTCCCCCCTGTCCTGACGATCTTTGTCTCCTCTGTCCTGACGATATTTGTCCTAAATATTTGTTTATATTTTTTATTTTTAAATTTGTTTTCTATTTCTTCTAATGATTTTTCAGTTAATAAGAGATTATCAAAGTCATTGACCCTGTCCAGACGATCTTTGTCTCCTCTGTCCTGACGATATTTGTCCCCCCTGTCCTGACGATCTTTGTCTCCTCTGTCCTGACGATCTTTGTCTCCTCTGTCCTGACGATATTTGTCCCCTCTGTCCTGACGATCTTTGTCTCCTCTGTCCTGACGATCTTTGTCTACTCGAGGTCTTCTACAACTTTTGGCTCCATGTTTCTCAATATTATCCATGTGAATAAGTTTATTCGCCGCGCTTAATATGAATGTAATGTGAATTTGTTGCTTTGGTTTCTTATTACATCCATTTTTACATCGATTTTGGAACATAAATGTGGATTTTGAAAAAAAAWTTTTTTTTGGAAAAATTGCTCGAATTCGGGTTCGGTGTTCGAAGTAGGTCGAAATGGAGATTAGATGCGTGCTCTACGTGCCCGAATACCCCTAAAACACCTTTTGGTCGACTTTTAAAAATTAACTTTTTTTTCAAAAATGGGATTTTGGTGCCTTTTGGAAATTGCGAGAATCGAGGCTTGTTGAAAGTTTAAACAGGTTTCTTTTAATGAACAAATTAGTAAAAATTTTCGCGCTTATTTAAAAAGGACATTACAAGGAAACAGGTCTCCCAAATAGTAAGAAACAAAAAAACGCTTTTAATTGCAATAAACTTTTGTTTTCAAAGATAATGAACAAAATACACTGAAAAACATAACTCTTTGTATAAACAATAAAAAATGTAAGAGCCCCGTAGGGGTCTCGATCCCCTGACCTTGAGATTAAAAGTCTCACGCTCTACCAACTGAGCTAACGAGGCACATGAGGATCGACTGGTTTTTTTATTCCTAAAACAAAAAAAGAGCAATCTTTCAAACAAATGCCGGGACCCAGGTCTAAAGCCCACAAATACCCAGGCTATCGATTATACATTTACATATACATGTTTGTTTTTAACATGCGTTTTTTATAAATTATTGGTTCACATTCCATAACACCGCCAATTCATTTCGTCGCATATTCTCCGTGAACCCTCTACTAATTAGAAATAAATGCCGAAGATTCGGGTGAACAAAATAAATATTTATACATTTTTGTTATAAAAATATTAATTTAATTATTTCCGCAGATAACTCCACTTGGTGCTGGCCAGGACGTTGGAAGAAGCTGTATTTTGGTGACTATCGGTGGTCGAAATGTGATGCTCGACTGTGGAATTCACATGGGCTTCTCCGACGACCGTCGATTCCCAGACTTCTCATACATTGGTGACATACATCAAAGTTACCTTTTTGTACATTTTTTCAACAGCGTCCGGTGATCTGACAAAGTATTTGGACTGCATTATCATCTCTCATTTTCATCTCGGTTGAACATAAATCATTTTATCGCATTTTTTGCGCAAATCATTGTCAGATCATTGTGGCGCTCTCCCTTTTATGACCGAAATGGTCGGCTACCAGGGACCAATTTACATGACATATCCGACAAAAGCCATTGTCCCCGTTTTGCTGGTCCGTTTGGCTGCATATCTTTCTGATATTGCCCAATAATTTAGGAAGATTTTCGCAAAGTGGTCACTGAGCATCGGGGAGAGACTAATTTCTTCACCTCAGCGCATGTCAAAACTTGCATGAAAAAGGTCGACAAATTGTTGTCCAATTTTTCTGATTGCCCTATTTTAGGTGATTGCTGTGAATCTTCACGAAATAATCCATGTGGACGAACAGCTCACCATCCAGGCTTTTTACGCCGGACATGTGCTTGGAGCTGCAATGTTTATGGTCAAAGTCGGCGAAGAATCGGTCCGTACAGAAAATTATGTTAATGAAAAAGTTGTTGGGTTATCTTTGTTTTTTAATATTTATTTTTAACGAATTTAAGGTTTTTTATACGGGCGACTTTAACATGACGCCCGATCGCCACCTCGGAGCGGCCAAAGTGCCTTCCGCACTTCGTCCGGATGTGCTCATTACTGAGACAACTTACGCAACTACAATTCGGGATTCGAAGCGGGCCCGGGAAAGAGAGTTTCTGAACAAAGTGCACGAGACGATTCAAGGCGGAGGAAAGGTCTGTTTGATGACGGAGCCGGGTGTAGCTCATTTTATACAAAAAAATAACAAAATCGACTGAGAACTATAAAAAGGATTAAAAAATGGCAATTAAATTCATTTGTTTCCATAACCATTAATTCGTGAATATCTTGTTTTTGCCCGAATTTAGGTTTTGATCCCAGTTTTTGCGCTCGGCCGTGCTCAGGAACTGTGCATTCTGCTCGATTCGTATTGGGAACGTTTGGACCTGAAGGTGCCCATTTACTTCTCCCATGGACTTGCCACTCGGGCCACGGAGGTATTTTTTTGTTGCATGTGTGGGTGAAGCAGTTATTTTTAAAAATATTATAGTATTACAAATTATTCATCAATTGGACAAATGAGAAGATCAAAGAGACCTTTGTGCAACGGAATGTGTTCGACTTCAAACACATCAAACCGTTCAACATGCAATTTGTGGACATGCCCGGGCCGATGGTGCTCTTCTCCACACCGGGTTGGGTTATGTTACTAGCTCGGTCATACTTACCTACCCCAAGGGCGGAGGGGGGGGGGTCAAACGTATGTCGTATGGGCTTTGGTCCGACCCCTCCCCTTGGTTGGGAAATATGAGCTCGATACAAGAATCGGATTTTTTCCCCAAAATTCTAATAATCTAGGATAATACTCCGAATAGAGTTTTATAGTTGCTAAAAAATAAAATGAAATTGTTTCAAGACATTTCAAGGAATGCTTCACGGAGGTCAATCGCTGAAAGTGTTCAAAAAGTGGTGCAGTGACGAACGAAACTCGATCATAATGCCCGGTTATTGTGCGCCGGGCACGGTGGGAGCCAAAGTAATCAACGGGGCCAAGAAGGTGGACATTGACGGGAAATCGGTGAAATTTCTTGAGCTTAATTAAACTTATTCTTTTCTCTAATTCATTGCTCTAAAGTACGAAGTCAACCTTCGCGTGGAGTACATGTCGTTCAGTGCGCACGCAGATGCAAAGGGAATTATGCAGCTGATCCGGGACGTGGAACCACGGACGGTGATGTTTGTACATGGCGAGAATCAAAAGATGGAAAAGCTCAAGGCGAAAGTTGACACGGTAAAGTAATTTATTAACCAACCTCAATTAGCACCCTATTGATTCAGGAGTTTGGCCTGGAGGTGTTCAAGCCGGCCAACGGGGAGACCGTGACGGTGAACAGCAGCGCGCGCATGTACATCTCCGTTCCGGAGGAGCTGATCGCGCACAGCATCGCGGACTGTCCAAGTCCGTCTAAGCGAACGTGTCCTTTTCAGGCATTTTTATATGTGGACAAGGAAAGCAACGAATTGTCTGTGGTTTCTACCGAAGAGGCGGCCAAGCAGTTGGGCAAAGAATTGCACACTTTTTGTTTCAATGAGGTGAGAAGCGACCACTTAAGCAGCAATTAGCAAGTCTTTGAAACTTTTACCTGGGGATAAATGGGTCGGGTGGGTGGTGGTCAACCCCCCCCCCCCCTCCAACACACGCACTATTATGATCAATCAGCCAAAAACATAATGTGTTTGTAACATTTGTCCCCAATTTTATCATTATAAATAACGTAGATTTTCTACACAATTGATGCCGTGCTTGATTTGAACAAATTGGCAGAGAAATTGCGGAGGCTGGTGGACCCAAAGCTGCAAATTAAACCGGTTTTTTTAAAAATTGAATGCGAATTACAATGTCACCCACCACAGGATGGCATTGATTTGTTCGAGGGCGAGCTGTTGTTGGCACAAGTGCCAGGGCAGGAGCATCGGCTGGAAATAATTTGGGATGAGCAGCGGGAACATTGGCTGGACACTTTGCTGCCGCTGATCCCGGCGCGGAAGATGGAATGGACCAGTTGATTATGACAGTTTTGATTCTTCCATTTTGAAACGTTCCCAAAAACCCTTTCTTGTGAGATGTCAGTCCATTGCAACTGCATTTGCTAAGTTAGGGAACGGAATGTTCCTATTTCAAAGTCAATTTGCCAATTTTGAGAGACGTCGTTTTGTTTACAGAACCAATCTCTAAGTTTCTGCGGGTTTTTCGCTCGTTGTTTCGTTTAGTTCACAACAATTTATTTTTGATTTTTGGACTTTCAAAAAAGTTATATACATTATTAATATTTGTTGTTTTGCTTTTTGTAAGACAAATTTACTATTGTTTCTTCTGTATGCTTTGAGATTTTGGTAAAGTACAGAAGTAGTACAGTGCCTCCCCACCCCCAGGGTATTTTACAATTACCAAGATTTGTCTGTGAACGTTGAGAACAAAAAACTTTGGCAGATGGAATTGGAAATGGATGCGCATTCCCTGGAACAGGCGTTGGTTCTCCGTTTTGTTGATGGAGGAAATAAGCGACAGCGGCGAATGTGAGTGAAATGGAATTTGTGCTATTTCAATTTACATTGGTTTTTCAACTTTTGCGTCCAACTGAACGGACTCGGCGAGCACAGCGACACGTCGGCCGTCGCCCGTCTCGTGTTGGACCAATGCAAACCGCTGATCACATCCGATCGACTTTCGGAGTTGGAACGGCTTATCTTTTACCTCCAAAAAAGGCACATTCAAGGCAAAGGTGAACGGAGCATTTGGTTGGGGATGGTATTGAATTTTGACTAACAAAACAAAATTCAAATTTTTTGCGAATTATTCATTTTTCTTTGTCTATTTGTGTTTAAATTTTGCACCTAGCTTTTTATTTTCAGCGGATTCCGATTCATTGAGCGGCACGGAAATGCGTGCCAAATTGGAGGATTTGGAGGTAATCCCCGGGGTTTCCGGCAATCATTGATCATATAATCTTTGCGTGTTTTAGAATTACATGGAGTTGCTCTACGAGGAGGGGGAGCCGAAACAGCGCGGGGTGGCATTGCTCTCCGAGTTGGTGCGCCACGTTGAGACGACGCATTTGGCACAAATTGTTGAGAATGAGCAGCTTATGGGGGCTCTGACTCGGGTGTGGCGGGAGGTGAGAGATTTGAGACGACATGGGCGGCCAGAATGCATTTGCCTTTGAAGTCGATAATTTGGACAATTAAAACATTCTCCATTTATCGCGTTATTATTGTTCGTATCGTGACAATTTCAGGATTCTCGCAAGAACTTTGAGTTGGCAATTCATTTGGCACAACTTTTCCACCGCCTCTCTCAATTTGCGCCCTTCCATGCCACACTTTCTCACCTGAAGGTGAGAGTAATGTCTGCTTTTTAAGTACAAATTAAATCAAAAGCGGCAATTCCTGGACATTCTGCCTTCAGATTGGTCTTCTCAGTGTTCAAATGGTCGAATTTGAGTTGGGCCGTTGGGATTTGTGGCGAGAACAAACGCGCGAAATGGCGGAAACTGAGAGGCGCAAATGGGAATATGCGATGAGGAAGCAAGACCAGCTGATAGCGCGTCCGTGCAATTCTTTCCCTTTTTTTAATCATTACAAAAAACTCCAAAATTTCAGTGGTGCTCCGAATTTTGCTAAATTTGGCCGATGACCTGCGGGCGGAGCACAAAATGCTTCGGAAGGGCCTTCTGCCAATGCTTTTCAGGGCTCTCGAACATTCCTCGTCGCCTCAACTGCTGACAGCCGCCGTGAAATTCCTCTGGAAGCTCAGCCAATTCGCCGAAAATCAGCTTTACATTGGGGTAAAGGCTTTTAACAGTTTCCCGTTCATGACAATATAAAAACTGTCCCTTTTGGCATTGCCTGTTTGTTTTATTTCGTCTTTTTTCTTAGAATCTTACGGAATTTCCTTACCTTCCCCCCCCCCCATTAGAGCACCGCCGGAGCCATTGACCGATTGGTGTCCTTATTGGCCCCACAATCGTCAAAAGACGTAGCGGAAGACACCCCAAAAGGCGGCAGCCAGTTGCCTTTGGCCTCCTCCGAATTTCTAAACGCCCTTTGCTCTTTGCTGTTTAACTGCTCCTTCGAGTCGGCCTTTCGGCGAAATATGGTCAACGCGGGGCTCGTCTCGCTGTTGGCCCCACACATTTCTGGTGAGCAAAAAAAATATATTTATTTTAAATACTCGCTTAAAAACAAACAATCGCATTTTTTGTTTAAGAAAAAAATCTTTTATTGGTTAAAAAGCGTCCAGTGAAATTGTTTTGTAACATTTAAGAAAATGATGTCACTTTGGGTCTGTTGTACCAACTCAGCATCGTGGACGATGCAAAAGCGATGATCGCTTTTACGGATTGCATCCCCGTGGTTCGTGTCGAGTGGGACAAATCATTTAGTTTTGTGATTGAATATGCCCTTTTTCTGGAAGTTGGGAGGGCTTGATGTCATTCATTTAGCTTCTGAATTTGCTTTTGTGCGAAAATCGTCTCCCATCGACCGGCGATGGACAGGCGAAAGAGGAGAGGCGGCGGCGGCGTTCTTTGTTAGTCAAAGCGTTGCTCGTGAATATTATGCTGGAGAAGCGGAATGCCCAATTGTTGTGCGGTTCGGAGGGCCAGGGGCTGGACTCGTTGATGGCATTTGCGTTGGACGACGTGGATGGGGACGTTTTGGCATTGAAGGTGGTGGGGATGAAACAGACATTTCTCGGTCGGTACCGGCCGACCTGTAGCCATATTTAAATTGTTAAGAGGGTCAAAATAATTTGAATAAAATCCAATAAACTGAGTCAGTTCAGATTGGACGTAACATCGTCTCCCACGAAGGCCCCACTCGGGAAATGTTCCTAAAATGGGTACCCCAACTATTGGAAAATGCCATCGAAAAAACTCAACCGCCGGTGCCAACAAATGGCAACAACTGCAAATCATCATTGTCCGTCTTTTTTGCTCTTGAATGCATGGCGATTTGTGCACAGCTTCCGAACGCCAATTGGATTCAATTGGAGGACAGTCACGAAGTCGTTGCATTTTTGGCACGGATTTTGCGGCAAATTCAACGAAACGGTGTTGATGAACTTTCGCCGTTCGTTGACGGCAGTTTGGACAGAAGAAAGATGGGAGAGCGTGTTGAAGAGCGGAAGGACACTGACGGCGTGAAGGCCGATAAGAACAAAAATGCGCGGGTGGCGGTCACCGACGATGTCCTTCTTCAGGTTGACGGATGGGGCAGAATTGCGACAATATTACTGATAGAGTGATCCCTCCCCATAAATCGGATAAATGCGACCCCTCCTCCTTTACCCTATGGGAGAGCACAAATTCAAATCACATTTATTGAGGCTGTCCAATGGTGCGGAAGCCTTGCCGGACACTCCCTCGAGATGGCTGAGAAGGTTGAAAGACATCTGTTGCCGTTGGTTGTCTTAACGCTTAACAGTGATTTTTCCTTTCTTTTGTTTTGGAAATCTTGCGAATATTTATCTTTGAACTCTTTAGAGCGTCAGGAAGACGACGAAATTGTGCTGCAGTGTGTTTTCGTCTTCGTTTCTTTACTTGCACATGGAGGCGAGTTGGCCAAGCGAATTTGTTGCAGTGCCGGTTCTGCTACAACAATTACGATGACGGAGGAGGAAGGCCGGCAGCAAAAGAAGCGCAATTTGGACGGAGAGGAGGGCAGACAGTCCTCGAATGTTATTCCTCTGCTGCTGCTCAACTTGATGCACGACCGAAACCCGCAAATGCGCGCGCTCTGTGAGCAGGCGCTGCAGCTAGTGGCGGTAGAATGATTTCAAACCAAATGTTGAATATCCAACTTTGGTATTGCAATTACAGAAAGTGAATGCGTACTGGCGGGAACGTATTCAGGGGGTACGGTTCCGCTGGCACAACGCTCAATGGCTGGAAATGGTCCAAACACCGACTGACGGACCACCGGACCATTTGATGACGCCATTTACAAGTGACGAAGATGGGGAAGCACGCTTTAACCAGTTTAACGGGGGAAGACTGATTGTGGAAGGTGGACACGTGCTGAACTCGGAGCAACTACTCATGGGCACAGAATTTTAACGAAGATCAGATCATTTCCCATCTCAAAATGACCTCAAATAATTATTTTATTGTATGTGTAAAATGGCATTTGTATAAATGGTAAAAAAGGAATAATTGATATACATACCACAAAAAATTGCTCAAAAGGGAATTTTACTTTTTTTTGTGGGACCAGCAATAATTAATAATCAGTATCCAATAAATAAATAGATAAAGGAAAGCGAAGTCAAGACAAGACAAACAAAAAAATATTATGCTATCAGTGCTGTTGTGCTTAACAAATTGGCATCAACCAATTGGCAAAGAATTGGGAAGTTCCGTACGAATTCAGTGCCCCCCTGTGCCACCACCGAATGTTTGTAGGCGTCCAACAAATTGCGTAGAAAGCGCCATTTGTCCGCCTCGGTGTGCGTATTGAACCAATGGACGTATTGGGGGATGGTCCATCCGGCACTTGAAAAAAGATTTAAATTCCATTCCAAAAAATCATTCCTACGAGTCGTGGGGCAGACGGAGCTCCGAACCGCTGGCACAAATCAGCAAATGGGCAACAAACCATTGAGGTATAGCTGAAGAGAGAGAGGAAGAAGTCTGAAAATCGGCAGAAATTTGTATCCAAACCAAAAGGCTCTTATTAAATAAGCCTAAATGAGTGACTGAAAGGGATGCGTGCGAAATTCCAATTCTTTAAAGTTTAAACCATCAAAATGTCGCGCCTTCATATCCGACTGTTGGCTGGCCAACTCGGCCAATTGCTGCATTCCATCGGAGTCACCCAACGTCAGTTTGAGCAGCTGCTGGAATTGGCGATGTGCGTTCAGCAGTTTGGCACAGTTACAATTAAACGCCTGGGGAAAGTCTATTTTTAAATGTGAAACAAATTAACGAGAGATTTTTCCCTTTTAACTCGAAAAGACTTAAGATAAAGCACCGTGAAATTGAACTTGAATCGTATTGGGGGGTCTATTCCATGGATTTGTTCAAAAGGCGCTCACTTCGAGTCCATTTCGGCACAAATATTCTAAATCGCGCACAAAACGGTCGAAGCTCTCTTCTCCGATCGGTCGGATGAGGGAAATGTGCAGGAGGAATTGCTCAACACAGAAGTTGAGGAAGGCCGGCAGAGCTTCCACGGAGTCGGCCAACGGCTTCACCTGGGCACAATGTTGGCGGAACACTCTGAAAGTGTTTGGCTAATTACCAAATCCGGAAAGGGCCTCCCACTTGAGGTGCCCGCACAATTCCTTCACATATTCCGATGAAGTGGCGCCGGGCGCCAGCGCTACCAGCAAATTTTCGTCGTGCATTGAGGCAAGTACCAGCGAAACGGTGCCGCGCATTCGTTCCAAAATCGTTTGAACGGCCGTTTGGATGAGGGCATAGAGCGGGGCGCAAAGGCCGGGCCAATGTCTGTACGATTTCAGGGGAAAATCACTTTGAAGTAATTTCAATAATTATCCAAGAGTCAATTTCAGAAATACTCCCTCAAGAGATCGGTTTCGTATTGTGCTTCAAATCGTGTCGAAGTAAATTCCCCAAATCCAAATACTTTGTCAGTTCGTGTGCGATGTTCATCAACTGATAATTGTGTGTTTGGGCGCGCGAAATGCGTCCGATGAAACGAAGAGCATCGTCGCCAAAGGCTATTTGCTGCTCCAACTTCGTCCCCACCCGTTTCAGTGCTTTGGCCACGTTGCTCTCCATCTCGCGCTGCAGTGCCACGTCCCAACCCACGCTGGCCAACTCGGCACGGAAGGCGGCGTTCAGCTGCGAGTAAAAGGAGTTCGAATGAAGAATAAACCACCGCCAAAGGGACGAACTTGTTCCACAACTATCGTGTCTCGACGCTCGTCCTGCTCAAACGTTTGGTCGACCAGTGAGAAAAGGTTGGCCAACGATTGGCTTAGAATGTTCGCCTTCAACGGATTGAGCGCGTCCCTACGAAAAGAAGGAATATAACATTTACGAAAATGTTAGACTGATAATAAATAGTGGTACTTTCTTGAAAACCATGGAGTTCCATGATTCTCTCTACCAAAGTCTCTCTCTCAACTCTCAAGATGCAAAACCATCGATTGATTGACCGATCAATCACCCCCTCTCCCCCACCTGATCACCGCCGCGACTGAATCGGTATGGGTTTGGACGCACTTGTAAATAGTTTGAACAAGTCGCATTGCATAGGGCGCATTCGCCGGTACCTTTCAAAAATCCGTTTCCGGCTGATCGGATGTGTCAATATTCAAAATACCCTCGACGTGATCACTTTGCCCACGTGCCGTGCAAATTGTTGCGCATTTTCCATTCCTTAAAGCGGAAAATCAAAAATAATTTAGTTAAATAAAATTGATTTTATTCATTCCCCCCCCCCATTCTTAAACATTTTATGTCATTCCCACCCAACAGTTGGAACTGTTCCAACTGCGAATGCAATTTGGTGCCAAGCTGAGGCAGCAGTTTGGCCGCCTTGTCCTGGGTTGGTTGAGCACTCAGCTGAAGAAACAAGGCGTCCAACTCCAGCAAGGCCTCGTCCATTACGGCGTTCAGCTCCTTCTGACACGCGTGGGCTCCGTCTAGAGACATTAATTTGCATGGATCACTCGAATTTGACTCCATGTTGAAGGACAAGTTGGTGCAAATTGGAAAGCCAACCTCCCAAAAGTTGCTGGAGTGCCTTCACAGTGGCGCTCACTGTACCCACGTTCAACGACCGGAGCGCGGACCGGAGCTGAACAACCAAATCCTGACGGGTGCGCGAGTTCATCTCGGCAAGGCCGAACAAACAGCGGTCGAAAAGCCATTTCAGCTTAAAATAAACAAAATAAAATGCGATTTAGAAGGGAGTAATGTCGAGAATGACACCCCGGGGTACAAGAATAGGGAATGTCAGAATTGAGACTCTGTGGTCGAAAAGAAATTTAAATGCGCACATGTCTGAGTTTGTCGTTGGCCTTTACAATTGCGTTCACTTCCGCGATAAGTTCCGCGCGTCTCACCAGATCTTTCTCTTCGCGCCACGCGTCCACCAATTCTTCACACCTTAAAACAAATCATTTTGTTTTACTAAAAGAGCCGCCCATTTCATTTAATTTGTTGTAAAGACAAATCGACCTGATCGCATCGCCCTGCAGCCGACTCAATTTGGTGAGAGACGCAATGTCACGCACATCGTTGCGCATTTTCCCAACCTAAAAGTTTAAAATCGCTTGGCTTTGCGATGAGACTCCAAAATGACTATAAAAAAGCCCCCACCAATCCCTTCCTTTCCCCACTAACTCTCATTCATAGTCAGGGTGACCACCTGTAAAACCCAAAAATCAGGAAAAACCTGACAAATCAGGTACCCTGCTCTCATCCCTTCCGTCACTACCTGTTCGTCCATCGTTTTGGCCAATGCGTCCGCCCGCTTAACCACCGCGTCCATCTCGCGTTGGAAGTGCGAATGGGCGCTGTCCAACTGTTCGATGGTGCTGACCTGCTCCAGCAGTCGCGGGTAATTCTCCTCGACCTTTAAATTTA
This sequence comes from Globodera ellingtonae, assembly GCA_001723225.1. Classification (NCBI taxonomy): domain Eukaryota; kingdom Metazoa; phylum Nematoda; class Chromadorea; order Rhabditida; family Heteroderidae; genus Globodera; species Globodera ellingtonae. The sequence goes on along the minus strand of MEIZ01000027.1, from coordinate 241,548 downwards.
TTTAAATATTTTCAATTTCTTTGCCTAACCAACCCCCTGTCGAAGGCGCGCGTTCAGGTCCCGTTGGATGGTCTGCACTCGGGAGAGCAATTTCTCCGTGTCCAAATGCTCGTCCGCGACAACTTCGCTAAGAAAATCGCTCTCGTCCAGCCGACCCCAGATGAAGTCTTCCAAACGCTCAAATGCCGAATTTGTGGCCATTATGACATTTTACGAAAGTTAGTGATTTTAATGATCAAAAAGACGGAAAACAACAAATAAAAGTTCAGAGAATTTGACTTCAAAGTGTAAAACCCAATATTGGTGAAACTATTATATTTAGAATTAATAATAACAAATAATTCATTTTGAATTTTGCTCCTTCTCCGTCATCGGCTTCGTCTTTTCCATCATTTTCTCAAAGTTATAAGTTTTCTTCTTGAAAGTGTCAATGAAAACGGGTTGGTACAGCTCGGACACAATGCCATAGCCAATTGTCCGCTCACGAGACTCTCGAACAGTAAACTGAGAACCTTTTTCTAAAAACGGTTAAATTCAAAAAATACCGATTTTATCTCACGCTTACTGATCAGCACATTGTGGAGAAACACCAGCGTGCCGGAGACGTGCTCGCCCGGCATGAGCAGCTCTGAGTCGAAGAAAAGCCTTCCAGAGGAGTTCCACGTCGTACAGAACACAGCCTCCTGAAAGCCACTGCGAACGCCCTGCCTCCGCCCGCCGTCCGCCTCACTGAGCAAATAAAATTCCACCTGAAAGATGAAAGACAATTTTTAAATCACAAATTATTTCCAAATGTGAATTATTGCCAACTTTTATAACGTTGGTGGGCACCACCGACTCCGGCGTTATTAGCCAAAAGCCACGCACAATCGGATCGAAGTATAAGTTTTTGCACAGAATCCCAACGTGTTCACCGGCCATACTCTGAAAAGAGACCGATCACTCTGACAGTTATTATTTTGGTCATCGTCGATTTGTTAATATTTGTTAGTCCCCCGTTTCCACCTGGGTTGTGCTTTTTCCGAACACGTGGAGGTCCGCAATAAGTGTCTTCTGCGAGTGTTCTGGCCCAAGCACTACGAGCGTGTCCCCCTTCTTGACGACGCCCGACTCGATAGTGCCGACCAATACACTGCCGCGCCCGGTGATTTTGTGTTTGTTGGTAATCGGCATCAGAAAGGGGCCGTCCTGACGAAGATTTTTGGCAAATTATTCGATAGAATTTTACAAAGGACAAGTTCAAACAGTACCTGCAACCGCACCGGCTCCTTCAATGCGTCCAGCGCGTCGATCAGTTCCAAAACGCACTTATCATCATCAGATTCAAGTGCTCGCAGAGCAGAACCAAAGACAATCCTCGAATTTGTCCCTAGGAATTTTTCTAATGAAAAGCACGCAAAAATTTCAAGAGCAAAAAGACGTTCCAAAATAAAGCAATTCTGCAAAAAAGTCATTGTCAGTGAATGACGATTATAAAACAATCAATTTCAGGCAGTGTTTGAATTGTTCGGAATCGTTCTGATGGATGTGCCGTAAAATACCGACCATCGAACCCGAAGTTGGTGAGTAATTCGCGTGCTTCAATCTGCCAAATTTAATTCTGGGACTAAATGAGTGGAAAAAATGGTCAGTTCTTATTTAAATTAAAAATCGGAGAACGCTTTTTTAAAGTGTCTCTATTTCCTCCTCTTGAGTGTTCCAATGCATTCGTTTTGCCTATTTTCACTCACTTCGACTAGTTCCATGTCTTCACTGTCGACCATGTCGATTTTGTTGACGAACACGACGATCTCGCGCAGTCCAATCTGTTTGGCCAGCAGCAGATGCTCTCGCGTCTGTGGCATCACTCCGTCGTCCGCCGCAATTACGAGGATGGCCGAGTCCATTTGGGCGGTGCCGGTGATCATATTCTTTCTAGCAAAAAAAAAGTACCATTTGCAACAAAAAAAAGAAAGAAAGAAAAAGGATTGCGGACGAGACAACACATACAAAAAGAATCATTTCGACCCCCCAGGGTTTTTGGGCGTACCAGTCCGCGAAAATGTTCGAATGACCAAGAAAACCAACGAAAATTCTGAACCCCCATACCCGTGGAGTCCAAAAACCCAGCATCCCCACTCCCCGATTCTATCCATCTCTCTTCCCCACCCATGACTATGTCCGTCCGTTTACATGAAATCGGTGTGCCCCGGGCAGTCCGTGTGCGCGTAATGCCGATGCTCAGATTCTGAACAATTCAAATAGTATTGAGCGAAGAGCACAACTGGAAGTCGAACCCCGAATTCGATTTAAATAAACGGTAATTTAATTTTGAACATTTCTATCGTTTCGGAATTCAAATAACAAATATAATAATTAGTCTCCATAAAGGCAATCGGAACTGGCCATATTCAATGTGTGCGATATTTATGGTGACACCGCGCGCCCTTTCCTCGGCTGCCCGATCGATGTCCTCGTATTTGATGAAACGCGCTTTTTTTGTTCGGGCCAAAACTTAAATGACGATATAAAAGGTGCCCCGAAAGAAATAATCATTCGAAAAACAAATATAATTTCAAGAAAAGGCAATTTGTTTTGCAAAAATCGAATTCATTTAAAGGAAAGCATTTCCTAAAGGGAAAAGCCCCTACGTCCGGCCGGCACCTTTCGTTATTGCGGCACTCAAAGTCGTCTTCCCATGGTCGACGTGTCCAATTGTGCCAACATTCAGGTGGGGCTTGTCCCTTTTGTACGCTATTCCAAAATTTTTAGCATAATGAATTTCCAATAGTATTTACTTGGGGCTTTCTGCTGAGCGTATGAAACATAAAAACGCCCTTAAATAATGCAAAATGTAAAATCCACAAAAAAACACTCACTGGAAAGACAGAAAAACGACCTTTGACTCAAACGCATCGACTAAAAATTCTTGTCAATGAAAATAAAAACAAACATAAAAAATATTGGCAATAAATTTACTTTATTATGAGAAAACTCCAAATAGCAAACCAATGGATCAATTTTGTCAACAATTTGGTGGAGGATTTTCCCCAACAGATAATTCTAATCAAAAATAGTTGCATATGATACGCTTTAACAGGCATTTAACACACAAACAAAAATTATCACATTTGTCGTCTGTCCGTCTTGAACATCACGGGCTCAAAGAATGATCTGGTTCTTGTAATTAGACGACAAATCCTTGTAAGGAAGGACGACCTAAAAGCGAAAAAGATTGACAACATAACAAATGAAGTCTAAAAGGTCGTGTTAAAGGCTTACCGTGTTCAGTATCACCGTCTCCCTGGGTACGTTGACGTCGGAGCCGAGGATGGTCAGCGACGGGTTGAGCCGTCCATCGATGTTGAAGAGCGGTTTGTTGTCCAACTTGGCAAAGGGAACGTTCGGATTCGGTGAAGTGGGCGAGCCCTCCACACGCGCCCAAGCGCCTGAAATAAGACGCAAAAAGGGATAATAATGCCAATATCGCAGAGATTAATGTCGACCGATGTAACTGCGCCATCCGATCACACTGTGCAGAACGCAGCAGTATTCGTCGAGAATGCTCTCCTGAAGTACAATGGACTCGCGCACTCGAACTCCTTGAAGAAAAGTGACATTATGACACCAGGATATACACAAGACCGGGTTATATGAGACTTGCAACCCAGCTATTGTGCAAAATTTAGATAAAATTATCCGGTATTGAACGAGTTACAAACTGAGCGGAATTTTGAATAATTTGTTTAGTATCCTAACCAGCTTTGATCTGTGCTTTCGGTCCGATGCTCACATTTGGCCCAATTTTTGCGGATGGGTCAATCGTTGCGGTCGGGTCAATGTAAACATCGCCAACAATTTCACACAACGAATTGGCCGCCAATTTCTCAGGGCATCGTGCACGATAAAGGCCCAAATAGTGCCGGTTGGCGTAAAGGACAGCACTAAAATAAGAACAAATTAAAATATTAATGATAGGGAAAAGAACACAATAAACAAATACTAAAATGGTTAAATATAAAAACCCGGCTGTTTTCGTTTGTGACCACCACCGGTTTGTGTGCAATGCGAAAAGTGCGCCATCGGAGGTCATTTGGGGGAAGACGTCCTTTTCAAACCAAATTTGGTCCGATTGGTGCAATTGCATCGTCGGAGAGCCTAAAAATGAATTTTGCGAATTTTGGGCGAAAAGGAATAATTACCGGTGTTTAAGCCCCGTTCTTTTGCGGCATTGGCCGCCTGTTCCAAAATGGCACAAAATGAATCGCCACGAAGCAAATAAACGCCGCAGGAAATGTGCGTAGACACAAAAGTCTGAAGAACAAATAAATTATGTAAAGAAAGTTTAAAAAACCGTGGGTTTGTCAACGTAGTGAAGAACTCGACCTTGTAAGCGTTCAGAATCAGTGGAATCAACAACGACCTGAACATTGTTTATTTTTTCTAAAATAACTTTTTAGGTTTTGCGCTTTGACTTTTGCGTCCTCTTTAAACCCATTCCCGACATTGCAGAGAATGAAAAACTACAGGATTTTCTGGATTCATTTGGGAGACTCTCGGTATTTTTTCCTAAACAAAAAAGAGGTTGGATTTAATCGACAAATATTTGGGCAAACGGAAATTTAATGTTTTTCTTCTCGCAATTGAAGCTCAAAAAAAACTGACCGATCCGTAGTTGATCGACTGTTCGCGTGTCGCCTCGGTGGTCAAAATGAGACATTTTGCGTCCTTCTTGCGGTCCAACTCTTGCACCATTTCCGTGAAGGGAAACTCCCCACAAACATCCGCGTTCAGAACGAAAAGCGCAACCGGAGGCTGATTCTTCGGAAAAGGGAATATAAGAGACTATAAAATTGAGCTATAAAAAAACAAATTGTTCAAAAAAATGTTCAATGTTAGCATTACAAAAAAAAGAAAGAAAAAAGTGTCGTACTTCAATCAGAATGTTTTTGTGTTGCAAAAGGCCACCAGCAGTGCCCAGAGGACAGCGCTCTTGAAGGTACCGGATGGGCACGCGCGGATACTTCCGCCCACAATCGGAAACAAAATCCGCAAATTGTTCAGTCGGATAAAAACCGACGATAAAAATTTCGGAGAGTTGATCCAATTGCTGAAAAATTGCAAAAATTAGAATTAAAAAAAAGAGTAAAACTTCGCAAAGTTGCGAAATGTGATGCTCAATCAAAGGAACGCCCGCAACCGGAAACAAAGGCTTCGGCAGCTGAAGAGAGAGTGGTCGAAAGCGAGTGCCTTAAAGGTAATTAAAGTTAAAAATAAAGACAAAACCCCTCCAGGGCCCGTAAGAAAGCGGGGGCAGCCAAAAATCCAAAATCCCCCTGTTTTTTAGGCAATCATTAAGAATTGCAGTCTATGCGTAGAACACGAAACTCGAATTTTGCAAGTGTCGAACAAATCCCCTATCTTTAAAGTCGTTAGGGATTCCCGCCTCTGTTTACGAGCCCGAACACTTTGGTACCTTTTCGAACAGGTTTCGGAATGAAAAATGYATAATTGAGAACGATCTTTTTTAATCAAAGTCTCAGTGGACACTTTTGTATCACAAATGCCAGAATTATTACTGGCAATAGCAGAAACACTGAATAAAGTGCCACCAGAGCCGTTCCGGCTATCCACATTTTCAATCAATAGAATTCCTACAAAATGTAACAACCGGTTGGTGTTGGGAATGAAAGGGATGGGGATGTGGCGGGATGGGGGGGGAGCGAATGAAGGATACGAAGAGAAGGTCACCACCTTTTTGGGCACCGCCGACTAAAACCACCGCTTTAAGAATGCATTTTTGTTGTTGGGGCGTTGTCGGCGTCGTCGTCATCTTCTGTGTTCGCCTTCACGTTGTGATCGCGATTAAGTGGGCTGATGTTGGGAGATGAGGGGAAAGCAATTAGAGTTAGTTGGTCGTTGCTCTGTTCTATTTACTTTTGCGATTGGAAGAAAGCGGAGAAAGGGAAGGCGACAGCAAATGCGGAATGTGAAGTTGTTGGGTTTCATCAATACGTGGCAATTCGTTTCTGTAATGCAAAAATCCACATATAATTTGTTGGAAAGGACAATAAGCAAATTTGTAGGTAGTAAGTAAATGTTCTTTTTTTAAAGAAATGTTTTTGAAATACTCAAAACTAGCACAAAATCAATTTAATAGGTTTCTAACGAGCGGAAACGACCGGCGCCAAGTATTTTTGTTACACGCAAAGGAAAAAGTCAAAATTTTCTCCAAAATATAAAATTGGAAATGGTTTTGTGACTTTCTGCTTAATTTATAAAAATATATTTTACATCCAAAAATTACAGATTTTTGACCTATGTACATAAAAAAATCCGAGTTTTTTTAACTTCAAAAAACTCCAAATTCCATCTATTCATATTAAACTAAAAAGCCGCTCTACAAAAAATTTTCTCGGTATTTTCGATGCGCAGAAAAAGGTTTAAACCTGAAAACTCGGTCTTATTGAATTTATGCGAATAATTGCTTCAATTTATGCAGTGTCGATCGAGAATTGATCAAAATGCAACCATAATCATCATTCTGTAAAAGTTAAGTTCTTAAAATCATTAGAATGCAACGAATTGATAATAATTCAAAATGGTCGAATTCGAAAAGACATTCGAATTATGAAATGCAAACAACAAAAAAATTACTCGGGAACTCGTGCAAACCAAAGTCAACAAAGGGCAATAAAAAATAAGTATGCTATGTAAAGGAGCTCATTGTCATTCTTTATGGCCTGTAATACTCACAAAAAGTCCCTCATATTAAGGATTTTTATCCAATTCAATGGGAAAGTCCGCCCATATGTAAAAATTCAAACCGTTATTTCTCGAAACGGGCTGAAAAGCCACAAAATATGAGAGGTTTTATGGGTATGCTTACAGATCAAAAGGCTGGGATTAATGGATAAACTTTGAGAAAATGGTAAATATTGTGAGAATTTGTAGATTCAATTTGAGGGGGAGGTTTGTTAAAATGGTGGCGGCCCGTTGATGAAGTCCAACTGAGTGTCAAAACTGCGGGCGAAGTTGTTCAGCAGATGGCAGCAATATTCGTCGTCACAATGTGGCACTAAACAAGCGGCACCCAAAAGAAGGACGAGCATTGCCTGGAAGAAAATGCGGATTAATAAATAATTTGATCCAGGAATTCCAATCGAAGGACCTGAAGTGGCAACGCTGTGCGGAGCACTCGCCTCCAGCGAGAGTGTTGTCGCTGTGCCATTGCCTTCTGCTGGCTGTGCTGTTCCTCCGCGTGTTTTGGGTCTTCGGGAACGGGCGAAGTGGAGGAGTCTATGCCAGAGGACGCCGATGGACGCGGGGGTTGAAGACTCGAATCGGCTTCCAAACGATCTGTAGAAACAGCGGAATTAAACTCCATTTGATCGCAACTCCCAACAGCGACAATAGGCGATGATTCCTTTTACCCGCTAAATCAGTGAATGAAAAGAGAGGGGGGGAGGGGACATTTTGTTTTGTCCCCTCAATCGACCCAAAATTATCGCTGTTCACACATTCATTGTCGTCTCAATTCCACAACACGCCCCAATCGCACTTTCGTTCGAGAAATGTGAAGTTGATTGATCACAAGTTTCAATCATATCACTTTTGAGTAAAAATGGAAATATTTTCATTGTTTTCAATGCTTTTCCTGTTAGGCATTCAAAATATTAAACTTTTAGCATAAATCACAAATATTTTTCCCTTTTTCTGGATTTAAATAATTGTTTCCCCAAATTGCAAATGGGGGAAAGCGAAGGGACAATTGTTTTGTCTGATTGCTTTTGTCATTAACCCACCTTCCGTCTCCCCGTCGCCGTAATCGTCGTCGAGGTCCAGCTCCAACTTGTCCAGCCCGTGCTCTCTGATCACTTCTCGTGGCTCTCGCCCCGCATAAATGGCTGAAAGTATTTCAGCCGCCGCGTCCACGTCGTACTGGGGTTCCTCCGTCGTTCGCCGCTGCGTCGACGGTCCTTCGCTCAGATCGGTGCGCTCCTCCAACAAACTGTGTTCAAACTCAACACACTTGTTCAGCTGCTGCATTGTGCCGCCTAGGTCGGTGTTCAGCTGCACTAAGCTGTCTTCGACCGGCTGAAGCTGCAGTTCGATCTGCGCCCTCCCACACTTTGGCAGCTTTTGGACAAGCCAACATTGCATTCGCTTCATCTCGTCCCTGGCCTCGCCAACTCCGCTCTTCAAAGCATCCAACTTTGCCAGCTCTTCTTCTGCTGCAGCTGCAGTGACCTGTCCTTGCGGACGCCTCTCCTCCACCCTCTTAAAATCGTCAATGAGCGACGATGTGCGCAACTCAAGGCTGTCCTTGTCGCGGGCCCAGGCACGGAGCAGTTCAATCTGTTGTTGAAGCACCGTGTTGAGGGAGTTCAGCCTTTCCATCTTCCTGCTGGCCTCCTCTTCGCTTTCCTTCATCAGTGCTTGCTCTTCAGGGTGCAGACTGTTGCTGCTGATTTGTTGCGATTTGGCCGCAACCTTGCCGAGCTGTTCACCCAACGTTTTGGCTGCTTCTTCGACCTCCTTCTGTTGCTGTGACACCGACTCCAAATTCAGCTGCAGACTCGCCTCTTCCGCAGTTTGTTCAACAACCATGCCTTCCACAAGGCTTCTTAGCACGCGTATCTCGTTGATGACCGCGCTCGCCCGCTCATTCTCGGCCACTCTCTTGTCGAGGTCAGTCTTGACAAATGAATGAATGAACGAATGATTGATTGAAGTACACCACCCACCTTTAAGCTTTGGACAATTTGGTTGGCCAGCACCAGTTGATGCTGTTGTTCTTCTGTCGGCTGTAAAGGAATGCCTTCCCGAACGGCTTCGTCCTGAAGCGAGCTCAAACACGGCACAATCCCGTTTTCCAGACGTTCCAGGGCTTTGCGAAGCTCGTTGATTTGCTCTTCTCTGGGCACCTTTTCAGCCGTGCATTTCTGCTGCTGCTGCTGCTGTTGCTGCTGCTCCTGCTCGGAGTCGGCGGCAGCTCTTTTGCCCTTCTTCTTCGCCCTTTTATCCTCCCTTTTGGACGGCATTTTTGTGCTGTCAAACTGGTCGCTGAACCCTTCCAATTCCTTGCCAATGGTTGTCAAGCGCTCATCAATCTGCGATTGGATCGCATCTCTTCGCTTCACTTTGCCTCTCAACTGCTCCAATTGCTGTCGGAGTTCGTTGTTGAGTGGATGTTCAAGCGGTATGTCCTCCAGCTCTTTCGCGCATTCATCAATCCGTTGATCAGAGGGAAGCTGTTCGGAAGCAGCAGGACTTTGCACCAGCACAGTCCGAATTCGGGCAACTGATCTGTCCACCAGTTGTTGTGCCGCTTCCTGTGCCTGAGTTTTGCTCTGTTCTACGCGTTGTGCGAGTCCATCCGGAGAGGGATCAGCAGTGGAGCGTAGCACGTACTTCCTGAGCGCCTTCTGTTGCTGACTCTGTTGTTCCAGCATGACGATGTTTGCCTCCAGGGTAGGGATGGTCGTCTGTTGGACATGCTGCAACGCCTTCAGATTGTTTTCCATCGATGGGAGTTGTGCCGCCAGATCGTCAGTTTCCCGATCAGTCCGCTCAATTTCTGCCATCAAAGCCCTTTCATGCTCAATTTCGTTGAGCATTTGGCCAAGCACATCTCCATAATGCTTCTCCAGTTGCTCAAAGTCCACATCGAGGAATCGCACTTCCGCATACGCCATCGCCAGTGGATCAAGCTTGTCAGCCAACTGCTGAAGTTGGTCGATGGTGGCATTCAATGAAGTGAGCGAGCTCTGCGCTTCCTGCAATTCAGGGCATAAAAAGAGAAGTGCATGTGTTGCTGAACCAGCGTTTCCACGCTGAGCATGATGATCTATCTGATCCAACAACATCCGGACTGGATCAGACTGATCAAGATCGGTCGGAGTTTGCACTCCAAACCCTTTTGTTTGCTCATGGAAAACGCTGGCTGAAACGAAGCAACTCTACCTACCATTAGGGTTTCGTAGTCCGACTCGGCGTCGGCCAGACTTCGACAGGCCTTCTGCTCGGCCAACTCGATCGCAACTCGTGCCTTGTCCAGTTGTGCTGTGCCCAGCTCCCGTTGTTGGACAAACTGGAGCCAATGTTGCCATCGCTGCACTAGCCGCCCTCGCACTTCCTTTGCCTCCGCAATGTTGGAGCTGATCAGCGTGGCCGCCTGTTCGCCAACTGCGGCTGCATTTTCGGTGACAAATTGTTCGGCATGCTCAATCGGTTCGTCCAGCCCATTGCACAGTTGCTCATAGGACTGTGGCATTGCAGCTGGCTCGTCCAGCTTCTCGTGTGCCTGCCTAACCAACGCCACCAAAGACTCGTTGAACCGGCCAGTCTGCTCACGGAGCTGATCCTTCTTCGAAACAGCTTCATCATTCCAGGTCCTCCTTTTCGGGATGCTCAGCACAACTTTTTTAATGCATTCATTTTCAATATCCTCCGTTTCTGTCCGGACAAGCATAATATCCAAAAACACTTCCGTAACTCGTTCAGGCCATTCGCTTTTTCGTATTTCCTTTTTTGTATCCTAAAAATTGAAATGTTTTTTTTGTCCATCCTTTCTAATTTTACTTCTATCAGCCGTAAATGTTCATCAATCTCTGCTATTATCGGCAGCTCAACTTCCAATGTTTTCAATTTGTCGGCCACCAATTTCAGACTTCTTCCATAAATTTGCATTTCCTTAACAAAATTAATTTGTAATTATTTAATTAATTTTTGTTAAATTGCCTTTAAAACTCCGACAGCTTCCGCCGCCCCTCCGTTCTTTAAAAGTGCGGCGACTTCGTTTTTCTTTTCCCGCAACCGCCGCAATTTCTCCACGCCTTCCGCCACGGCCATTTTCGTTTCCGTTGACAGCGAATGCTCTCGAATAAGCCGTTGTTTTGTTGCATTCAGTTGGCTAATGACCTTCTTCAATTCGTTGGACACAAATGTCGGAAGATTACTTCGGACAATTTCGGAGTGAATGTTGGCGTCGACCTTTTCCAAGTCGTCTATTGCTGATTGGAACTGTTCAATTGTTGCTTCCGGGTCCATGAGCAGTCTCTCCCCGTCTCTGATCGCTTCGTTCATCTTCCGATTTTGTTCGTCCAACATTTGTCTGAACGCCTTTTGCTGCTCCATCTTTTTCTGGTAGTTGGAGTCCAAAACATCGAATGCCCCAACCAAATGAGTCAATTTGTCTTTGCAATTCATCACCACAAAAGAATTCTGTTCCATTTTGACTCCGTTCAGTTCCGACAACAATTCGTTCAGTTCGCTGCGGACTTTCTGTATCAACGGCCCGTGGTGCTGTCCGGCCTCGGGCATTTCCCCGTCCGTTGAAATTAATTCCTCCAATTTGTGTCGAACCAACTCGGACTTCTTGACCATCTGTTGCACTTGTTGAAGAAAGGCGGAAATGCCTTTTTCTAAACATAAAAAGAGAATTAATTATTCAAAAAGACGTCCATTCAATTGCCTCGTTCGGACGTTGCCTTCGTTTGTTGCTGTTGTTCGTCCGATGTCTTGGAGGATGAAGCCTTCTCAACCGGAATTGTTGTTGATATATTGGAGGATGAAGCCTTCTCAACCGGAATTGTTGTTGATATATTGGAGGATGAAGCCTTCTCAACCGGAATTGTTGACCTTCTGATGACTATCGACTGCACTTTCTTGGAAACGGATTGATGTCCACGGGGACTGCTGTCCTCGTCGGAATCCGCGACTTCCATTTCTGACTCAGTTTCCCGCTTCAGAGCAGTCAACTTTTTGTGCAAGTTGTTGAGCTCCGTCTCGGATTCGGACTTGTCCATTCTGTGCTGCTTCTTTGCCGCTTCCTCTTCTTGCCGTAATTTGTTTTCAATAACCTTAATCATCTAAATTGAAGTCAGATCAATCAACAAATCAATCACCTGGATGATCGTCGTGACCGAATTGCTCAATTTGAAGATGATCCGTTTCCTGCGCGTTGGACTCGTCGCTGTTGACCCGTCAACGCTCATTTCCACGTATTTTCTGATGCCTCGGCACTGCTTTTTGAGCATTTCAATTTGCAGCTCGATCCGCGGCAATACGGCCGATGTTTGTGGAACGCGCCCCTCTGAGGCTGCTGATCGGATTTCATTGTCCAAATCCGACAAATATTCTGCAGTTTGTGCGTAATTTGTTCGAAGTTCAATTTCGTCTTCAATTTCGTCAGTTAATGCGCGGTGAAATCGTTTCAGCCCATTTTTCTCCCTTTTCAAATTGGACAAAACTTTTTGCAGCTGTTTTTTGTTGTCATCGGAGGCCATTTCTGCGATTTTGTTCAAATCCGTCTTCAATTCCGTCAATTGTTTTGCCAAAAGCTGCAAAAATGGCAAATTTCGTCGTTTATTTTGCAGTCACCAGACCTTACCTTAATTGAAGCCGCGTCCTGTTGTGCCTCCCCCAACGGTTTTGGAGTGTAATAACGCGCGTGTAAATGGTCGATGGCCAACAGCAATTGTTGAACTTCGCGTTCGATTTGATCCATTGGCAATTCGTCCACAATTTTTGTTGTCGAAAGTTTGTGGACTAAACTCGGCCCCGGAGGCGTAAATGACGCAGACGAAGTTGAAGGTTGGCACAAATGTGACAATGCTTCAGCGACTAACACTTCACTGTGAATTGAGGCAAGGTCGCTGTCCAAGTCGGAAGGTGTCGACGAGTCCAATGACAGCTAAAAGCATTTATGAAGAATAAACAATTAATTAAAGTGATCTCAAAATTTGTTTTTTCATTCATTTTCCTGCAAAAGCATCCGATATTTATCAAAACCCCCGCTAAATTAAAGTCTGTCCCACTTGTGACTGAGTTCGGGTCGAAACGCCTCCGGCGACGGCACTAATCATTTCCTTTTCATTTGCTTTCTTCACGGGGATCAAATGGGAAATGGGCAATTTCATTTTCTCAAATTGTTCCATCAGCTTTCTGTATTGTTGGCACAGCCTTTTTGCCAGTTCAGCCTGTTCTTCGCTTGCGAATTGATGCGTTTGTAATTTAACCACCTAATAAAAAGGGGAGAGKGACTTAATTTTAAATTAAATCTTTTTTTGGGAGTAAAAATCAAATCGCCTTCGGCAAAAACGCCGGAGGTCGGATGCTAAGAAAGCCGTAAACCCAACAATATTTATGGGGAGAATTTAGAGACGGCGTAACAATCGGAAGAAGCCTAAAATTTAGTTGACCAAAGACCGGATTTTGCCAATTTTTTGTTGTTTTGTTGACGGCACCTCCGCCTTTTCGATGTTCGACCCCCAAAATATACGCCCATTTACTTTTGTTGTAAAACCCCCAAATATTACAAATGTTTTAGAAAAAATGAAAACGAATAAAGCAAATAAAGCAATTTCGGAGGTTCGAATTGGCAATGAATGGAATGAATTGCCTTCCCTACCAATCGAAAGTATTGCACACAATTGTCACGCAGTTTCGTTAATTTGACGCGGTTTTCTTACTGTCTCTTATACACATCTAGATGTGTATAAGAGACAGTTTCTGAGTTCAGCATATTCAATTCGCTGCAAAAGTTCCATCGTTTCCACGTCTTTCCTTTCAATTGAATTGCCCCTGTCTCTTATACACATCTAGATGTGTATAAGAGACAGATTAATAATTCCCCGGTTTGAATGGACTTTTCTGAGTTCAGCATATTCAATTCGCTGCAAAAGTTCCATCGTTTCCACGTCTTTCCTTTCAATTGAATTGCCCAATTGCGCCTCGAGCGACGTCAATCCGTCACGAAATTCCCTCAGGCAACGAGAAAACATTTCCTTAATGAAATCGATCGGTTCGTTTCGGAGACCCTCTCCAATACTTCGATTCGGTTTTGTTGGTCGATACGCCGTTTTTGGAACCGTTCATTGAGAAGACGGACAGTTTCAATGGCAGTGTTCGATTGTGAAGCTGTCTCTTATACACATCTAGATGTGTATAAGAGGCATATTCAATTCGCTGCAAAAGTTCCATCGTTTCCACGTCTTTCCTTTCAATTGAATTGCCCAATTGCGCCTCGAGAGACATCTAGATGTGTATAAGAGACAGGTATTTAAAGGTATTAAGAGAATGGGGGGACCGCAATTCTCCCGAGAAATTGGCCGGGAGAGAATTCGGCGGGGTCGAAACGTTCCACCGGACGTTCCATCAAACATTGCAATTCCGAGGACAGCGTCAGAAAGTGATTCAGCGCATTTGAACTGGACGACGACGACGACGCCTTTACGAATAAATTTAATTTATTAATTATTAATTTCTTCGCCGTTTCCGACCAGCAAATCGCCTATCATTTGCTGAACGTCGACGTCGGGGACCGATATTCGCGCCTTTGTCTGTGACTCAAAAAGTTCCGTGACAGACCCCAAAATTTGTTTCTTCAGCGAGTTCAACTCCAATTGTTGCTGTTTTGGCAAATCGAAATTTATTAAATAAAATAAATTGGACATTTCCCACCAATTTTTGTGCCTCATTTGCAGGGATCAATTCATTTTTTTGAACGCTTTCCATTCCAATTCTGCTGCACTTTTCAACGAGTGCTTTAAATGCGCATAATTTGATGAGAAATATCTGTAGAAAACGATCATAAAAATGGATGAATTCTTAAAACATTTTTGTTTTGTTTTTTTGAATTTTAATTTAGAAAAATTGGCCAAAATTGCAAAAGCCCGTCCGTTCATTGCCTTCACCTGTCTGTGTTCCATCAATTGTTTGAGGCCCACAATTTGTTCTCTGGTGCGGCCCAATCGCCGTTTCATTGCCTCCAACTCGGCCTGCATAAAGTTGCCCTCAATTTGCGAGAAAAGTCCGTCCAAATGGCCAAGCTCCGGCGCCAATTCTTCGCTGAACTGCTTCAACCAATTGGCCAACACCCCCAGCACTGCTTCAATCTGAAGATGGCCATGGATTCAAATCTTTCCAATTACAGTTGGACCTGGGGACTCAGCATAACATCCCAGCCTCCGTTGTCCCGGCAGATTTCTTCCAAAGTTTTCTCCAATCGTTCCAATCGATTCAACAGCTCCATCTTCTCTCCCAATGCTTTTTGTAACTGTTTGGCTTCGGAAGTCAGCCGTAAAAGTTCAGCGGATGAATGCGATGTGCTGCATGAAAGGGATGGGTCCGGGTACTGCTCGCCGTCGTCGTAGTCCACAGATTCGTCAACAATTTGTTGAGCGGAGATGCTCCGCTGGACAAGAGCGCTAACTTCTTGCAAAACTTCCTTAAACAAAATAAACTTTCGATTATATTTGGGTGTTTGTCCCTCGGGGGAATTCCCAAAAAATTTTTTTTGTTCTTTGGCCGATCCGATCTTTTGATCGTCTTATCTTTGGGCCATCA
>MEIZ01000027.1:201010-220314 GCA_001723225.1 Globodera ellingtonae | reverse complement strand
GACAAATGGAACAGCTGAACAACACAGAATTTTGGGATTTGGAAGGCTTTGAGGGGGGGGGGAGAAGCCAAATTTGCGAATTTCAGAGTTGGTTTTTTACGGCAAAATGTTGTGCAAAAGGCTAAAGCGGGGAGAAAAACAGTGTCGGCAAAATAAAACCCAATTGGCTTTCTGCCCTCCCTTCGGCCTTTTGGAAGTTTTGTTTTTTGGGGAGGAGTTTGGGCGGGGAGTGGACAAATAAATCTCTGTGAGCAGCTTCCCCCCCCCCGCTATTCATCAATATAACAGTGCAACAATTGGTCCTCTTCGCTCTCCGAATGCATTCTTCCTCGCCCCAACCTTCGCTGTCTTCGTTATCATGGTGGACATCTGCAGGCACCGCCTGTTACCATGAGCCGAAGGTGCACGACTACGAGCTGTACTTCCAGCTGAACAGGTCCACATCCCATCCGTTACTGACCATTCAGAGCCAAAATACTTTCCGACATTAAGGATCACTTTGTTCGTTCTGCTTCCGCTCGCACTGCTCGGACTTTTGTCCAACACATGCGCCCTGGTCTGCCTGTGCACTCCCCCAAAAATCTCGTCCGGAGTGTTCATCTACCTGAAAGCTTTGCTGGTGCTGGATCACTGTCACATCATCGTTTCTTTGGTCAACACTCTCTTCCCCGACTTTTGTGACTCCCACCACTCCCGGGAACACATCGCCTACGGGTCCATTGCCAAATAGCCCCAAGCGATTTGAATGAATTAAATTTCAGCTTTTGTATGTTTGAACGGCGCTTTCTGCGAGCTATGGTCCCCCGGTTGGACCTTATGGTGGACACACTCCACGTGTGGACAATCGCTTCGTTGGCCGCCCATCGATATTGGAAGGTGACGTGATGTTATAGTCGGTTTTGGCACTATTCGCTTATGACATCATCTGCAAACGTTCCATTTGATCCGTTGCCTGTCCCACGTTCATCCTTTCGTCCGTTAATGTCAGATTTCTCGCCCGGTCGTCTCCCGTTTCAAGGACACTGTCAGCAGAGCCCGTTCTCTGATGGCCGTTCTGTTTGTTGCCATAACGTTCTATCGACTGCCGACCTTTATGGTCGAACTTCAGATCAAATGGCAGCCCGTCTTTCGAATTCAGAGGCGACCTGAGACCACCGAGGTGAAGAAGGGCAATTAACTGATTTATTGTGTACTTTTGTGCTCAACAGATGCTTTCCCCTTATCGAATTTGGCTTTATTCGGTGGTCGACCCAATTGTGTCCCATTTGGTGCCATTTGTGCTAATGTGTGTCTTTTCGCTGCTCACTCTATGCGAAATTGTGAAGAGTCGGCACTTTGCGTACGCGCAGTTCAGCATCGCCTGCGACTCGCAGGGCACGACGATGAAACGGAGGCGCTCAAGCAGTTCAAGGTTGGAAAAAGCCGAAGAGTTTGAGAAGTTCACAACCAAATTCAACCTGCCGGTTTCTCAGTCGCTCCACTTAAGTCACCCTCTCCGAAGACGAACTGACGGGGCAAGGCAGAAACAAGGTGTGCAATCAATCGATGCTGAACAAACAGAATTCTCCCGAACTCCTCAGAATATCGGGCCACGCTCTCCATCTTTCTGATCATTTTGCTCTACTTGGTGCTCCATTCCATGGAATTGTACATTTTGGTCCGAAAATGGCAACTGCTCGCCCAGGTCACCTCGTCCAGTTACTTTCCGTCGTTCGTGAACCCTCCCCAAGCATTTCAGGACAACTGTCCCACCCGCGCAGATTATATCCAATCGCACATCAGCAAAATCCTTTCCGTCCTTTCCGCTTCTGTCAATGCATTCGTCTTCATCGCCTTCACCAACAGAATGAGAAGTATTTATTGACTCTTTCGATCATTTGCCTAATGAGTCATCCGCAATTACTTCAGCTTACATCCAAATGCTCATTCGAAGAACGTCGCGCAGTCTCTCGTCCAATTCAAGCGAGCCGCCAGCAGCACACAAAATCAGTGAGACGAGAACAACCGTCCCTCTGATTGACGTTTGAAAGAGACACTTTCGGAACATTACTTTCAACAAAAGTCAAAATAAATAATAAACATTTTCATTTCTCAACATTTTTGAACAGTCACCGACATAAAAGAATAAAAAAAGAAAGCGGCATTGTACATTTATCGCCTGTACTTGTCGAGCATCTAAAAGAAGCAATTGAAGGGATATCATTGCTATCTCCGCGGCCCTATTGGGGGCGGACGGCGTGGTGTACTTTATGCCCTGACACATCGCTCCGTACGGAGGATGTTTGTTCGATTGTCCCTTTTATAGAATCAAATAATTTTACACCTTTGTGGTCCGTTCAAAGTCCGATCCCGACCCAATGGACCTTTTGGCATCACTTTTCTCGAAAAACAGCAGTGTGGCCGTTTCCTCCCAAAAAACGCTTTCTTTTCATTTTATATTGCGTAACTTAAGTTGCCTTTGCTTTCCGCTATGAGAAAATTGTGGAAAACGGCAATTTAATTATAAAGAATATTTTATAAAAGCATTAAAATGCATTTGTACACTTCGGGAATTTTTTTAAAATTTATGCCTCATAAATAAAAATAAAATTTCATATCAATCAATCCCCAGCAATCTTTCGCTTCTTCGCCGATGGCTTTTCGAACACATTTTTCATCCCCGCGGCGTATTTAGCTACAAATTTTGCGCTCAAAGGGGTCGGCGTGGCCCACACGCCCTGGTGGTCCGTTGTGTCCTCCGCCGTCAAATGGGTCCACTTGGAGCGACTCGCTTTGCCGAAGTTTTTCACCTAGTTTTTATAAAATGTTCAGATTTCGTTTCTCCAGAAATAAAAGAATTAAAAATGAATAAAATAAAAAGCAAAAAATGAAAACGTCCAAAAGCAGAAAAAGTCCCCGAAGATCGACCCCCTCCCTCCCTTTGTTGCACCTGCATCACTTTCGGCAGCACCGACTTGTCGAAGACGTCCTCGCCCGTCGCCTCGGCAAAGTTGCGCCTCAGCACATCGTCCTCCTTATCCAGGAAGAAGGCTCCGCGGTGGTAGTACTTCTGCAAGAACTTGTACTTGCCCTTGTTCTGCTGATTGGTGATGATTTTCGGGTTCATGCGCAAGTAATTGCGTCGTTCCTCCTCCGTCATGTTGTGAATGCGCTCCATTTCTTCCTTATCACGAGCCAAACTAAAAATTTCAAAGGTTAAATGGCAATAGTGTAAAGGAGCAACTACTATATCTAACTAAGTTATTTCTAACTGGGTACACCCTCAACACGGAACCGTCCAATCTGCCACTTGAACAAACTTAATTTGGACGGCTTTCTTAATATAATTGTCCGTTCGGTTGAACTAAAGAAAGTTACAACCCAGTCTGTATGGCGGCCCACGGGTTGTGTAAGTCAGGAAGAAATCCCGAGCAGGTCAGAACGATCCCCTAATCTATAAAATAAATGAAAAATAAAAAACGAACGCTTCGCGCTCCTCCCGGTTACGCTTAAGCCGCTTCATCTCCCTAACTTTCCACAGTTCGTAGGCGATCTCCTCGCTTTCGTCATCAGTGTTCACCGCCGCCAGGTCTAACTGGGCGCCCTCCTCCCTTTTGGCCCTGTCCTGTTCAACCTCCCGTTTTAGCTGCTCCTCCACTAATCGCGCCGTCAACCGCTTCTTCTCCTCCTTGCGCTTCTCCTCTTCGAACTTCAACTGTTCCAATTTAGCCTGCTCTTTCTCCAGCTCAATCAGTGTGACACGATCATTCCTTAAAAAGGATTAAGAAGTCATTTCAAAATCAGCTTCTTCGGGAATAGTGTAGCTCAAGGCTGTACCTCGGAACGAAGACCGGCTTCAGCCGTGGCATCATCTCCTCCTCGCTGTCTTCCTCTTCTCCCTCCGAACTTTCTTCCTCACTCTCTTCACTGACTTCACCGGCGTCGGGCTGTTTGGAGAGCAGTTCCTTAAAAGCGAAGCACAAACGCAAAATCATATACGCCTAAGCTTTGTGCCACCTCTTCCTCGTTTCTTTGTTGAATTCGCTTCAGAAGTTCTCTCCTCCGTTGCCGTTCATCCTGCAATTCGTCTGAATTAAACTAAACCCCGAACTAGGCAAACCCCCCCCCATGCTCTATTGGTGCTTGCCTCGTCCGCCTCCTCCTCCAAATCCTCCTGTTCAAGCGGTGCTTCGTCCTGCTCCATCCGTCTGCGGCGTATCAGTGCCCGATGGTGTCGCTCATCTCGCGTCTGTTCGTCCTCTTCTTCCTCCTCCTCCCAAGCTGCAAAAGCTTCTTCCTCCTTCAACTCCCTCTTGTACTCATCCAACTGCTGGTCTCGTCTGTCTCGACGTCTTATTGAGCTAAAATTTCGAAGTTATATGTAACCTTAAGGAATTTAGATTCAAAAAGAATTTAAAATTAAATAACGACCTTTTATCGTCCTTCCGACCGTGCCGATGCTCGCCCCTCTCTCGGTCCCTTTCTTTATCCCGGCGCTCGTGCCGATGCAGTTCCCGCTCCCGTTTCTCCTCCCTGTGCTCCTTGAGGTTCTCCTCCTCATTATTCTGTTGAAAATCTTCGTCGGATTCGGAGTCTCGAGCAAACTCCGGGCTGAAATGTATGATATTTTGTCATTTTTAACATTTTAAAGCAAGATACATTTTGCCGGCCATATAACGCTGCACTTTGACCTTTTTCATTACAATTCTTCCCTTCTCATCCTTCACTGGTATTGCGCCTGCTGTTGGCAACGGCCGAGGTCCCAACGGTTTGTTGTCCAAATTTCGTTCAAATTTCGGCACAAAGTCGCCCATGACTGACTGTTTTAGTTGGAAGCTAAAAACAAAAGAAACTGTCAGAAATTATTGCGGAGCTTTTATTCTTTGTCGCTATGTGCACATTTAAGCCAAAAACATAAATAATTGTTTGGGTGCGACCAGTATTTAGGCAATTTTCGAAAATTCTTTTCTATTTGCTAGAAAATTCAAATTATGTTTTCTTGTCAAAATCACAATATGTAGGTATGTAGCAGAAATATACTTTTGCGCAACTACATATTTTCGTTCAGTGTTTTATGCTTCTCACCGCTCGTTTATTTTTTTCTGTACAAAAATTCCGGAGTCCGGACAGTTTGGCGCCGGCCGTTTTGGCGCGATCAGTAATAACTTAGTCACTAGGAAAGCAAAACAAACAAAATCGGTATTAACCAGAAGCTCTCATTGTTGCATTGCGCTACTTTTAGCATAATATCGACGAATAAAATGACAATTCATTCGCGCAAAGTGGTGGCCTACTATTATGACGGTCATTTTTTCGGCCCACCAAAAATTATTTTAAATAAAGTTCACTGCAGGGGATGTCGGCAACTATTACTACGGCCAAGGCCATCCGATGAAGCCCCACCGGATTCGTATGACTCACAACCTCCTCTTGAACTACGGACTCTACCGCAAAATGGAAGTTTTTGTATGTTTATTTTAATTAAACTCGAAACTTTCATCATCTTTTCAGAGACCAAAACCTGCATCTTTGGAAGAGATGACCAAATATCACAGTGATGATTACATGCTCTTCCTTAAGGTCGGCGGTTGTCAGACAATTTAATGAAAAGACCATCTTAGAACATAAAGCCTGATAACATCGCCGACTTTGGTCGTCAAATGCAACGTTTCAATGTAGGCGAAGACTGCCCGGTGTTTGATGGACTCTTCGAATTTTGCCAAATTTCCAGCGGGGGATCAATCGGTGAGCGCACAAAATTTCTTGCCTTTGCCTCTCTGAATTTATTTCTGAATCCACAATGTTGACAAATTTAGCTGCTGCCACTAAAATCAACAAACAGCACGTAGATATCGCAATTAACTGGATGGGCGGACTTCATCACGCGAAGAAATCGGAGTAAAAATGTCCAAAACTTTTTAAGTTGACACTCTCTTTTGAGGGCATCTGGCTTTTGTTACGCAAATGACATTGTTTTGGCCATTCTTGAATTGCTGAAGTACCACCAACGCGTGCTTTACGTCGACATTGATATTCACCACGGCGATGGCGTGGAAGAAGCCTTTTACACCACGGATAGGGTCATGACGGTCAGTTTCGATGCATTTATTTGTTTTAGTCATACATTTGGTTTGCTATTGAAAGGTTTCTTTCCACAAATACGGCGAATATTTCCCGGGCACTGGCGACTTAAAGGTATTCTATTACTTTGCATTTATTTTTTAAAAGAACGAACCGAATAAATTACATTTTAAGGATGTCGGCGCCGGGAGGGGTCGTTACTATGCCATTAACTTTCCGCTCCGGGACGGAATCGATGACGACACTTACGAGCGCATTTTTGCGCCCGTTATGGAGAAAATCATAGGCGCCTATCAACCCTCGGTCATTGTGCTTCAATGTGGGGCCGACTCGCTGACGGGCGACCGTTTAGGCTGCTTTAACTTAACATTGAAAGGTTTTTTCTGGCGAAATGTTGGGGGGTACTCAGAAAAATAAAAATGTTTTAACGATAGATTCGAATATGAAAAAGCTAAAGTACTTTAGGACACGGAAAATGCGTGGAATATTTGAAAAAATTCAACTTGCCTCTGCTGATGCTCGGCGGCGGTGGTTATACCATCCGAAATGTGGCACGATGTTGGACTTACGAAACTTCGGTGGCATTGGATGCCGAAATTTCCAATGGCATTTTAAATATTTCGAATTATCTTGAGCAAATATCTTTGTAACAGAATTGCCCTACAACGATTACTTTGAATATTATGGGCCCGACTTTAAATTGCATGTCACTCCGTCCAACATGCCCAACCACAACAATTTGGAGTACTTGGACAAAGTGAAGTGGGTTATTTTGATGTTGAACGGTTATTTTATTTCTGGATTTAGGGAAAAGATATTTGAGTCATTACGACAAATTCCACATGCTCCCGGCGTCCAAATTCACTGTATGCATTTGGAAAGAACTCGACCAGTAAAAATGCTTTTGGCTTTTCAGTACCTGAACCCGACGCGATGGTTATAGATGAAGAGGAACAATTGGACGAGGCAAACCCCGACCAACGATTTCCGGGTATTATATCTGATAAAGAGACACGGCTAAAATAAATAATGTTTTTTTTGTGAAGAAGTGCTCAGTGATAAAATGGTGGAGCATTGCAACGAACAATTCGAGGGCGAAAAGGAGGGTGGGGACGAGCGCAATCGCGATGACGCAGCATCCGCGCAGAAAAGGACCGCCGCCTCTCCCCTGGCTGGCAGCGTGGGGTCGCCGTCCTCAGAGTCGGCCGAGCCCGGCCCGAAGAAGACGCGGCTGGTGGAAGAACAGGAGCAAAAAGTTCGTTTCTAAATAACTAACATTTTAAAAATGTAGCTKAAAAGTGCCTATTAAGAGTCACAAGGTGGAAGAGCAACCAACATCGGGCGAAACCGAAAATGTGACGGCAATGGAGCAGTCTTGATGATAATGTGCAAAGATGGCGTTGTTCACATGGCGTGCCCGGGGCGGGCGAAAGTTTCTCTCACGCCCTTGGTGTCTGCTTGCTTTTATTTTTCCATTTTCTTCACTATCGTTCACTCCTCCTTATGGTCTCTCTCTCTTTTTGTTTGTTTACTACTTTGTTTCACATGGTATTTCAGTAATATTTCAGTTTTAATTGAATTTTGAAAATATTTGGAATGGTTCTACATCCGTATATTTATTATGCATAATTTTTGTTTTCACATAATTAGATATTGCAATTTTTGGAGGCTGCAAAATGACGTCAACAAAGGAAGGAAGTGTCAAACGCGAACAATTTTATGTGCGATATTACGTGGGCCATAAAGGGAAGGTGAGCGACGGGTGGTGAATTAGTAAATCGGGCCTTCCACCCGCAGTTCGGCCATGAATTTCTCGAGTTTGAATTCCGTCCGGACGGCAAGTTGCGCTACGCGAACAATTCCAATTACAAGAATGACACGCTGATCCGTAAGGAATGCTATGTGAGCAAGTCGGTGATGGACGAGCTGAAGCGTATCATTGACGATTCCGAGATTATGAATGTGCGTTGTAACGACGCATTAAATTAAATTTGACGCTTTTGGATTACAGGAAGACGATGCCAACTGGCCAGAGCCGGACCGTGTTGGTCGTCAAGAGCTCGAAATACTGAGCGGAAGTGATCACGTGTCGTTCACAACTAGCAAAATTGGATGTCTCGTCGAGGTCAACGACAGCAAGGACCCGGTGGGGCTGCGCTCGTTCTACTATTTGGTCCAGGACCTGAAGTGTCTGGTGTTCTCACTGATCGGACTGCACTTCAAGATCCGCCCCATAGCACAATGAGTGTCTGTGCTGACGATGAAAAATGACTGAATTTTGATATCGGCCGAAGATTGGTGTAAGCAAATAGAAACATAAATGATTGGATTCCGACGTTTCTCAAAATGCAACTTAATTTGCTTATGCCAATTATTGAGGCTTTTTGATCTTCATTTATTTTAAGGTTTATCTCTGCTTGAATTGTTGTTTTCACTATTTTTTCCCTTGAAAAAACGACCAATTTTTATTCTTAATCTGAAAATCCTACGGATTTTGAAATGATTGTGTTAATTTATTAAGTATACTGCTGTAGGGGTCTCCAGTTTAGCATTCTCCATTCTATTCGCCCCTCAAGGATAATCCATCCGGGAGTCAACAGTGCATGAACTAATCTTGAGGGCACAGTGCGCTTTAAATATGGATTAAGTCCAGACTTGAATCACCCAAACCATATAGGGTTTCAAAATCGAAAAACTGCTTACAAATTAACAAATATTAGGTATATCAATCGATTCCCTGTTATTTTGTCGATTTGTTTAAGTGTCTCCCCATGTGAAATTAAAAAGCTTCATTTAGCAGTCAAAAAGCAGGCAAGGCGCGATTGGCAATTTGGACAGGCGCTATATTCTAATTAATGGAAATTTAATATTCTTGTTACAAAAAAGCCATTAAAAATGCTATTACAAAATAGTAGACACCAAACCCGTCAAAGTGGCTTTCAAACAGTTATTTGCGCGAAATTTCCCCACTAATTCAAACGCCCCAACAATGTCCGGACCAACAGACCAACACTCAAATTATATTTAGCATTGTTTGTGTTGCCGAAAATATTACCGTTTTGTAAACCTATTTATGTATCGATCACTGCTTATTAAATACCCAATAATATTAGCCACTCATCGTATTATTCTATCTTTAAATGAAAGTTTTAAGGCTTAAGCCTCATGTATTCACCGTCCAAGAGAGCTCTCGCCGCAATGTATTCCCTGTCACAGATTGAGAATCATCTCTTTAACACCAACCCGAATATGACCGGTGCGTCGACTTCGCGAAGTACTGCTATGAATGGGGCAGCTGAGATCGCAGCGCAAAACGAATGTTTCACCGTTTGGGAGCCATTACAACTGCGCCAGGAATGGACAGTGAGTTTTGAACATATCCATTGAATCTATGTTGTGCGGCATAACTTATTCAGATCAGCAACTTTGCAAAAGCTTTGGATTTGGCTACTCCTGGGACATGTATGCGAAGCAAGAACTTCCGCGACGAGTCAATGCCTGAAATTTGCTGGCAACTCTGCCTTTACCCCGGTGGAAAACGTGAAGAAAACAGCGGGAATGTTTCGCTATTCCTCAAAATGTCCACAACCCAGTCCCAGCGCGAGGTTCTCTCCATTACTAGTAGAACCCAATTTGGGGAACCTGACATAAGTTGAATAACTAAAATTTACACCGTGTCGTAAACTCAAATTTATGCTCTCTTTTGTACACTACTCGCTTTCAGTCTTAATTCAGTAAGGAAAAATTTGTTTTGGTTTCAGTTCACCGTCCGTGCCGAATATCATTTCTATTTCGTGGATGAACAAGGCATCGCAAAGTTTAGCAACGTGAACACCGGCGACTTCAAAGTGAAGCCGTCCAAAGGCTCGCATTCCTGGGGATTGCGCAACATTCCGCGCACGAAGGTGAAGAGTTGCATCCGGTCTGATCTGTCGCTGCACATCGTCTGCCAGATCGAGCTGGTCCCTGACTTCAGCAAAGTGCAGTCCCACTGCTTTCGTAGTCGACGTTACGACCAATCGCAGGTTTAAGAAGAGTTTCGCATCGAAGTTCTTTAAAAAAATTATGCAAAACGAGCGATGGAAGAAGTGCATGGACTCTAGTTAACTCCACCACTTCCCTTAAGCTGACCAAGGAGTATTTGGATCGCGTCCATCAGATGTTTCTGTCAGGCGACGGTTCGGACTGTGTTATCGAGTGCGGATCTGAGCAATTTCTCGTTCACAAATTTATTCTGATGGCGCATTCTGAAGTGTTTCGCGCGATGTTCAGCCATAAAGAAACTGTGGAAAGTATCGAGTCGCGCATTTGCATTTCCGACTGCGCGCCAATCTCAGTGCATCAAATGCTTACTTACATGTGAGTGATTGAATTATTTGCTGATTATGAGGGAAAGAGAAGGCACACACTCAATAACCCATTTCTGTTGAAGGTATTCTGGTGGACTGCCCGACAAGTTTGACAACGATCACGCTCAGGGTCTTATCGAAATTTCTGAGAAGTACGGGCTGGACCCGCTCAAGATCATATGCCAGGACAAACTGATCTCTCGGTGGGAACGCATTTAAGAAATAGGGCCAAGGCCGGGTTACATAACCGATTGTAGAGTAGATTTCGGCTGTTTTTGAAGCCTGCCTTTAGACTTGAATTGTATATTGAACCCTTTAAATCCCACGTTCAGTCTTTCTTTGTCCAACGTCTGCTCCATGCTAATAGTGGCGGACACGCACAATGCGGAGATGTTGATGTCGGCCTGCATTCCTTTGGTCGGTTACCGATTGGAAATAATTTGGTCGAAAGTTTTACCGCTCGCTGTCGAATTCAGGTGAGAAGCCACATTAAGCAGTTGCTGGCGAGTCCGGAATGGGTGGAAATGAAGTCCAACTGTCCCGTGCTGGTCAACACTATCCTCGAAAAGGTGGTCACCTACGAAAGCACAGCCATTCCACCACCGCAGAAGCGCCTTCGTCTTCAGGACATGTACTGTCGTCCATAGCGATGATATCGGGCTCGTATCGATAATGACAAAATTCTAAAAATTCAGTCCCGAGGAAAAACAATCGTTTCTTTTGTTTTTAGTAGTTCTAAGCGCGTTGATACGAGCCTGAAGCCATAGACTTTCAGTTGGAGAGATAAGGACTGACACAGGGATTCGCCTTTTGTTAGGGTTGTCCAAAAAACTTGGTCGCGGGGGTCGGACGAAGGGAATGGGAGGTTTGAATAAAATGGTCCCCAGACGTGTGCAAAAATGTATAGGACGGGGGCTCTTTTGTATTGTCCTGTCCAAAGACGAATTGTTTAGTTCCTCTCTCCTCAGCTGATATGTTTCTCCTGGTCGTGCACTTCTCTCCCACCGACATAATCTTACTCATCCATCTGTGAGCTCCGTATATACCACTGACTCGTCCTTATGGTCTTTCGACATATAAAACTATGCGCCACCTACATAAAAATCTGTGGATCCTTTTGAACTTCACCAAATCAATCAGATCAAACATATGAATTGTTTTTTCTTTCGAATAAACTGGTGTATGTGTGTTGCTCTTTCCCCAGTGGTAATTTGCAAATTTCTCAACTGCCGTTGGATGTAGAATTGTTTTGGTCGAAGAGGAGGTTGGGTCCAACCCTTAGATGACCACGGGAATAACCTTTTCCCACAAAATATTCAATAAAAGGGGGAGGGCGCCAATTTTGCCCCTAAGAATTTGGATGCCTGGTGAACAATATAAACGAAACATTCATAAAATCGACTTTTTTTAATTACCCCCTCCCTCTCCCAACTTTCTGGCTATGCCCTGTTTAATGTGGCCATCTGATTGACAACGTTTTATTCGACAGTTTGTAACAAAATTCAGGTTATCCTATTTTGATCCCGTTCGTTTCTCCTATCATCCATCGCCGTTCGGCTCAATCCCCTTCGCTTCCGAGTTGCCATTCTGCAGTCTCCACATTTCAGCATAAAGACCATTAAGTTCAAGTAACTGGCTATGACTGGAAAATAATTAAATTTTAATTAGAAATTGCATTAAGCTTTAATGTTAATGGAAAAAATATAGGAGAAAATTCTGTCTCAACCAAAAATTGATTAAAGGAAAAACAAATTCATTTTGGCTCCCGTAAACTATACAAGAACAGACTATGACATAACCTTCCACTCTCCGCCACAGTGCCCTCACTAAGCACCAAAATTTTGTCGGCATGCACAATAGTGGACAGCCTATGCGCCACAATCACGCAGCTCCGACGATTGCACAACTCGAATAAATTGTGTTGAATAGACCGCTCGGTTTTAGAGTCAAGTGCTGATGTCGCCTTTAGGAAAAGGGATTTTAACAGAAAGAATTCATCCGCTCTTCGATTACTTGTTTAATTCTCAAAAATATGGATTTCTGGGAGGAGGAGTAACAAAGTCTTGGCTTGACTAGATTTGACAGAATTTGTGTTTTTTTAGACATCAATTTTCGTTTTCGCTATTGCGTATGTCGACGAACACTGGGTACGCCCTCTCCCCGTCAATCTCACCTCATCTAACAGAATGTACTCGGGACCTTTGAGCACCACACGAGCAATAGCCACCCGTTGCTTTTCGCCCCCGCTCAGCTTCAGGCCTCGTTCGCCAACCAAACAGTCGTAGCCTAATCAATTTTAAGAAATTCCGCTGGGTTAAGTGCGCGCGATTTGCTATTTTCGGTGGTAAAATTTTTGCAGTGACAACTTTATTATAAATGTTCTGTCGTCCCCACCGTCCGGTTGGGAAACGATGAATTGGTGGATAGCGGCCGCTTTGGCGGCTTCCCCGACATCTTCATCGGTTGCCGCCTGCCTGCCGTAACGGATGTTGTAGCGAATCTGGAGGGCGATAAAATAATATTTTGTGATTATTATTGTAATTAAAAGCAGCAGATTTTCCCGAATTCTTACCGTATCGTTGAAGAGCACCGTATCCTGCGGCACAATGCCAATTCGATCACGCACAGAGCTCAACTTCAGTTGTCGAATGTCGACTCCGTTGAACAAAATTTGCCCGTCCGTGACATCGTAAAGCCGGAAAAGGAGACGCACCACTGTTGTTTTGCCGCTGCCCGATGGACCAACCCGAAAAACCATTGAACGTGCGTTGACTTTTAGAAATTCCCCGTTAAAAATGTAAATTTATTTCTGTTTCCATTCCCCACTAATTCAATGACCGTTCCATGCCATAATCCCCGTCCACCAACCAATGCCACAGTCTCTCCGGGATGGACAGTGAAGGACAAATTGCGGAGGATCGGTCTATCAGGCTTATATGAAAAAGAAACATTGACAAAGTCAATGCGGCCAGGGAACCGCTCCAATTCCTTGGCGCCCAGCACATCTTTGATCTTTAACATTTTGAAATCTTAAAATTTTATCATTTTTCCCCTCTCTTTTAACCTTTCTATCAAACGCGCGATAGTTATTTCACCCAGCCCACCTCAATATCCTCGCTGAACAGACTGAGCATGTTCTCCATATCGATGAAAGAACGTTGGATGACTCGGTAAATTGTGCCAAAAAAGTTGAGCGGAGCATACAATTGGAGCAGATAAGTGGTGAACAGCACGTAATCGCCGGTGGTAAGCGGAGAACGGGGTCGCGTGATCAAAAAAGCGGCGAGAAGAGACCCGCCGATGAGGCCGAGGCCAATGATGGAATTTTGGCACAAGTTCAGCAAGGAAAGCGAGGCATTCGCTTTATACTCGGCCTTTTGATAGCTAAACGAGGAAATTTTTGATTAAATTGTAAATGCATTATTTGAACAAACATTACATGAGGTAGGCTTCCCTGTATCGCTGAGTTTCCAGTGTTTCGGCATTGAAATGTTTGATGGTCTCGTAGTTGATCAAAGAGTCCACTCCAATCGCCCCCGCTTTTTTATCGCATTCGTTCATTTCTCTTCTATGCGGAATGCGCCATTCCGAGACCAGAACAGTGAAGGCTTAAAATTGAGGGGTTGTGCACGGATTTTTCAGTGAATAAGAAAGCAGCATTAAAAACCCCCACCCAAATAAATTATCATTGTGACGAGAACCAAAAATCCAAAGTACGCGTTGAAATTTGAGAAGAAAAAAGCACCAGCCAGCAAAATGTCAAGAATAGCGGGCAAAACACTGAACAGAACATCTAAAAGAACATATTTTGAAAATTACTGGTCGATTCTTAAACTTTAAATGCAAAAGGAAATGCCATATTTAGAAACGTATTTTAAAACAAACAGTTCAACAATGTGTTGATTGAGTTAGTGCCTTTGTCCATCACGCGAAGGCTGAATTCAGGGGGAGGGCTTTCATAATGCGCCCACTCCAACAAACATTTCGCCGGTCTTGCGGGATAGGTGCCACCGCAACGAAAGGTTGTGGAGGTGGTTGAGCATGTCCACTTCAATTTCAATGGTCGTGTACTGCTGGATGGGAAGCCAAATGAAAGTTCGAGCCGTATTCAGAAGTCCGCCTTGGCCTTAGGAATGGGGAGGAGGTCGTAAAGATTGTAAAAAAGCCTTGAACTTATAGGCCAATGGGAAAAGCAGAAAACATTTTCGAAAGGACGGGGAGAGAGCAAAAAAGGCAGGATTTTGCGACTTTTGGCCTTAAACGGTCCTTTTCTTCAATTGTATCCGACTTGCCTCCACTCCCCTGCAAAAATTTGAGAGTAGTTGCCACCAAAATCAGCTCGTAACAGAAGTACGGGTTGGGACCGGACAGCGCGTCAACTGAAACCGGGCGGGTAATTAAATAAAAAGAAATGTTCAATTTAAATCAAACAAACTCACCTATCCATTTGCTGTACAAAGGAATCAGCACATTTATAACGCGGCCAATGGCCAACAGAAAGAGGCAAATGAGCACATAAAGCTGAAGCCGGATGCTCTTCCTGGGCCACACGTAAGGCCAAATTTGGAGAAGTTTTGCCACAAAATTCGCCCATGACTGACAAATCAAAAAAACTGCAACAAAAAAAAATTAGAAAGGTAACCGATTGGCCGTCTTTCTTCAACGTGGATTTAGTGACGACGGCTATTAAAACGAAATTGGTGAAAATAAGCTCGAACAAATACAGCAGAAAGTTGACTCCTCTAGGGCTAAAAGTTAGGCATATTCTATTGAAATTAAATGTAAAATAGGAAGGCATTTTTCTTTAAAAATAAAAGTACCGACCCACTAGGAAATATTTGTGACCAGAAGAACAGCGGAAGTGTGGTGATAAATGAAAACAATGCGTAGGAGACGACCAACGATGTTGGCGGTTCATGGAAGTGACGATTGGACCAGAAACGGCCGACGCTGAGGGACCAGAAGAAGCAGTGGACGAAGACGGTGACAGAGATCGCTGGGAGGACGGAAGAAGGACGGAAGAGGACGAACAGGAGGAAGGTCAGGGAAAGTAGGACCAGGAGTAGGTGGGCAAGCAGAACCTTAACCGGCCATCAGTTTCTCGGTAATAGTCGGGCTTGTCCTCCACCCCTCATTTTTGAAAAAAGATTTTTTCAAGAGAAAAGCATGTTCGTAGAGTTTCCGGTGGCATAGAATTCAAATCCGACCTTAGTTTTGGCCAATTCCGAATCCCTGACTCGAAAAACCTTTTTTCAAAAATTCAAAATTTTCTACGCCCACGAAAACTCTAGAAGCATCTTTTACGATTTAAATTTTTTAATCCGATTATTACCACTTCTCTTGTTTTAATTATTTATCTTTTAGACAAAACTTTTCCTAAGCATCCTCTGAAAAAATCCGCTCACTGTGTAAAATAAGGGAGGCAAAGAGCCTGAACGAAATGCCAAATGCTGGCGATGACCAAAAAAGCGATTTCGAACGGTGGCAAGCACATTGAGAATTACTAGGGCAGTGATCAGAAGTGCAGGAAATAGGAAATAGGCGTTTGTGCCTTTGGCGAAAAGCCAAAAAGTAACAGAATCGGAGCCAAGCCAAAATGACAAAATATTCCAAGAGTAAACCATCTGTAAATTTCATTGTTAAGACAAAGCTAAAATTCGAGAATTATTGAAAAAGTTATTTGCATAAAACTATGAAAACCCCCGATTTTGGGTGCTTTTTCAAATTGAACTTTTTAAAAAAAAATTTCAAATAATTCTTAAGTTTTTGTTTGGCATCTTGTTTGATTGGTTGGTTGAGTTTAAAAAAGGTTAAATTGCTGGCACTGAAATGTGCGGGCTCCTTTTTTGTAGCCAATTTCTGCTTAACGGAATTGATTATGACTTTTAGGTAAGGTTTTTGTGATAAAAACAGAATGGGCAAGTTCAACGTCCAAGCAATGCGTTTTTTGGATGCCCAACACTTCAGAATACTGACCGCCATCGAAATGGGAATGAAGAACCATGAATTGGTAGGTTTAATTGTTTTAAATTGGTTTTAAAATGTACAAATAGTTTGATCCAATTTTTGTTTTTTAATTAGGTTCCCCTCCCTCTGATTTCCTCAATATCGGCCATTCATCGTGGTGCCACTGCTCGAACATTAAATGATTTGACGCGCATTGCTAGCGTCGTTTATGAAAGAGGGAAAAAGTGTCGGTTTTCGTTTTTTTTAAATAAATCAACAAATATTTTTAGATGACGGATATCGTCTGACCACGTTGGGTTATGACTTTTTGGCTCTTCGGGCACTCTGTGCCCGAGGGATTGTCGGGTCGGTTGGCAACCAAATCGGTGTGGGCAAGGAGTCCGACATTTACGTTGGCGGCGATCCCGAAATGAATGTAAATTTTTCTGGTTTTTGGAATATTGTTTGGTTTTTTAGGATGTCGTTCTCAAATTACATCGACTTGGCCGCACATCTTTCCGGAAGTTAAAAGAGAAGCGCGATTACCACCGACGACGGCACTTCTGTTCGTGGCTTTATCTCTCCCGGTTGGCCGCCGCCAAAGAGTTTGCCTTTTTGCGCGCTCTTCACGCCCACAAATTTCCTGTCCCAAAGCCAATTGACTGTTGCAGGCACACTTTGGTAAGACTTAACCCAACGGGTTTAGGCTTGAAAATTGGTATTTTGACTGTTTTCGTCCTCAAGGTTATGGCTTTGGTTAGCGCTCCGACTCTATGCCACATCACTGAGCTTCGCGATCCGGCCGCCCTCTACGACAAACTGATGGAATTGATCGTCCGACTCGGCTCGTACGGGCTCATTCACGGCGACTTAAATGAGTTCAACATTATGCTCAACGAGGTTGTTTCTTTATAAAACAACATTTTCTATTTTCAAAAAGGATGAGTCTCCGATTTTGATCGACTTTCCACAAATGGTGAGCATGGACCATCTGAATGCCAAATTTTACTTCGATCGGGACGTGCAATGTGTGCGCACCTTCTTCAACCGGAAATTTAAGTTTGAAGCGAACAAATGGCCCATTTTTGGAGATGTGATCCGAAGAAAAAACTTGGATAAGGAGTTGGAGGCGAGCGGATTTACGCGGAAAATGCTTCTTGATTTGAACAAAGTTTTGCCATTTTGGCAATTCTTATATCACATTGACACTATAGGCCTATGATGAGGGGAACTTCGACGCACATTTGGATGGGGACGACGACAGCACCGTTGAGGGTGAAGACGAGCGGAAGGAGCAAATTGATGAGGAGGAACGCGACGCTTTTGAACAGGAGGGGGAGCGGAGGGTTTGAGAATTACACTGATTAAACATTCAAAAAAGTTTTTATTGTATTCTTTTACTAGTACTAAAACAGAATTGGTGGTTTAATTGGTTTAGAATGACCAACTGCAGCGATCCGATCGCTTCCAAAAATGGTTGGCAGACGCCAGGGACGAATTGGAGTCTTTGGACATTCGAGAGAGCCAACTGAGTGGTGAACAGCTCGGAAAAATGTACGGGACATTGGAAGAACAAACGAAGACCTTTGGGACGGATGAGGAGGAAGAAAAGGAGGGCTCGGAAAGTCCCAATGACCCCCCGAACGATGTTAGCGGGGTAGAGGTGGAATAAAATAATCTCTTTATTATTCGCTTTTTACTTTTCAGATCAAAGGTGCTGAAAGAAGTGACGATCAGAATAAAAAGACGAAAAAGGGCATTCCGCAGGCGACGGCATTTGGGAGCTGTTCAGTGGTGAGCGGCGGTTCGGCTGTTATTTCGGCGGAAGAAGTGAGACGGCGGCTTATGCTGGTTGGTATTTGGGATAAATAATAAAATGGTATCAGTGCAAAGTGTTCAAATTTAAGGAGAAAAGGAAAGTTCGGAAGGAAAAACTCAAAGTCAAAGGGCAACAGAATGCAGTTCGAAGGGGTCGCCAACAGAATCAGGCTCTGATCAGAGAGTATGCCGGATGGGATGAATATTGAACATTTTTTTTGTGATTGTTGTTGTTATTTCTTTCACAAAATCGAATTTGTTTGAAGGTTCATTGTTCTTCAGCCAATTAATTCTGTCCATAAATTAGTTATAAATTTCTTGGACTGTCAATGACTTTTAACGTTCTGTCGTGGACAAAGATAAGCGAGGAATTGAAAACCATTCATTTTTGTCTTATTAAAGAAGGTTCGCCGTCTCATAACATTTATTCCCCGCCGAACGAACACATTCAAATATTAATTTATTTAAATAGCATCTTTCGACTTTGTCCCGTGCTTAATTATTGTTCAACGACACTGCCGATTGATGGAAGAAAGCGCGGAAAGGCGGGCACTTGTCGTTGAGGACGGGGCCGGGGCTGTCTCTTATACACATCTAGATGTGTATAAGAGACAGTTCTGTGGTCTTTGGTCGCTGAGGAGAAAGGGGGGGGGGCACCAAAAAACAACAAACTCTTTTATTGTTTAAATGTATATTTATCTAAATTGGAATAAATTGGGAAAGATAAATCCATTTTGTCATTTTATGAATGTGGCGGCATATTTAGGAAAGTGCCGTTTTGCTTCAATATTTTGTTCCCGCCTGTTTCATTTTTTCTGCTTGTAAGTCCAAACCAATGTTGGATTTTTTGCACTTTGTTCTAGTCTTTAAAATAGCTCGCAGATTCATAAAAGTGAAATTTTTAGGCAAGAAAATCTGCAATATTTATGAAAAGAAAACGAAGAAATGATGCAGAAAAGATAAGGAAGAAATGAAGAATATGTAAATGTAAAAGGAATGAATGGTTCTCTGATAAGAGTTCAACACGGGCGATGCAGCGGAGGAATGTTTGGGGGTTGGGACGACTGATCGGTCGGTGGTTATGGAAGGGAGGAGGAGACGAGTGGAACTTGGGGCACGAAGAGAAGGGAA
>MEIZ01000027.1:158857-172173 GCA_001723225.1 Globodera ellingtonae | reverse complement strand
GACTTGCATATTTCACGTTACGAAATAATTAATAAGAATTACGCAAATAATTTCCGTTTATTTTCATTTTGTCCCGCGCATTTTTGCCGAATTTGAGGTGCAGTGCCAATTCAAAGCCACTTTTCCTTCAATTATATTTATAATTTAATTATATTTTCAACTGAATGTAATTACAGACGAACTTGTCCACGAGAAGGAGCGGTACAAGGCAATTTCGGAGGAGTTGGACTCGACCTTCCAGGTCCCCTCTTGCCCAAACTTTTGCACAATTTGTGGCCATTGACCTTTTAGGAGCTTTCCGGCTATTGAGCAGCCGATTTGCGATCGGAAGTGCGCCCGCCGGACAGACTTGGAATTATTTGATTTTATGACATCAAAAAGCACTCTGTTAACTATACGAAGAGCCATTTGCTTTAGTAAATTCTGCTCCGATTCTTTTGTGTGTTTCTTGGGGGGGGGGCTTATAAGCGACGGACCCTTTAACAATCGAATGGTTTTTCGGTCGGATCAATTTCAATTTGATGTCAATAACTCCAAACCATCGGCTCTGAGTTGGTGGACAGAAATGCTGGCATTTTGATCCTTTGTCTGCCCGGATTCGACCTTCGCAAAGTTCTCGTGCCCGCAATTTGCATTTTTCGGAATTTGCCTTATTCTTCTGCACTCACAAATCAGTGTAAACGAGCATTGACCCCAATTTAATTTGTGATTAGAATGTTTTTTACTTTCGTGTTTCATTGGGGCATGGAATGAGGGACGCATAATACTGGTACGAAATTTAAGTTAACCCATAAAACGCCGACTGTCAAAAATTTTATTTAGCATTGAAAAGGAAACAACTGCTTTAACCAAACCACGACCTATCAATTTGTCAGGAATGCAAAAATGCGTAAAAGTCAACTATCTTTGTAAAGATGCGAAAACAAAGTATGGAAGAAGCTCTCCGAATTACCGGAGGTGAGAACGGATTGCGTTTGGTATAAATAAATTTGGGAGGGGGGGGGGAGGGGAATTACAATGAACAAGACTAAAATATTGAAAGAATATTATAAATGAAATCGTGTTACGGTCCAAGCAATGTGTCAAGTTGTCCCCATCGTCCGTTGTCGAATCCTTCACCGGTCAATATCTTCCGCCGGACATTTCGTTCACCGCATGCGCTGCAGCCGCACGCGCCGCTTGGTTGGCCGCCTAAAATTGTAATTGTTAAAACAATTATGCAAATGCGCCGGCTTTAATCTAAAAGTATTCGGTTGACATGGTTTAAATGATATTTATCGGAATTACAAATTCGATACTTTACCCCACACCCACAGTTCGACTCCATATTTCACCTGTTGCACGTGTCTGTCCGCCATCACTCCGCTGCTAAACTCTTGGCGAGCCTTGTCAAAGCTGAAGCCGGCGCCTCTGTACCATCGGTGCACCTCAAATTTATTTGGATGTTATTAATTAAAACAATTAATTTTAATGTGAGAAAACCTTAATAAGCGATAAGCCCATTCCGACGAAAGCGAGCGAAAAGCACAGTGCCGAACAGAACATCACCAACCCAACGAAAATGTGTGTGCTAAAGTCAAAAGCTTATTAGAGAGATGCATCGCGTACAAACGGTTAAATGTTTCGCATTTGAACATACGAAGCCCCCCCCCCTATACACATCTAGATGTGTATAAGAGACAGACTTCAACCACTAAAATTTAAGCGGCCGTTGAAACGGTTAAAATTTCATTAAACCAACCAACCAGGCATATTCGGACAGTCCGAGTGCTTGAATGAGACAAAAAATGGTGTGGAGGAAGAGAACCAGGAAGAAAACCATGAAATTGAATGACGAATCATCGCTAAAATTTAAATTACGTTTTACAAATTAGTATTAAGTACCCACCGAAACGCTTTGTAGACGGGGCGAAACCAAAAGAGAAAAGCGCACGGAGTGAACAGCGCCAATTGAATGACGGCCAAAAAAGGGAGGCCAAAGGGACCACCGGCGAACAAAACATAAAGCAAAGAGGCGACCAAATTGGAGGCCAACGCCAACACGTAGATTAGGTACACGTGGTACACCCAACGGACAGTGTCCTGTAACCGCAACATCAACTCGAAACAATTGCATTTTGGACTGCATGTGAAAATCTAAGCCTTTGATAAAAAAAACGATGAAAAACTCTAAGAATTTTCAATTTGTGATAAGGATTCTTGTCAATTAAGACCTGAAATTGTCCCGGTATTTCTACGTCGATGTCCTGGTAGAAGCACGGCTCCAGCGGAACAAAGCTGGGAAGCGGAGGCCAATTGTGCGCCTGGCGTTGTGCCCCAATTCCGACGCCGTTCGATTGTGCCTGATTCTGCTGGGGAAGTCTCTGCTGACGATTTTGCTCCTATATTTAACATTAAAGCTAAAAGCCTCCCCAGTGTGCGCTAGGGCTTTTGGCACCGCTAACCTCCCAATTTAATGGCATTTTTAGCCCTTGCCCACTAATTCTGGTAAATTTAAGCGACCCGTCCAAAGAGTGAGTCACCGCCCACCTCCGACCTGTTCTCGCTTGCTCAACTCCTCCTGCTGACGAAACAACTCCTCCTCGTTCATCTTAACTGCTGCTGGGGTTGGTTGATCCTTAAGTTGCGCAAACTCTCGTTTTTACAGCTTTTGAGCTTAATGAAGTCGAACGAACGCGAGTAACAGAAACCTGGCTCAAAGCAGTAGGCGTAAAAGGGTTATATTCTTCTGTGGGTGCACGGCCTGCAGAACTGTTTCCGACTCTCGAGGTTGGCGAAACTACACGTTGCACAGCAGGATCCTACAAAAAAGCGTGAATTTACGGTATACCTGTTGTATGTACTGAACTTTGAGATCAATTTAGAAAAATTTAACGAATTTTACGCTAGCAAACATTTTTGTTTTGTGGGTGTTAATTCCCCGCTTCCCCACCTTGAATGGATCAGCAAATGGGTTTCCATCCAACGTAGACATTTTTTAACCCATAAAGTTCTATCTTTTATTAAAATTGAAATTTTGTATAATATTTAGCCTGGCAATGTTGGCAAAACTAAAGTCTACTGGTCCACAACAAAATCCAAAAAATCAGGCGTTGCGTGATCCTGATAGTGAGTGGGAATGGTTCAGAACCGAACAAAA
This sequence comes from Globodera ellingtonae, assembly GCA_001723225.1. NCBI lineage: Eukaryota > Metazoa > Nematoda > Chromadorea > Rhabditida > Heteroderidae > Globodera > Globodera ellingtonae. The sequence goes on along the minus strand of MEIZ01000027.1, from coordinate 169,034 downwards.
TGAACGGTTTTCCATTGAGGGACATTTTATCAGTGGGACCTTTTGTCCGAATACGAAAGAAGAAATGAACAATGACAAATGAGTCCCCATTGAAAAGGACATTTCAGAACTCATAACTTGTTTTCATAGTTGCATTTGGGTCGTGGTCGTGGCAGGTCAAAATCACTAATAAAAATCTCTATGTAATAAAGCAATTCTCTTTTTTTTTCTTTGAATGAATTATATTTGTACTGCAAATTTGCACTTTCGTCCACTGTTTCTTCATCGCGATTTTTATTTTTCGGTCGTAGATACGATGTTCTAACCTTTTTCAAAGTCAACCAAATCACATTTTTGATTCCATTCAAAAGCTTACGGACCATTCTCAATTACTTTTGCAGAACCTAAAATTGGAATAAATAATGGGAAAGGAGAAGGTCCATATCAACATTGTCGTGATTGGTCACGTCGATTCCGGAAAGTCGACCACTACCGGTCATCTCATCTACAAATGTGGTGGGATTGACAAACGTACGATTGAGAAGTTTGAGAAGGAGGCCCAGGAGATGGGCAAGGGGTCATTCAAGTACGCTTGGGTGAGTCTGACTCGAATTTGAGGTTATTGCCATAAATATTTGACCTTTTAAGGTGCTTGACAAACTGAAGGCCGAGCGTGAGCGCGGTATCACTATCGACATCGCATTGTGGAAGTTCGAGACGAGTAAATACTATGTCACCATCATTGACGCCCCCGGACATCGTGACTTCATCAAGAACATGATCACAGGTTTGATTATGGCTACAAAAGCCAAAAGACGTACAATGAATTGGGAAGAGAAGAAATTAATTCTCTGATCTTACCGAGGAACTCGTTCAAAAATTTGAAATTACTCAATAGGGACTTCGCAAGCCGACTGCGCTGTGCTGGTGGTCGCGTGTGGGACGGGAGAGTTTGAGGCGGGGATCTCGAAAAACGGCCAAACGCGTGAACACGCTTTGCTTGCCCAGACTTTGGGAGTCAAGCAGCTCATCGTCGCTTGCAACAAGGTTTATTTAATAAATATAGTTAATGGCTGGCTTACTATTATTTGTATTCGTTTAGATGGACACCACTGAGCCTCCATTCTCTGAGTCTCGCTACCAGGAAGTGATGACCGAGGTGTCCAACTTCATCAAGAAGATCGGTTACAACCCAGCCACGGTTCCGTTCGTGCCGATCTCGGGTTTCAACGGGGACAATATGCTGGAGCCGTCGGACAGGATGCCGTGGTTCAAGGGGTGGAGCATTGAGCGCAAAGATGGCAACGCTTCCGGCAAAACTCTCCTGGAGGCGCTTGACTCCATTCTTCAGCCGTCAAGACCAACTGACAAGCCTCTCCGCTTACCGCTCCAGGACGTGTACAAGATCGGAGGTTTTCCTTAAACGAATATGCTCACATAATCAATTATTGCTGCTTAGGTATCGGAACTGTGCCGGTTGGACGTGTCGAGACTGGGGTCATCAAGCCGGGGATGGTGGTCACTTTTGCCCCTCAAGGCATCTCCACCGAAGTCAAGTCGGTGGAAATGCATCACGAGTCTTTGCCGGAAGCACTTCCTGGCGACAATGTGGGTTTCAACGTGAAGAACATCTCCGTGAAGGACATTCGCCGTGGATCGGTTGCGTCCGACTCGAAGAACGACCCTGCAAAGGAGACCAAGAGCTTCACCGCACAGGGTATAGCTAATGGTTGCATTCTGGTCAGAAAATCCCGTTCAGTCATCATCATGAACCACCCGGGACAGATCCAAGCCGGCTACACTCCCGTGCTGGACTGCCACACCGCCCACATCGCGTGCAAATTCGCCGAACTTAAAGAGAAGGTGGACCGTCGGTCTGGCAAGAAGGTTGAGGACAACCCGAAGTCGCTGAAGACTGGCGACGCCGGTAGGGCACAAACATTTGGCAGTTTAATTGATTGTCTTTTCAAGGAATTGTCGAACTGATTCCGACCAAGCCGATGTGTGTGGAGGCATTCACTGACTACGCACCGCTCGGCCGCTTCGCTGTTCGCGACATGAGGCAAACTGTCGCCGTGGGCGTGATCAAATCAGTGGAGAAGACGGAAGGTGGTGGCAAAGTGACCAAGTCGGCGCAGAAGGTTGGGGCGCCTGGTGGTGGGAAGAAGAAGTGATATGACCTTTAAACTGATGGGATCTTTCGTTGAAATGTCATGTCTTTGTTGTTTTTTGTTAGCCGCGCATCGGCCCCATTTTCTGGGTAAAAGGATATTTGTTGGTAAAATTTTGTTTTATTGCATTTTTCAATTTATTGGCTTCTGTCCACTGTTGCGTGTTTTAATGCACCTTTTACGGCAATTAGTGAGTGTAATTGAAGTTCGATGTTGCTCAGTTCTAGACCGTTCTGTGCCATCATCCACGGTTCACTTCGTTCTTTAGCGCCCAAAATCGTTTCTGGACCCATTAAAGTGATGTCGACTGAAGCAGAAAAGGCGCAAAAGGCGAAGCCGGGTGGAGACACGATTTTTGGAAAAATAATTCGGAAAGAAGTACCAGCGACTATTCTCTACGAAGACGAGGAGGTTTTTCGATTGCTCTTGGAATTGTAGGGAGGGTCGGGATTTCTGGACAGGGCATTTGTTAAAATGGCGCTTTTTGGACAAATTCGCATGTTGCGATGACGTGAAAACAATTTCTCATTTTTGCCAGGTTCTCGCCTTCAAAGATCTAAATCCGGAAGCACCCGTTCATTTCCTTGTCATTCCGAAGAAGGCGATCACGTCGATGTCCGCTTGCGAGGACCAGGTCTTTCATTTTTTAACAAATCAGTTTGCGGGATGAATTATGGATCTTGGTTAACGATATTGTTTACAAAATTGTTTCTAGGATCAGGCAGTACTGGGCAAGTTGATGCTGACCGCCAAGAACGTGGCCAAAGATCAAGGTCTCGCAGATGGCTTTCGGGTTGTGATCAACGACGGGCGCCATGGCTGTCAGAGTGTCTACCACTTGCATTTGCACGTTCTGGGCGGGCGTCAGTTAGGCTGGCCGCCCGGTTAATCGTGGCGGGAGGCCTAACTCAGCGGACTTTTTTGCAGGAACTTCGGGCACATTTCTTCACACTTTGCTAGGCAAATTTGGCTATTTCAAATGATCATCGAAAAAGACCAATCCGAATAGTATTTATTGTCCCCTTAAATGACAATTATAAGAATAAAAATGGAACGTCTTCAAAAGTAAACAAAAGTTATGAAGTCAGTTATGTGGATAGCCGTTTTTGCGTTCCCGTTAATGTGTGTTACTGCTTCAGCTGGGGCTGCTCCGTATTCTCCTTCCATGAGCACGTCCCGTCATCGTAAACTTCCTCAAATAATTGTTGAATTTTTCGAATGGGGTTTTATTGGTCTAAATTACATCCAAAAAATAAAAAGCACTTTTTTCCAAATCGGCACTCGTTCCTTCAGCCCGTCGATCAGCCATTTGCTGGCGGCAATAGCCGCATTTCGTTGCGGGGCACTGGCCGCGATAATGACAGAAACTTGTCCAATTGGAACCAACCTCAAAATAGGCGTTTCTCGACCATTTGCTATTTGGATTTACCCTATCCGATGACCGATGAATATGCGAAGGATTGACGGGTCGACTTCCCTGCGCACTTCTAGACACAATCGGGAAATTTCGGCACGTGCCATCGGTTGATAGGCTTCATATTCAAGCCTGAGAACGCGCTTCCCGTCGAAAGAGTCTCGAGTAGTGCCGGAAAAGGGCATTTCGGAGTTTCAAAGACAAATGGGGGAGCATATACCGGAGAAAAGGGAGTTTGCCCCGCTTGACGGGGAAGAGACCCATTGGAGTGCAGCTTCCGGCCTCAAATGCTCACGTTGCAGTTCGATTTTGTCGCAGAAAAAATGTTGAAACTATGGCTGACATATGCAACGATTGATGCAAAAATACCAACCGCGACAATTATGTCGTCCACTTGGACGTGTCTGTCGGATTTGATGAAGGCCAAAGGCCTGGCCTTTGTGTCGAATGCCTTCGCTCTTTGCAACGTTCGTTCGTATGCCGGCCAAACAATTTGATCAAAGTACCGAAAAAGGGTGAATTTGTGGTGGTTGTCAAACTACTGGTCCCACAAAAAAGTTTAGTTTTACTCAATTTCTGAGAGTATTTGGGGTTTTCGAGTCGCTGATCAAATGCGTCCCGACATTTTGCGGTGTTCAAAGCATAAATTTAAAGCAGTTCGGGCCTTACCCTAATTTGTCTGGTGGGTCGTAAGTACGCAGGAGGCGTCTCTGACGGCAATTCTCCTTGTCGATGGTAAAGAACACAGTGCAATCGACCCGGTCAAAGGCAGAGTCGAGGTCGGTCAGCATATTGCCCTGAAATGGCCGTAAGGATTTGTTGGTTGAGGATCACTGGTTCACCTCCAGGATCAACACATCCAACTCCGGGTCTTCCGATGCACTTTCAAGTTCGTTCATCAACAAAGGTTCATCCACCTGAACGGACCGGACAAACTTTGAGAAATTGAAAACGTTTTCAAGTCGATACAGCATCAGTCCGATCGTAATCGTAGAAAAAGATGGAGGAGTCTTCAGAATTGGCCAATGTTCGTACATTCTCTTTGGTCTTGTAGAAACGATCCTGCCCAATCAGCCGAGTTCTCAGACCGCTCCCATTCAGCTTATAATTCAAACAAATTATTTAAAGACGAGGACACCAAAAAAGGGAAAGAATTCATAGCTTAAACGTTCTTAAATGGTTTTCGGGTCGTTCAGCTCGCAACTACCAGGGCGACCGACCTTCCCCTCCAGTGATTTGGCCAGACTCGTCTTCCCCGTGCAGGTGGCACCCGACAAACATATTACTTTGGCCCTTTGCCCACAATTTCTCGCGAAAATCTGTCGGAGCGGTCGACTGTCAGCACTGACGCTGCATGGAGAAGTCATTTCATGAAACATATTGTGAAATATTATAAAGGAAAATTTGGAGAAGAAAACGGAACGATTTTCCAGTTTTAAACGAAATAATTCGGGAATGAAACACGGAGAGCACTTTTAATTCCTTTTTGTTGATCGCACTGAGATCAAAAACATACATAAAATGAAACGTCCAATTTTGATTACAATTTTCCACTTCAAAATTCGCGTAACGATGCAAATGGCGAATTTGCCGAATTGGGGATGGACGACTGCCGCGAAGTGCTGGCCAATTGGGACACGTCCCCGCTCCTTTCCCCGTGTCGCGCGCTGCGTCTTGGCGGAATGTGCTGACCGTCCGGGTCCCACCCGAACGCGTCCAGCACGTCTTCCTCAATGGTCTCGTCACAATCCACGCCCGGACACTGACTGGGGAATTCCAATTCCCTAAAACGACTTTTAAGGCAACTGATTTATAATGAACTGGAATTCTGGCTACCCCCTTGCCTGAGCATGCAACTGCCGTGAAAAGAGTCTTCGCAGGAGGCGCATTTGAAGGAGAGACGGCCGACAACAATTGTGTGCTTGCAAAGAGTACATTTTGGAAGGTTAAAACAATTTTCGAGCAGCGGCTCGAGCTCGGCAACGGCGGAGGGATGGAGACGGATGACGCCACTCTCACGCACATCATCGCTCCTTTTCTATGAAGGAATTGCGTTTGGTTTTAAGCAAATATTTATGACACTTTATGAAAGCAAATGATCAAACAATTCGTCCCATAGACTATGCTAATTTCGAAAAAATCCTCCTTCAATTAACCCCACCCACCACCACGACGACCCATCCCTCTGAGCTGAGCTTGTCGATGAGCTTCTGCGCCCTCTGCATGGTCCACCCGTTGCGCTTCGCGTAGATCAGAGCCCTTCCGACCGCCAATTCTCCGTCGCCTGCGGCGTCGTCCGCCTGTCCATCTTCCGAATTGGTTTCCTCCGACGCCGATCTTCTTCGACCCCTTTCTCCGTTCTCTCCAGCTGCAAACATCAGACTTTGCCATCTAAAGAACATCGCCAATTCGTCCTCCGCCCAGGGCACGGCGTTGCGCAGTCCGGAATGGAAGTGCAACTCCGAAATCAACACCAAAAAGTCCTTACAACGGGCAAATTCGTCGGCCACCTTTAAAAACCAATTAAAAATGTGCCAATTGTCCACGATTAACCTGAACAACGCGAAGACCCAAAAGGCTCAGTTGGGCGTTCAGAATTTTCAGAAGACACTCCAAAATTTGGAAATTCTCTCCGGGACTGACGGAAGTCAGAGCTGGCATAAGGGACACGGTGAACAAAAGACAAATTCCCCAAAATACCTTTGAAACGGCCATTTTCCACCGCGTTACAAATTTTGAGGAAAATTTTGCCAATATCGGAACTCTGAAACAAGAAAGAATTTTGCTGGAATATTTATCTGGAATTGGCAAAGGTAGGGAATTAGGCACCCCAAAGCAATAATTTTTGTTATTTATTCAAATTAATTTTTTAGAAATAAAATGTGCGCTGAAACTGTTAGAAAGTTTATAGGGTTTTCGGAGGCGTAGCATCCAAATCTGACCTGTTTCGACCAATTCCCAAACCGGATTCGAACATTTGGTCGAAAATAAAACCCCAAAAATTTATCTTGGCTTCAATCAAAGCATGCCGATCATTACTGCTTTTTCGTTGTATGTTGTAGTGCTTTAGTTCAATTATGGAACTTTTAATTTACCAAATGTTCGAATACGGGTCCGGGGTTCGGATTTGGTCGAAAATAAGCCAGTTTCGGATACATTTTATCCCAAAACCTGATTTAAATAAGAAAAATAATTTCTTTAGAGTTTTGTCCTGGAATCGCTCTTCAATCTTGTTAACCGACCTCAACACAACGAATTTTCATCAAAAATTGGAGGAACTCCCGATGGCTGTCCCCGTACGCCTCGCAATACCCCAACAATGTGTCTATTGTTGCTCCTCGCATTTAGGGCGATGCTATTCTCTGCTATTATGGAAAACAGTCGGTAAATGATAGTTAAAATAATTCCAATGGAAAATAACTTCATTTTCAACAGAATTTTTATTTTAATATAAAAACAAATTTTGCAAAAAAAAATCGTGGGTTTTCTTCAGCTGCGATTGGTAAATCGTCTGCGCTTTTTCTTTTGCAGTTTTATGCCCTCCAAATCCGGCACCGGAAAAGGATCAATGCCTTTGGCCGCGCATTCAAATCTAAAAATGCCGGGGGTTTTAGACTATTGGGGGGATTTGGACGCTTTACTTTTTGCACAACGCGTAAATTCGTTTCCTCCGCCGGCTGGGCACGCCTTTCTGTTTTCCCGCCTCAAAAAGCAATTGGCCAATTCGTTTGTAGTCGAATTCCAAAGTTGGCAAAGTTCCGACAGTTTCCTATTAAAAACAAAAACAATTTGTAGAAATTACAAACCAATCGCCAATAAATCAATTACCTTTGCCTCTTCGCCCTCCCCGTTGCCTCCTTCCTCCCCGCCAACAACTTCCAAATTCTCGACGTTTCTTTGTTCAAAATCACAAAGAATCGTATCAAAAATTTCCGAGCAAATACTCCGAAAGAATGTGTCACTGAATTTTATTTTACGAAATTAAATTCTTTTTTTTTTTTGAATTTTTACGAAATGGGCTCCTGCAGCAATTGGACGTACGGGCGGACAAATTCCAAAGAGCGCTGCCCGTCCATTGGATTATTGCGACCGTTTTCCCCCCCATCAATCGCCGCCGTATCTTTTGGACTCGTCGCCGTCGTTGCGTTGTCCAATTCGTCCAACCAAATGGACGCGCAATGAAATTTCAGAGATTCGCAAAAAAGCGAATGGGCACTGAGCAACGAAGCGCGAAAGAATTGCAAATATTGGACACATAACGGCGGCTCCCAGCCGCGGAAAGCCAATCGGAGAAACAAAGTGCGAATCAAACGGCGAATAAACTGCAAAATGAAAATCACTTTTTAAATCACAACAAAATCGGCAATCCTTTGGAATTGGAGTCCCAACGAAAATTTTTTAAAAGAAAAGTTTTAAAAGTCGATAAAAAGGTGTTTCTAGTTGTATTCGGGGGGGGGGGTATTAAGAATTCATTTTTAATTAAATATTAAATTCATTTTGCTTAGAATTCCATTTTGGGAGTGAAGACGGCACATTGATTTCTGACAAAATGCGAATACGCGGGGACACGGACAGAGGAGTGTTCGTTATTTAACGAATTCTATCAGATTTTGTTCCAAAAATTAAGAACATTTACATTGCTCGGATGGACAAGAAAAAGCCAATGGGAAGTGCAAAAAATTTATGATCAATTTAATGATGTTTCCGTGCAAAATGGGCAGTTTAAAGAAGGCGAATTCGGCCTTAATAAATACGATTTATGCCGAAATAATTGCATCCATTTTGTGAAAGCATTTGTTGAGATGCTTTTGGAAGCCGCCGATGATCGCATTTTAAAAGTGGGCGATAGAAAAAGTAACTCTGACTATGAGAGCAAAATACGCTACCGTTGTCCTTTGATAATTAATTTAATTATAAATCATTTAAATCTATTAAAATGCATCGATTCGTTGAAAACTAAAAAGGATTTGCATTTTTAGGGCAAAAAGTGGCCTCCAGATGTTCTGAAACAGCCGTACATTAATAACAATTCGTGTAGATTTATAGCGAGTTGTTTGTTGCCTCAGTCGACGATGGAACCGGAAGAATGAATTAATGGAATGGAATGGAAGGGAACGACGCATTTTATACTCGTCCATTTTGCATTGCTTTAACTCCCCCAGCAATTATTTTACATTTTGGGGGTCGCCAAAAGTAAAGTTGTTTAACGCGCTATAACAAACTAAAGAAGCATTGTGAGACAAAGTGTTCAGGGGATTTTTTGTAGCATTTTTTCTGAGCTCAAAAATTCATGCATGCATAACTTTTGATACTGATCAAAAAAGCTAATTGGACCAAGTTGCTACAACACCTCCTTCATGGAGATCCTGACACCCCAAAATACACTGAAAATGGGGGTAAATTTACGGGAAAAATCTCCGAGGGCTTGGAAAATTTTCTGAGAAAAATCAATTTGAGGAATGAATAGCCCACTAAATTCTCTACAAACGCCAAAAGACCGCTAAGCTCTGCGACTTTTCTCCGATGAGCGGGGGCGTCATGTGCAACTTGCGCAGGGACCGTCTGAAGGGGGTACGGTAGCGTAAAATAGGGAATTAGTTTCGGGATTCCCGTCTGTTAAATTTGAAATTCCGTTCCCGCTAACATTCCTTGGCGAAGTGTTTCAAAAATTTAACAAATTTGGACCAATTTTCATCACAAAATCCTTAAAATTTCAGATTTTTTTAACGGTGGCGCCTATCGGCACCGCCGAAGCCCTCAAAAATGTGCCTCCAATTGTATTTATCGCAAAATGCGTGCCAAAGAAACATTTGGCACGCTGTAACTTCCCTCAGAGTGTGCCGCAACCTAAAAACAATACCAAAAATTGTTCGAATTCAGTCGATAAATATTACCAAATTTGTTTTATTTCTTAAATATTATAAAATGGACGAGGACATGGAAGAAGTTGAGATTGTATTTGCACAAAGATTGGCCAGCGGAGAGCCAATCGCGCGGCAGCGAGCCATAAAACATTTACAAATTCACATCAGAGAAAGAGCATTGGCCGAAAAAGGTTATCGTTTAATTATTTAATTTGGTTGAAGTTTTTGAGCCCATTTTAGGCTTTTCTTCCGATTCGCTGACGCGCCTTTGCAAGGGCTTACATTACGCCCTTTGGATGCAAGACAAAATGATTTTGCAGGAAGAAATTGCGGAAGAAATTTGCGCCCTCGTCGGCCTTTTTCGCACGGAAGAGCAACTGCTTGAATTTGTCGGGGCAATGCTCACGACGCTTTCCAAAGAATGGCCGAACATCGACCGTTGGAGAATGGACAAATTTCTCATGGTTAGAATTTTTTGGGCTCATTCATTTATATTTGGTTCGTGCCCCACAATTCAAAGCCTATAAAAAAGTGTTTCTTGGGGTATTCGGGGTCGAGGAATTCGAATATAATCTCCATTTGACCAATTTCAAATCCCGGACCCGGATTCGAATACATTTTGTTGTAATTTGTGCTTTTTGAGAGATTTGAGGCTAAAATTAATTTTTAAAAAATTTTGAATTCGAAAAATGTTCGAATTAGACTCCGTAGCTGAAATTAGTCAAAATATAGGTCAGTAACGGTTTCTA
>MEIZ01000027.1:127156-143311 GCA_001723225.1 Globodera ellingtonae | reverse complement strand
GACCATACGGAGCACCCGAGGTCTGCATCTGACCATACGGAGCACCCGAGGTCTGCATCTGACCATACGGAGCACCCGAAGATGCAGACCTCGGGTGCTCCGTATGGTCAGATGCAGACCTCGGGTGCTCCGTATGGTCAGATGCAGACCTCGGGTGCTCCGTATGGTCAGATGTGTTTGTTTTTAATTTTTTCTTTTTCTGATTAAAAATTTTATATTTTTTTAAATATTAATTTTTCAGCGATGACGCACAGCGCCTCCACCCAACATGTCATTTCACACTGGAACAATTGTTTCATGGACGACTGTCCGGTGTGCAAGATGATCAAGCGGTTGACCAACGGCATCGCGGCGTACCGGAGACGGCAAAAAATTATTGGTTTCACTTTGGTTTGAAAAAAAAAACTAATAATTTTTCAGTGCTGACGCCTCACAATCGATGGGATGTCGCTGCGTGTTGCAAAGGGCTCACGCTAATTGAGCCCAAACGATTGATTGTCCAACGCGACGGGGAATTTAATGAATGTAATAAAAATTTTAAACATTGTTTTCCCCGGTTCCAAGAGTTTTCTTCTACGGTTCCGAACCGCGGGACAACGCTGGCTCAGAGATTCATTTAAAGTCGGGTTGCTCTCCGACCCCTCGGGGGTGATATAGTCGGGGCTCGTATTTGCCCTTGTCGGGGACGACCCGATTTTGGGTGTCGGGGTTGTGGGTCGGGGTCCAACCCTAATTTAAAGCGTTGCCTTTCAATGCACAATGTTCCTTTCAGTGTGTTCCTATGTCTTTGCTGAGAGGCCAATACCAAAAAAAGACGTTGGAATTTTTTACTACGAACTGAAATTCTTACAGAATAAAGGGTAATTATAAAAACATGTTATTTTTCAACCATTTGCATTTATTTAAAAGCTCGATTTGCATTGGACTCGCGTCCAAGCAAATGCCATTTGAGGGAGATTCTGCAGTTTGCAAAGGCGATTACGTAGACTTAGCATTAGACGCCGTTCTCGGAGATGTTGTCGGGTACAGCCTCAATTTGGAAACTCGCGAAATCGTTTACACGAGGAATGGAGTGCGTTTGGGTGAGAAAGAAAAAATTTTAATTTTTAAAAAGGTGCTCCGCATTTAGTCTGAACCAATCAAATAAGGCTTCCGGGTGAATAATCTATCTTTGCCTGGCTTTTGTCCAGAAAATTAGATTTATAAAATCCAGAAACTTTCAAATATCGGGCTCGATTGAATTGTTCATATTACTTTTGCCAAATTTTATTTAGTTCCAGATTCAAGAAATGTGCTTCGCCCTTCGGCTGTCGATTTGTTTCCATACGCTTTGTTGCCATCCCTTGGCGACAAAGTTGAAGCCAACTTTGGGCCGAACTTCTTATTCAACATTGCCGATCGCATTTGAAATTGGATGAAAAGTAAATAATGGTTTTGGGAAGTTTTTTGAACTTTTGTGCCTACTTTATTTTTAGATAAATTTCTTAAGAAAAAAAAATCCGAATTTTCTTGTTATGATTAGAGTCGAGATTTATATAGACAAAAAAAAAAAAAGTTTTGTTATCCAGATACGAGAAATGCATTTATATAAACTTAATTTTTCTTGTTTGCTCCAACTTTTGTTATTGGCTTCCGAAACTGTGTGTGTGCGTGCGTGCGTGCGTGATGTTTCTTCAACCCGGAGAGAGTATCTAGACAGAAATTTTATTACCTTTCACTATATGCAATCGCTACAGAAAAACTTACGAACAACTTTAGGACATAATGCACAAGGGTAACCCATGAATCGCTGCGGCGGTACGTAACGGGGCGGCTGCTGAAGATGAAGGGGTCGAAGCATTGCTGTGTTTGATGGTAGTGAGACAAAATCGAAGGCGAAACGGAAGAGCCCATCAGAGAACCTGACGCATTGTTTACGATAAAAACACCCTTCTTATTCTTTTAAAATTAATTAAAGCCAATTCCTGTACAAATGTTATATTGTGCCATTACCACCTCGTTGCGCCATCCATCCATGCTGTTGTTGCTGGTGGTGTTGCTGAACAGGCTGGTGATGATGTGGTCGCCCACCGACGTCGCCTCTCTCGGGGTGCACAGTCAAAACGGGCGAACTCTCCGACCGGCCAATTTTGTTGCGGGCGAACACGCGAAAACGACACAATGCGTTACTGTCCGGGCCAGAGACGACCGTTTGTTCGTGGGGGCCGTCGTATACGGTCTCGAAAGGCGCCATTTTGCCCTGAACCAATGCAATTATTCATGCCCWTWGTCTGAATGATGTCACWTAMKCCCCTTTACCCACCTTTGCCATTTGGAGACAGTAACTGAGAATGGGGGCTCCGTTGCAATTGGGCGATTTCCAATGAATTGAGAGACCATTCGACTGACGACCGACCAATTTTGGCAACGAAGGCGCTTCTGGCAGAGCGCACAAAGTGCGAAAGGACGTGTAAGCCGATAGCTGCCCGTTGATGTCGCCGCGTTCAGGCAATTCGGCGCGTACAGCGACCTAAWTTAATCAAAAAAATGTTGACCCAAATTCTCTAACATTAAACACTGAGAATTATCTAATGCTATTTAGACTTTGTGCACATATTTTATGGCTGACCGACCATATATTCAGTGCCGGGACTCAGTTGCTGCAAATGCAACATATTTACACCCGCCTCAGTTTTGTAGAAGGTTTGGGAATGGTTGACAGCGTCGTAGAGGGTTAATTGATAGTTAAATTCGGACGGATCGATTTGCGGGAACGGACCACCGGAGGCCGCAGCCTCCGAGGTGTCGATTTCTTGCCAGAGCACTTCAGCATCACAATCGCCCACTTAAATTGTTGAAATTTCGCTCGATTCAATTGATTATAGTACTTATAAGCTGGGTCTGGTTTTCCGGTCTCTATTTGAGACTCACCTCTTGAAAGAACGGGCGGTTGGAGAGATGAAAGAGTGTCTCGTAGCCGATCCTTCTCGACATCCTCAATTATTGCCATAATTTGTGGTGGCAAATTGCCAGCGTGAACAGATTGCTGTTGCTGGTGTTGCCGCGGATAGACAACATTTGTGGTGTCATGGCCACGCTAAAAATGTTTAAAAAAAAGTAAGACGACAATAAGTCGATTCAAAAAATTTGGACGCACATTTTCCAGTCCAACCATTGCTGACCCTTGCACATAGAATCCAGGCGAATGACGCTGCTGAAGATGGGCTGGGACCACCGAATCTGTCAAATGGTATCCGCCGGAAGATGAAGCCAGGGGGGCTAAAGTATTCAAAAACTTGAATATTATCATTTTATTGCTTAATTGGCTTCACCTCGTCCCTGCTGTTGGTGCTTTCCGTAAGGCCCTCCACTTTGGCTCTGGTGTTGCGGTGGCTGTTGTTGCTGATGTGGAGGATGTTGGTGCTGTTGGAGGTCACTCCACTTGAACGAAGGACTCAGTGACTGATGCGAATAAGTGATTTTAACTGAATATGGTTGATGAACGTTCGTGCACCCGAAGGAGCAAAACCTTTCCAGCCATCGACAAACAGCGAAAATTTCTTGAAATTCTGCAGAATGCAGCTAGCATCCGAAGCTGATTTCATCTGAACAAACGCATAACGTCGGGAGGTAGACAATTGGATTCGCTGAACGGTCCTCGTCGTTTGGTCATAAAGGGAATTGCGAATGCTTTGCTCGGTAACTGAGAAAGGGAGCTCGGTGATGAGCAGTGCTAAACGCATTTGGGGGCATGCAAGTAAACGGAAAATCAACGTACTGTCACAAGGCGATACGCCAACCATTCCGTCGCCTTTCGCATCCGGTGTATCGAGAACTTGCTGACGCGGATTTTGTTGGTAAAAAACGGCGGCTGTTGAGGCAGTCAATTCCTGTTGTTGGGTCTGCACAAGTTGAGAATGTTGCTGCTGTTGATGAGTCTGTTGAGGTGCCGTGGCACCGTGCGGTGGTATGAATGTTGTGTGATGTACCACAGCTGAAGATGTTGGGTCCGAAGCTCTAACAGAAATGTCCGAAGATGTTACATGACCAACAGCTGTCGATTGGAACTGACGAGCAACATTCTGAAGTTCGGCTGATGTTGCGTTCCCATGAAGACTTGGGAAATGACTGTGGCTCATTTTATTTAAGGCTAAAAGAGAAATTAGGTTAGAATAGGGCTTTATCTCAGCAACTCAGTCTCATAAACTTGTTTTTTACATGGTCAAATTATCAATCAGTATGGCTACTAGAAAAAATTCCAATAGGCGCCTAAGGCACGAATCCTATGAAATATCTTTACAAAAAAATTTGGCTTTTATTGTATTTACAAATTATTCTGATAAATGATCGATTAGACTGCAGCACTCATCAATCATTCATCGGCGTCTTTTGAAGAATACACATTGAAACGGAGGAATTTGAACTCGTGGTGTTGACAGGGCCGAGCAGTGCATCCGGTGGTCATCCATCGTGCCTAAAAATATTAAATATTTGTTTGCTTAAAAAGGCTTTATTTTGGCATACGCTAAGTTCAGTGTCATCCGTGTGGAATTTGTCCAGCCAATTGTGGAATTTCTTCGCACTTGCAATGGATTTCTTCCGAAATGCCTAAACCCAAGGGAAAACGCAATTATTAGGCTTCGGAGGAGGGCCCACCCCCCCCCCCCACCTTTCTGTTCCGACTCTTCCGGACCAGCAAAATTGGCTCAAATCCGTCAAAAAACTGCGTAAGTCCATTGCTGACGTAAAACTGCAGCATTTTTTTGTTGGTTGAAGGTTCTTCGCTGTAATTTTTGTTGGGACTTTGGCCTGCAACGGATGCAGCACCAGAACTGTTTTGCAGAAATTTCGCCAAAATTCGACGGTAGCGCACATTTCTGGCCAAAAGTTTTGGCCGCGTACTCTTTTCATTTGAAAATGAATCGTTGAGATCCCAACTCTTCAAAATTAAATATTTCCATTCTTCAAATTACATTTCTCTACATGCCTCTTCCTTGAGATACTCCTCCCAGTTCTGCAGTGCCACCACATTGGCACTTTCCTCTTCCTCGTCGTTGCTTTCACTGTCGGTTTCGTCCGTGTCAATGAGTTCAATGGTGACGACAGGATGATCGCGATTGAAAAAGTACATCTTGAAGCAGTGCTGGTTGAGCAACACCTTCAGAACATCGAAATGCAAAAGACAAAAGGCCGAAAGAGTGCAATTACCAAAGTTCTGACTATTCAAATTAAAACAATTTTTGATCATCTACCTTCTCCAATGCAACACTGTAGTCTTGGTCCACGTGAGCGGCGTCTTGTCCCCGTTCGCACCCATTGACTCGCTGTTCCAAATATCTGTTGAACAGGTCAATGCATTGTCCGCTGGTCGTGTCGCCCACAAAGTTCTGCAGTTGTCGGACCAAAGTGTTCACGAGTTTGTCCATGGTGAACAACACGTATGCCCTGGTGTCGAACATGCTTCTGAAAAATATCATATTTCTCTCCATCATCGAAAATAAGTAAGCAAGCATACCTCAGTGTGTCCTCAAACTTCGACGCCTCAATTTGTCCGTCAAGCAGATTCTTCATCTCCTGCAGCATGATCTGGTAGAAGTTTTCCGGGTTCTGCAGTGGCTTCTTCAAGTCTCGCAGTCCCAGATGGACGTCGACGGCATTCATTAGCTGTGCCTCGACCGAATCGCCCTTCTCTTCGTACAACTTTTTCTGTTTCTCCCGAATTGTCAGCTCCACTTGGTACTCCTCGACGAGCTCTTCAGTGCGTTTTTTGATCTTCGCCAGCCGTTCACACATGATCGCATAGAGTCGAATAAACAGAACCCACGGGTTGGTTCCGTAAAACAGCACATAGTCAAGTCTGTGTGCCTCGTCGCTCCGCCTCACAACGTAGTGGGAGGACGGTGGAGCGGTTTCTGGATCAACACGGACAGCTCCGTCACTGTTTGGATTCTGAAACGGCGGGAAACGAATACGATGTACCAATTCATAATTTTTAAACCCAACTCGTAAATGGGCGCCTCCCACCTTTTTGGCCTCCTCTTCGTTCTGTAACGACTGTCGTCTCTGCCGTCCGCGGCGCAGTCGCGTGCTCCGCTGCCTTTCGACGTCGCCCCCCGCCTTCTCATCGCTTWTGGTCGGTTCAGTTTCGTCTTCACTCCTTTCTGAACGTTTCAATTTGCGATATGCAAAGGACAAAGTCCAATACCGCTGGTCTCCACTTCCTCGTTGTCAGCACCGACGGCGAGTCCGATCTGCAGCATGAACAATTTCGGGACGACGGAATGCAGCAGTTCCTTTATCTTCGCCTTCTCTTTCTTCGGAATATTCGGCTGACGTTTGATGTAATGCAAAAGCAATTCATTCGCCTCGTGGAAAACTTGCTGGTCGGACGGGTACTCGATGGCAACTTGAGGCCCACTTTCCATTTCGGTTTGGCCCGCATCAATGGCTTTTCGTAAATTCTGAAAAATGTTTTGACCAACGAACAAACATTTCTGAACCCACCTCATCGTAAATGTTCTCCARCTGCAAGATGAAGCCCTTGCTGCGGATGTCCTTCACGTCGTTCGCCTTGAAGGTCAGCGCCTGGTGATCCAGACTCTTCAGGTAGTTCTTCTCCACCTGATCCCGCCAAATTTCGTTGTAYTCCTTGCGAAGACCGCGGCACTCCACGTCCTTTTCTCTGAGGCGCCTCAGCACCATCGGGACGGCCACCAGGGGGTTCTCCTTCAGGGCGAATAGAATTTTGCCGCCGTGTTCACTGCAAACAAATGAACATCACAACAACTTTTGCCGAGCTCTTCCCGAAAATGGCACGAACCCGTAAAGCTTCTTCACTGCTCGTGCCAAAAAAGTGCTGGAACAGCCTAAGTCAGCGTCGGCCATGAACTTCTTCGCGTCCTCGTGATCCAGCGRCTCAATTTTACGACGAGCGTACTCCAACGCTGTGATGGCAGCCAAATTGACCTCTATGAAGATGTCAACCTGAAGAATGGAAAGCATTTCAGAAGCCCATTAATAATAAATTCATGGCATTCGATTTGATATCGACAATTTAAATCCGGTACTTTTTGTTTTATTCTGGATTCTTAACGCAATCATTTTACAGACTCTAAAGTTTAAGGGTATGGCAAAAGAAAGTGTTGAAAAGGCACCTCGAAGCGTTCATCCTCCGTGCGATACATTAACTCTTCGAAGGGAGACCTTAATAAAACTCAATTCTTGCGGCCAAAAATTAAAATAAAATGTTTACGGAGCAGTGCGTTTGGAAGAACTAAACAAAATTTCCAAAATGTTAGAAATGTTTGGGTGTAAATTTACCATTTCGGGAAAGAGACGTACAAATTGTTAAGGACTTTGTCACAGAGCGCAGTTCGGCCAGAACAAACGGGACGGTTCGCATCCTCGGGAAGGCACCGGTAGCTGACGCCATGTTGTTTGCATGTGTTGTAATCTGTAAAAGTTAAAATGCTCTAAAGATCTCATCGGAGGGAGCTCAAATATCCCGCTTTCATCCCATGGGCCTCCGGTTACCGACCAATGTGTTCAGCAAGATCTTGCGGAAGACGATCCTCCAAGGGCCGCTGCTTCCGCGGGTGCAACCCAATCGTCACTAGTCCGCCCAAAATGTCCTTGAACTGCTTGAGAAGCTCGGGGTGCTCTCTGAAATATAACAGAACGCTTTCTGTCACCAAAAAGGCCGTAGATTATATACGCTAGGAATGGAGTGACCAAATCCGTGAGCTCAGATCGCGACACCAAATTTTTATTGTACAGCGCCAAAGTTCGGATGAAATTTTCAAAAACCGTCTCACTCTGCAGCGCCCGATGGATCTAAAAGGTGTCGGTTGCGCAAAGTACGACTCTCACCGATCCAAAATTTACTTTTTCAAAAATTACGAAGTCCTTCAGCGGTATTTCCTCCAAAATTTCGGACACACTCACAGCATAAGCCATTTTGCTAACTGGCGCCTTTGCTTTCTATAAAGTGARTTTGACATTTTCCAATAAATTTTTTATAAAATTTCGGCAAGTACAGCTGCCCCAAAAATTGAAAAGCTGTAAATGGCATTGTTTTTTTCAAGGAGTCTTCGCGGTAACCCTACATTTCGCCAACTGTACATTTTTGCCAACCCAGCAAAAATGTTACGTTTTGCCAACTGTACATTTTTCCCAAATTTACGTTTTTGGATAAATTTGAGCATTTTTGAAATGTTTTTAAGGCCAAGATTCCGAAAAAATTTTGAAATCGAAAAACCTTCGAATTCGGGTCAGGGGTTCGAAACTGATCGAAATTTGAGTTTTTGATGAGTTGGCAAAATGTACAAATTTGCTGGGTTGGCAAAACGTAATATTTTTGCTGAGTTGGCAAAGAGTAACATTTTTGCTGGGTTGGCGAAATGTACAGTTGGCAAAAAGTAGGGACACCACAGTCTTCGCTTTTGGGCAAAGAATCCGAACCAAAGCTCCATTCCAACATATTTTTCAGTGGTTTGATGCTGTAACGTTTAAAGGTTGCATTGTGCCTGAAACTCTGACTGTCTAATGGAACTGCTGACAATGATCAGCAACACAGCTCCCCCCCCCGAAGCTACGTTCCTATGAAACTGGGTAAATGATTCCTGTCCATTTTCTAATATAGAAAATTGAGACCAGTGATTAATCAATTAATATTAAAGTCAACGGCTCAACTAAAAAAACGTAAAGCAATGCAATGAAAAACTGGAATTCGTTTATACAACATTATATTAAATGCAATAACGAATAAACAATCCAAGAGAAAAGCATTTAAAGGTTTGCCGCATAGTATCAGTTGAGGTATTTACTGGACTGCACAGCAGAAGAGTCAGCACTCTGGGGGCCATCGTCCTTCTTGCCAGAAGTGATGGTCGCCTTGACGGTCATCACAGTGCAGAGAATGGCCCAAACAGTGAAAGGAATGCTGAAGTTGAACAGATTTTTGTGTATTTTATGCTGACACTYACGTCAAATAGGCGGAAATCTTATCGATGTTGAAGAAAGTGGTGGTGGTGGCAACCGACAGCCCGGCAAGAATAGCAACGTTCGCAGCTACCTTAAAGCTTTTGATTGTGTCAAATTATTGAGATTGGAAACAAATCGCCTACCGTTTTGATGTTTTTGTTTTTGAGCACCGGCAGCACACAAAGACCGCTGAACATCGTAGCCCCAAACAATGCCAAAGCCACTTTAGTGTCAACGCGACCGAAGCCTGAAAAAATGCAACCAGAAAATCGTGACGATTTTAAGGACAAACCTCCGCCAACTTTGTAGACCACATTCGAAGCCAAGCCAAACGGCGCGGCCACCGCGGTATTAACCAGCAAAAAAGTGTATTTATAACGACCGGCAAACTCCGGGAAACTTTGACTCTGAAAAATTTAAATTAAAAAAAGAACTTTCGATTGTTTTGTTTATTTGTATTTTTTGTTCAATTTCGCTTCACAATCAGGTGGAACAACGCCAAACCTTAAGGTATCGAACCAGTTCTTCGTCTTTAAGCGCAATCATGCTTCCCGCAAAAGCCGAAAGACCTGGAACCGCTGCACAAAGAATTGCGTAGCGAGTATCAACAGAAGTCCAGTGAAGAGGCATTGTTTCGTCAAATTTATCGCTTTATTTGCTACAACAAAATATCTGCAGAAAATGATGTAAAAATTATAGTGACGCCAATGATTTCTTTTTTTTATATTTTTCAGGTGAAATGTCCGGTGTGAAACGTATTCCCCCCCCCCCTTCTATGTATGTGCGAAACGTCCGCTTTTGTGCTAATGTCTGAAATGTCACTGTGCCCTAGAAAAATATGTTTAACGGCTTTTTCAAATAAATTTCTTTTTTTTTAAATGGGGGGTGAAAATTAGGAGCCTGTAAGACAGGATTACTCGACCACAATATTTTGCGTTTTTTAGTCAATATGTATAAATCCGGCCCTATATACATATGTACATATGAGTTATTTTTCCATTTTTTAATCATTGGATAACTGAGTCCTCACTGAAAATACACTTCAGTCCCTGGCTTCAAAGCTACCGGTCCGAATCTCCCAAGATGGCTGATTCAGTCCTGTACTGATACTAAGCCTAAGCTTAGCTTGGCCTAGCTTAGGCTTAGCCTAAGACGTGGGGGGAATTCGCCATTGAAAGACAAGTTGTTCAAATTGGGCGGTATTGAACCACTCTTTTTTATGCACTTGAAAATATGAAAACCTAGGAAAAAAAGAAGAAATTCGACACCCCCCCCCCCACTCGACAAAGGAGATAACTAATTTGTAAGAGGATTGCAATGACGTGGTTGGCCCTTTCAGAGGTGTAAGGATGTGATCAGAACAAATATAAACAATGGACCTACCCAGAAAAAAATTTGGAGGGGAATGGAAACAAAAGGGTCCCCCATTTCTGTATATGTCCCGAATGTAAAGACTGTGGGCTGATCTCCATTCTCAGGACGCCTCAAGGTCAAGGAAAAATTTCGGCTCTTCTTCCGCTGTGAAGTTCTGCAAGTCCTTCGGCAGCTTCCTGTACGCCAAATGGTAGTGCAGTCGAGTCATCGGACCCTTTCTGGAGCAAGTCAGAATCTGGCAAGTGTGGGATCGTATTCATCGGCATTAGTTCCTCCAATGCTCCCACCAAATTCGAAGTAATATTGACGAAGAAACAATGAGTGAAGTACTTTTGGTAGAGTTGGAGCATCCGGTGTTCTCTGTTGGCCAGTTGATGCTGCTGAACTCAGAGGGGACTAACAAATAAGCTGAAAAGGGACCTTTCACATTACCGTCGGAATGTCGGACTTTGAGTCCAATGAGAAGTTGTTGACCACAATTGTGCCTGAGATCCTTGGACATTAACTGCTGCTGCCGAGTTTTTTATCTTTCGAACTTACCATTCTCAGTCAAATTTATACTCAGATCTTTGACCGTTTTCTCTTCTTCGAATTCATCAAACGGACATTTTCCTCGGGATTTTGAGTTGAGCCCATAGCAAACGTCAACGACGATAAAGTGAAATTGAGACGCGCTCACTTCATCGAAAAGGGGGGGGGGGAGAATTCAATCCAAATGATGTAAGCCAACCCATTTTCGGGTGTTCAATTAGCCTTGCTCTGGCTGTCAAGTAGAAAACCGGATTCTCCACCAGAATGCGGTGGTGTTCCGTTTCCTCGAAGCCAAACCATTTCTTCGCAATGTAATGAATCGCGGGGTCTGGCTCGACCACGGTGACTTCGTACTGTAAAAGAGTTCACGTATTTAGTAGGGACAGTTCGTTAGGATGCTCAAGACCCAAAATTTACCGAGACTCTCGAGCATTCATTCCTACAGATCGGGTATTTCTTGACGCGAATGATGGGGTTTTGTTTTTTGGGTGTGAGATTTTGGTTTATTTGCTCATTATTTAGGGATAATTGAAGAACATTATACGGCGGATCCACCAGCCGGGTCAATTACATAAAAAGCAGGCGAATCGCTGACCTTTGTTGACAAAGTCGAGAAAAAATTATTCACTGAAGAGCCACGAAGTCCCAAGCAGAGAATTCTTCGTACTTTCCCATCCAAAACTTTCCATGGCGTCAGAGAAGGAGCAAAAGTTTGGGTGATAAAAGGCTGGGCAATGATCACTTTTTGGTAGTCGACAGTGACTTTGTTGGTCAGAACGGACCATTGACGTGCATTTTTGCGCGTGAATTTGTAATCTGGAGAGAGGGATGGGGGGGGGGGACGATTTGTAAACATTTGAAGAATTAATCCATAACACACGTAGAGGGAAATCCAAATCGGATTCGGCCAGCAAAATGTCTTTGTGCGATTCCATCGTCAGCGACCGAGAAAACCCGCTTAAATAGGCAAGCAGAGGTTATCAAAAACTCTCCAACGTGTGGGGGATGATCAGAGTCGCCCATAATTTCAAAACGGACGTTCCAAAGACGGATGGGCCATCGGAGACTACGTAGCATTGTCCGTTCTGCTGATGCCTTTGTTGTGCCGGCTGTTGCTTCTCATCACTCTGGCTTTGCTCCCTGGGGCATATCTTCTCCTGCACAATTCGGTCGCCATCTTCGCTTCCACTTTCAATGGCCACCCATTGAGGAGGCAATTTTCTAAGGAAATCTGTCAGAAGGGCACCGGAATGGGGTGGGGGGGGGAGGGCACTTACGCGCTCCAATGTTCACTTTGCCAAAAGTGCCACCGCCAGTGGACAATGAAGAGGAGCTGTGCGGCCTGACGGGGGAAAATGAACGGAATGTACAGTAACGGGCAGTCCCAAACAGTTACAGTACACCCAAAAAGACTCACAACGATAATACCGGAGAGAAAAATTAATGCGAATTTCCATGAGCTCCCACTGGGTTTCATCGCTTATTTAACAGAAGTAAATGGAAATGCCAAAATTCACTAATTTCCAAATGAGGAGAGAGTAATCTTTTGGGGGAACCAAACACACCACGCACAGAATACGCCACCACCCCAAATTTACATTTGAATCCACGTAAAAAGGCACAGCCAAAAACATCGCTTAACCGACAAATCGATCAATGCCAACACATTTCACTTATAGCAAATAATCAAATGCAGCAAAGTAAAGAAAGACCTTTCATAATTTCAGAGGGTTTTTGTGTGACAGTGAATGAGTAAAGAAACAACCAGCGAAGGACTCTGATAAATGATCGTTTTTTTTGTTTTCCGTAGTTAAAGTGCGCCATCTTTCTCCTTCCGCTTCTTTCTTCCATTCCCGTCCGTGGCACTTTCGTTTTCAACGCCTGCTTCTTCCTTTGTTCGGCTGTCCTTCCCCCGGTCCGTTGGCTCCTTCTTCGCCGCCTTCAACTTCCTTCCTTTCGCTCTTTTGGTTGCTTCCTCTATAAAAGCCCGGTTTCTCTCACGGACGGACGTCGGAGAGTATTTGGCGGGGTGTGGAGGATCGAATGAATTTGGAGGCCCAGCCTTAGAAAATTGAGCAAAAATGCATCTGCTGGTGTGAATTTACATTGGACTTGACTCTCGCAACAACGCACTCCTCCTCCGTGTTCAGAACAGTCATCTTTTTCACAGGCCAATTGATAAGAACCTCTTGCCCATTCAATGCAAACTCGAACTCTACTCGCTCATCAGCCTGATGAACAGCTCGCTCATTGTCAACAATGTAAACACCGCCAACATTTTCTTCCAATTTAAGAGCCAAATCCGCTGGGAAGCTGACCCATCGTTTCCGGGGTCCATTCTGCTGATAGGACCATACAAACTTTTCCCCTTCTAAAAAGGCTAACGAATCCAGTACCGGTGGGCTTCAGTGGTGCTGTTCTCGAATATGACCAGCTTTTGCAACATAAAATGTAAAAATTGATTTTGACCTGCATAAATCTACCGACCCTTTTTAGGGTTTATTCTCATTTAGAGCTTTTGAATGGCATCTTGTTTGTTTGATTTGGTTAAGTTTAAAAAAAGTTATAGCCTTTCAAGTATTCGAAATCTGAATTTCGAACTGATGCAAAAATGGTCATACTTGTGATCAGTCATTCTGGAAGTGGATTAAAAAACTTCCCTACCATTAATAACTCGGACGGCGCATCGAATACTGCGCATAAACCCCGTGTCGGAATTGCACTGTCGCATCTGCCGGAGATCAAATTGCATGTTCCATCCCTCAATCTCACGATCAGCTCCCTTTGCATCACTCGAAAGTCTGGTTTTTTTGTTTTTTTTCTTCAAAATTTGATTCGACCTCCAAATAAACCGACCTGTTGTTTAAGAAAGTAGACAAATCCTTGTCAAATTCCAACCATTTTGAAGCCGAACATTGATACTCCCAAACAATTTGAAAGTTATTCATAGACAATTCTAAATGTGTCTTATTTGTATTTGTAGGTTTGTGTAAACACTGACAAATGAGTAATTAAACCAATCGCAACAAATAGACGCCTTTGACTTCTGGCCGTCTCTTTTTTGAATTTTGTTTTTTGCGGCTACCGGTTCGAAAGAACGCCAAAAGAAGAGAACCGTTAGAGGGAAAAGCGAAATAGTGCACTATTTTTCGGTAATAAGATGCAAAAATGAATCGCTGTGATGCATTGGCAAAGTCTTTCTTCATAACAATTGCACCCTTTTGTATATACAGATTAGCTCATGCAAATTTTAGACCTATTAGCTAAATTAATTGGAAATGGCTGAATATGACTTGATAAAGCGACTTATTCCATTTTTCGACCTGCATCTTGTGATTCCGTTGTTGGAATACATCGAGCAAAGAAAGGTTCTGTTTTTATTTTCATCGAAAATTTTAAGGCCATTCTCTTCAGATTTATGATGAAGAGTCCTTCAAAAAGGTGCATTTGGCCGTTCTTCAGAAAACGAATATGATCGACAGTCTTATCGAAGGGTGGGGCAAAGATGAGTGCCTTTTGGAGCAGTTTCAGATGAAGAAACAGCAGGTTTTGGAAGAACGGGAGCGCCTTAAGGCGGCCTGTAACCCGGCCATCGAAATTTTGGACCGGGACGACGTGAAGGAAATGACAGAGAGCACGACGCGCGATAGAGAGGGCAACAACAAAGTGTTAGAGTACATTGATCAGCGGTACGGGGTAAGCACTCGTCCCCTTTTTTCTTTTGTTTTTGGTAAAATTAATGTATTGTAAATATTGTCTTATCCAGAGGCCCACGCCTCCCCCACCCCCTCAGGACCTATCCGGTCGTATGATAATTAGTGGCATTATTTGATTTAACAAAAAAAGAGCTATTACCTGTTTGTCCCTGCTTTTTCCATAATAAGTGCATGTCCATCTTTTTAATTCAGTTCAAAATGGAGATGTTGGACAGCTTGTATAAGTATGGCAAGTTCCTGTACGAATGTGGAAATTATTTGGCCGCTTCCACCTATTTGGACTTCTACCGGAATCTGATCCCGCAGTACGACCCGAACTATCTGAACGCCCAATATGGAAAATTGGCTTCGGAAATTCTGCTGCAAAGTTGGGACCACGCGAAGGATGACCTGAACAGACTGCGCGCCTACGTAGACTCCGAGCCGTTCGCCTCCGAACTGGAACTGCTACAACACCGGGCCTGGATTCTGCACTGGTCTCTTTATATTTACTTCAATTGTCCCAAGGGACGGGACGAAGTCATCGACATTTGCCTCAATCAGCAGGCCTACCTGAACACCATCCAGGTGACCCGCGAGAGTTTGCCCCCTTCACAGACAATTTTTTTCTTAGATCCTTTGCCCCCACCTTTTGCGTTACGTAGCCGTTTCTGTAATAACCAGTAAAAACAAGCAGAAAGCGAGCCTTAAAGACCTGGTCAAAACGATTGAAGCGGTCAGTTATGCAAAACTCAAAAATTCACAGACAAAAACAAGAATTGGAATAGTATAGTACGTGGACGTGATTCGATTTTCATGTTTATTTTTTTTGGAGTACTATATTTATTCTCATAATATTCTGGCATTTTTAATCTCGTCTGAAAATTTTCAGGAACGTTGCAATTACCAAGACCCGGTCACGGAGTTCCTCTCCTGTCTCTACATCGATTTTGACTTTGATGCTGCACAAACGAAATTAAGAGAATGCGAATCGGTTTTCCCTTTTTGGAAATTCTTCCTTTCCCAATCGCTCGCCTCCGTTTCAGGTGCTGAGCAACGACTTTTTTTTGGTCGGATGTCTGGATGACTTTAGAGAAAGTGCCCGGCTTCTTATTTTTGAAATGTTTTGTCGCATTCATCAATGCATCGGTCTTGAAATGTTGGCCAACCGGTTAAACATGGACAAAGTTTGTTTTTTCCTGTAAAAAGTTAATCAAAAGTTTTGAGACCGATGCGGAGCGATGGATTGTCAATTTGATCCGTACTTATCGCATTGAGGGCGCCAAAATCGATTCCCAATCGGGCCAAGTGGTGATGGGTGCGAAGCCGATCAGTATACACGAGCAAGTGATGGAGAACACAAAGCGAATGTGAGTTTTTGGGCATGAGTTGGTGGGGTTGGGCTGCAGCCGGTGAAGTCCGAAAAAACAATTGAAACGGGGATTCTTATTGGAGCTTTAATTGATGATAATAAACGTCTGATATGGCCGGCCGACATTTGTGTTACCCCCCGGTGACCAATTTTTTGTTTGAATTCTCTCCGTTTAGGACCTTTCGCTCCCAACAAGTGGCTTTGCAATTGGAAAAGCTGCGG
>MEIZ01000027.1:104122-119358 GCA_001723225.1 Globodera ellingtonae | reverse complement strand
GCACATGGTCTTCAACGACTTCCAATCATTTCATGAATTCTTTAATTGTTTGTTTTTGTTTTGGTTACGGGCGGCACTGGAATAGCCTGACTGTGGAACATTTGATTATGCAAATTGAAGAGATCGTACACCGTTTGATCATTTTTGCTTCAGTCTCATCTCTTCCCATAACGCATCAATTGGCCATCATCGGCATCGATGACAATCACATTTCGCTGTTCCTCCGGCGTCTGAAGAAGCCCGCGTTGAGAGCGCATTATTGCCGAAGAACCATCAACGCCGTAGAGACTTCGTTCGAAGCGGCGAAGCTTTGGTTGGTCAACGGAAGGAAGGGGCGATTGGAAACGATGCTAACCAAAAGGGGAGACGGTCGTATCAAATTGAAATTGATGGACTAATTAATTTATAAAATGGATGATTGGACTCTCCGAACCATGCGCTTTAGGGTACCAAATGCTGATGCTTTTGGACAGCTCTGACAACCGAACGTACCAATAGACGCGGTGGTTGGACGAGAAGGTAAAGGGGCGATTCCGCAAGGGGAAAGTCGAGAAGCGGCACGCCATCAACTTTTGTGGAACGGCCCACCCTGGCCAAAGCACCTTAGGCAATAAAATGAAAAGATTAAAAGATGGACGAGATGCTTATACCTCTCAAAGCATGACTTCTATGGAGCAAATTGCCGAGCAAGGCTAAACAATTTTAGAAAAATTACATCATGCTCCCAGACTCCAAATCACCCAAATTGCTTCCCGATATTATTGTTATATTCGTGTTTCCAGCATGTTTGAAAGCTTCTATAAGCGATTTTGCCGCAAGCAGTGGATAACTGAGTCCCGGCACTTACAAATCAGATCAGAGGTCTAAAACCGTTTAAAGGCGGAAGCGAAAAAAAATTTGATGGAATATTCGTTTTTAGCACCTAAGACAACTATTATATAAAGTGGTTTTGGGTAATTTGAAGTCTGGGAGCTTCATTCGGTTTTACCCAATTTTTAAATAAATCAAAAAGCTGCGAACCCCCACAGGAAGGGAGGACCCCCCGCCCGACAGATAAATGACATCATTCTTTTTTGAAAGCACACATTGGGATGATGTGATTTGTAAAAGTGATTATGCTTAAGCAAAAGCAATTTCTGATGATGAATTCGTTTCCAATTCCGTGAGAAGGGGGAGATTTTTGCGTATTTGAATTGAAATGTTTAGTGATCGATCCTTTCATTTCTGCTGATTTGGAGGGGGTTAAAGCCCAAAGAGGAAGGGAAAAAGGAGGCCGTCGCCGCCGCAACATACCAAATGACAGCAGAAGAGTTGCCTCGGCCATTCTTCTCATTTTCGAATGGCATTTCATCGTTTTTCCGTTGGAAATGTCGCTTGAATAGATCGGTCCGCCTTTTAGTTGACAGATCGCAGACGGCCGGCCAGCAGCAAATATTTCAAATAAACCCAAATAAATTCCCACGACTCCTTTCAGTCCTTTAAATGACGTTTCATTTCAACGGGCCCGCCTCTGTCCAAGCGAACGTCAAAGGTCATTCATTTGCCCCAATAAAGCACCGACACTCCATAAATCAGTGGCAGCTATAAATGAAGGCATTGGGCCTCAAATTCAAATAGTAAATGAAAATAATTTGTGAAGGCGGAAGAATGAATGAATGAATGAGCGAATAGTGTCTGTCAGATAGGACATACAGTACTCTCTCTCTCTCTTTAATACGAACGCAATACGGTTTTTGTTTTTGTTTTTAGACTTCTCACTCCCTCCACAGCCAACTTCCCGATCGCCTCAACGTCTTAGGCTAAGCCTAGGCCTAAGCTTGGTCTAAGCTAAGCTTAGTTAAATCAATGCCCATTCTGATACGGATGGACCCCAACTCGTTCCCGGCATTCTCGGCCAACTCGTTCCACCCCAACTCGTTCCCCTTTTCAGTAGAGTTTTGGTTATAACTCCTTTCAAATCTAACCACATTTTCGATATCATTCGAAAGCGTGAAATGAGTAGAAGCCTTCAAAGGCAAAAGCTAAGCTTTTGGATAATTCTCAAAAATGTTATGGCCAGAAAACGCTTTTTTGGCCACATTTGGCCATTTGATTTGGTTAGCTTTGAAAGAAGTTATAACGAAAAAACAGTTGAAAAGGGGAACGGGTTGGGGTGGTGTCCGGACTTTTCGACAGTGCTGGACAATTCGACAGCGGCGGACGATTCGATTCGACAGCGGATTTTTCGACAGTACAACAAATATATTGTAAAATATTTAAGTTAATTAAAATTTCAAAAAAAAATTTTATATGTAAACCATATCAAAAGATAGTTTTATCCATCTAAATTTAATACAAGGTTAAGTCATCTTCTGCTTACATGCCTCTGATTATCTCACTGAATTTGCTTTAATTTGTTTTGGATTACTTTTATTCCGATACATTGTGTAGCAAATAAAGCGATAAATTTGACGAAACAATGCCTCTTCACTGGACTTCTGTTGATACTCGCTACGCAATTCTTTGTGCAGCGGTTCCAAGTCTCTCGGCTTTTGCGGGAAGTATGATTGCGCTTAAAGACGAAGAACTGGTTCGATACCTTAAGGTTTGGCGTTGTTCCACCTGATTGTGAAGCGAAATTGAACAAAAAATACAAATAAACAAAACAATCGAAAGTTCTTTTTTTAATTTAAATTTTTCAGAGTCAAAGTTTCCCGGAGTTTGCCGGTCGTTATAAATACACTTTTTTGCTGGTTAATACCGCGGTGGCCGCGCCGTTTGGCTTGGCTTCGAATGTGGTCTACAAAGTTGGCGGAGGTTTGTCCTTAAAATCGTCACGATTTTCTGGTTGCATTTTTTCAGGCTTCGGTCGCGTTGACACTAAAGTGGCTTTGGCATTGTTTGGGGCTACGATGTTCAGCGGTCTTTGTGTGCTGCCGGTGCTCAAAAACAAAAACATCAAAACGGTAGGCGATTTGTTTCCAATCTCAATAATTTGACACAATCAAAAGCTTTAAGGTAGCTGCGAACGTTGCTATTCTTGCCGGGCTGTCGGTTGCCACCACCACCACTTTCTTCAACATCGATAAGATTTCCGCCTATTTGACGTGAGTGTCAGCATAAAATACACAAAAATCTGTTCAACTTCAGCATTCCTTTCACTGTTTGGGCCATTCTCTGCACTGTGATGACCGTCAAGGCGACCATCACTTCTGGCAAGAAGGACGATGGCCCCCAGAGTGCTGGCGCCGATTCTAAGACCACTATATTTCAGGAATGAGAGGCGGACTGCGTCGAACCTCCAGCAGATGCCTTTCTCTTGGATTGTTAATTTGATTCGATGAGCTTTAATTGTTTATTTTCTTTTCCCTTTTATTGTATGAGCGAGTTTTACAAAGGAAGGCAAGCAAAACGAATTTCAGGACGAAATAGGTGTTTCTAAAATTAGATGATCCCCTCCATACTACAAATCGAAATCACGCACAACTAAAGCACCATTCCCAAATTGCCGAAAGCAATTCATTTAGTTAATACATTTTAAACAAGCGAATCGAAATTACCCACTGTCTAAAGTACCAACCACGAGTTGTATCATTATATAGCAGTAGCACAATTTTATTTGGTACCCCAATAAATACACAATAATAAGAGAATCATCAAAGTGTTAACAAATAAACAATATTCCAAATTTGCTATACCCGCCGGTTGTGGGCTCTTTCATTTCCCGGTAATGCTGTTGGTGCTGCTCCCACGTCCGAACCGTTTCGATGGAACGTGCCCGCTCAACGACGGACGCGAACTGTGAGCGAATTTCCAACAGTTGCTGCAGTAGTATGCCAGACAAATCATCTCAGCACAAAATCGCGTCCCGGCAGTACAACCGCACTTCTCACACGGCATATTCGTCGCCAAGAACGGCTTAAACTCCACCTGCAAAAAAAAACTAACAATAGACTAAATAACATACGATCTAGGAGATTTGGACCCACAACAAAATGGGCGAAGGGGCGGACAAGGGCACCAGAAGTTTTAATTAATTTATAATTATGAAATCTCATAGTTTGAACTTTTAATGTAAAATTTAGAAAATCGATTTTTTGAAAAATTCGTATTCGGGTCCGGGGTTAGACATCGGGCGAAACGGAGGTCAGATTCGGATTCTACGTCCCAGAACAGCACTAAAAACTATTTTTTAGCGACTTTATAAAATGTTTTTATTTTTTGAAAAATAGGGACCCCCATTCTTAAGGATTGCCCATTATTCGTTATCCTATGAATGAAAGACCTTTCGCTCAAAGGTTCCGAAACTGAGAACAACGTCATGTGCCGCAATCGCCTTTATATACGATTCTTTGGAGTTGAAAACGACGCAAGCCGCACCCTTCGGATAACAGTGCTGTCGGTCAAGCTCAATGGTACAGTAAGCGACGGGACCTAAGGTTATTTGTAGGAGGTGTACTGTTCAAATCATTTATTTTAAAGTCTTTTTTCTCTGTCTCCAAACAATAAAATATTATTTTAAATATGTAGAGAAAATATATTATTGCCTGCCAAAACAAATTTAAAGTGCTAACCAATCACTTCTTGGACGCCATAAGCGAGCATTGCTAAAAATATGCGTGGGAATTAAGCGAAAAAATAAATAGTAACCAGCAGTGCAAGTACGCGGGATGCCTCCGACAAACACAGAGTAACGCCGGAACTTTCGCCACCCAATGATTCCAACGTGCATTGTGTCTTTCATCTCCCAGACCTTCACCTCCACCTTAAACGGACAAAAAATAAAAATAAAATGTAAGAGAACAACGGGGTGCTGCGTTTGCTCGGGTCCGAGCATGTAAACGTAGAAGAAGAGACGTCCGTTAGAGACAAAAGAGAGACGGAGCATTCTGAAGATGGATTCCTCTTCTTGGAACACAACAAAAGCGTATCCTAGACAGTTGAAAAAATTAACGCAAAAGCCGAAACTACAAACAAAACAAAAATTAGTCAAAATACAAAATTCGAATGCTTGCCATTCGGTGGGCGATCTTGATGCAACGTCTTCTTTGGCCAATCGATGATGCTTTTTCCGAATCGTGCAAAATTCAGCTCCAAAACATCTTAAAGATCAAAAAGGAAAGAATCGTCAAATGTCGTAACTTACTTGTCGTCATATTTGCTGGAATACCGCCCAAAAAGACTTTCAACGAAAAGTGCGTCGGTTGGGGTTTTCTAATGCGCGTCTCTCTTAGGCCAACTGACGAGCGCATATCGGACATTGAGTAGACATTGTTAGGTACCAATGCCGGCGAGAAATTGTTCAAAATTCCAGAAGAGCTAGAAGAAGCCAGACTTTTCCCATTGTCTTGCAACGATTCAAACATTTCTAAAAAAAAATTGTGTTTTCCAGTCTCCAAATTGCATAACCATTAAAGTCACGGCCAAAAAAGAATTGATGGTCCCGTTCGCGAGTCCCAATGGCATCGACGCTGGAACTGATTGTCATAGGAGGAGCCGAAAGAGGGGCCGAAAAAGACCCAGCCGACGAACGCAAATCGGACAGTGAGTAGACATTGTTAGGTACCAATGCCGGCGAGAAATTGTTCAAAATTCCAGAAGAGCTAGAAGAAGCCAGACTTTTCCCATTGTCTTGCAACGATAACGATTCAAACATTTCTAAAAAAAATTTTAAAAAATTTGTGTTTTCCAGTCTCCAAATTGCATAACCATTAAAGTCACGGCCAAAAAAGAATTGATGGTCCCGTTCGCGAGTCCCAATGGCATCGACGCTGGAACTGATTGTCATAGGAGGAGCCGAAAGAGGGGCCGAAAAAGGCCCGACTGACGAACGCAAATCAGAAAGTGAGTAGATCATGTGAAAACGAAAGTGCTTGTCAAGGGAAATTGAATAATAAGTTTCAAAAACGATTATAAGCTGATTAGGATTAACAGAACAATATAGTAAGAAAAAAATAATGAATTGAATAGATTGATGTCCGTTGTGGTTGGGTGGCAAGAAGAGTAAAAAAATCTTTTCAGTGGCGCCCATCGAAACCACTAATTTGTAAGTAGGATTTAAAAAAATATATTTTGTCAGAATTTAGTCCTTTTTAATTTCGAGGAGGTCAAGCGGTGCCGATTTTCATCAAGTGAAGCAGTAAGAGCAGGGCTGTCTTCCGTTCCGTATTCTGTAAATCCCGTATTTCCGTTTCCGTCTTTTTATGGCATTCCGCTTGGCATTCCGTATTTTATGGCATTCCGTATTTATATGGCATTCCGTATTTATATGGCATTCCGTATTTATATGGCATTCCGTATTTTTATGGCATTCCGTCTTTTTATGGCATTCCGTATTTTACAGAAATCTTTTTGCAGATTTTAAAAGCTTTGGTTTCTACACCCAAACAAACCTAGAGATATGTAACTGTTTTTTAATGAAATTTTTTCTGAATTCTGCTCTTTTGACCTTTGTTCGGTTTTGGCTTAATAAGAAAATTTTTAACCTTTATGCCTAGAATTTACCCAACTGTTAATGTACATACATATTCGGGCTAAACGCACACAATTTTTAATAATTTATCTTTAATTTGTTTTGGATTACTTTTATTCCGATACATTGTGTAGCAAATAAAGCGATAAATTTGACGAAACAATGCCTCTTCACTGGACTTCTGTTGATACTCGCTACGCAATTCTTTGTGCAGCGGTTCCAAGTCTCTCGGCTTTTGCGGGAAGTATGATTGCGCTTAAAGACGAAGAATTGGTTCGATACCTTAAGGTTTGACTTTTCAGTTGAAGGGATCCGAACTAATTTACACCGATTCGGTGTCATTGTAAAAATATTTTCCTGAAAATGCTGTTTTATTGTAAATAGAAATTTACATTATGTGCAGCTGTAAAAAATCAGATGGTCAATCCATTATTATGGCGCTCGAAGAGTCAAAAAAGCGATTTTACTCGTTATAATGAATTCATGGAGTCTGTGTCCTAATTTAGTTGAGGAAAGTCCCAGGAAAGTGTTTCTAGGGTTTTTGAGGTCTTAGAATCTAATTCGACCTTTGTTTTGACAAATTTCGATTCTCAAATTTGTAGTGGGCGAAAGTTCTAAACTTTTATAATAGTTATTTTGGTCTAAAATTGTTCAAAAACCGCGTTTATTTTAACTTAAAAGGCGGACGGACCTCAGCCCAATTAATACCGGCGTTATATTGTGATTTTAAATTATTTTTTATAGATCCAAAATTTTCCTGAATCCGCTCGTTGCAAGTATACTTATTTGGTGTTAAACACGCTCGTTTCTGTTCCTTTTGGCTACGCTTCATATGTGCTCTATAAAATTGGCGGAGGTTTGTGTATTTTGGATTGTCTCGTTGTTACAAAAATGGTAGCGATCTATATAAATTTTGAAGGTAAGTCCGTCTGAGTTTTGTTTACTCTAGAATTAATCACAATAAACATTGGTTTTGAATAATGTTTGTTCTTTCTCGGATTTAGGTTTTGATTACACTGACACTAAGGTTGCCTTGGGATTATATGGGGCTACAGTGTTCAGCGGTCTCTGTGTGCTGCCAGTGCTCAAAAACAAAAACATCAAGGCGGTGAGCGAAGCATTTTCAAAGTCAATCAATTTGGCACAATCAAAGCTTTAAGGTAGCTGTGAACGTTGGTGTTCTTGCCGGGCTGTCGGTTGCCACTACCACCGCTTTCTACACTATCGATAAGATTTCCGCTTATTGGACGTGAGTAGACAAAAAAAAAATCATTAATTATCTTAATTGTTCAGCATTCCGTTCACTATTTGGGCCATTTTGTGCACTGGAGTGGCCATGAAAGCTGCTGGCTGTTGTGGGCAGAAGGACGAATGATGGAGAATTTAGTACGACGAATGGATCTAAAATTTGCGAAGAATCTTTCGACCATTTTCTCATTGATTATCGGATGTTAGTTGTTTGTCTCGGATGCGATGTATTCATTCAATTTCTAGATAAATTTTGGTTAAAAAGTTGGTTTCTTTCGTAGCGAGTTTTTGACTGTAAATATTAATCTTGTTCTGTATCAAGTTATACATTTCGTATTTGCAGGTTTAGTTCGAAAAATATTCGTTATGAGTTCTACAGTGTCGGAAAGTGGCAGCGATAAGATTTTGTTCCAAAAGGTTTGCGTTGGTGGAAGCCCCAGAGAAAATATTTAGTATTGGGTTCAGCTAGTTATCGTTCACTTTTTTTTGATCGTATAATAAGACGTACTTTTCTCAGCTTTGTTTAAGAAGTCTGTTGAGAGGGACAACTATGAGTTGGATGACACCGAATTTGTTAAAATGTATGATCGGACAACCGCGAAAAGTTTGGTGAGTTTGCCATGAATTATGTTTTATCTGAAACTATTTGCTCTGTTAGGATAAGACGCACAATTCGGGCATCAATGACAGCTCGTCATTAGCTCCGCAGCAGGGGAACCGAAAGGTTTATTTCAAACTAAGCGATTTTCTTGGTTTTATGGCCCAATTTTTTAAAATTTACTGGTGAGCATGTCACCTGTCAAACTATAACTTTTGTTTTCAGTGGAAGGTTGGCGACCAATGCATGGCCCCTTATGAAGCCGATGGAAAATGGTACCCTGCACAAATCGAGGAGATTTCAGTTGGCAAAAACGCCTGCACTGTATCGTACACCGGATATGAGCAGAAGGCCATTCTTAAACTGGAGGACCTTTTAGCGTGAGTTACTTCGGTACAAGATAAACCCTTCAAATATAAACGCAATGTTTGGCCTTTTGGATGGGTTGTAAATTAGATGAAACTTCTTTATTTAACGCAGTGAAACCGAAGTTTCTGCAAATTATTCGCGATTCCAACACCAGTCGACCGATTGTACTAGTAATTGGAGCCAATACTTTCGCTCGCTCCAAACTCTCTCGATTTCCGAACAAATGCCTCCAGCAAAGCGGCGGCGGCTTTCGATCAAACAGCCGCTGAATTTGAGTTTCAAACAGCGGAAAGTGTCGATGAAGCGGAGGAATGTGTCGTCGCCAGACTTGTGCGGATTCTTCAAAGTACCGGACATTCCGCAGCACATCCTCGAGGGGAAGCTGGGGCCGTTATGGGGAGAGAGTGAGCGTCGGGATTGTTGGCACGAGAACTTTTACGGAAAAAGACCGAAGGTGGCACAGCCAAACTCCACAAATTATTTTGCATACCTTCGCTTTCTCTTCCGGGCGGTGCCGCCGATTGGAACGCGACAGATAAATTCAATGTATAAACGATCGATTGCGGCCGCGGATCAGTTTTTTGGCTCCAGTGCTCCATTCTCTACCGGAGTTACTGATTCATTGGCCGTGTTTTTGTTCGAGAGGAAGCTCAACAGTCAGGCGAACATTATGCATACGTCATCAACAGACTACTCGAAAATTCCAAATCTCGCTAGCGAAAACAGCAGCACTGTCAATTTATATTTGGAGGGAATTCGAGAAAGCCTCAAATCCGAGATGTCGGGAAATACTATTGGAAATTCACATTGTTTTATTTTTTTAGCGAATCCGATGTTGAAGCTGCCGAAGACGCGGCTGATCAGGAAGCAGAAGAGACGAGTGGAGCGACCAAGGTAAAATGAATTAGAGACACAAGCCAAAGCCTTTTTTTAGGTTGCGGACAGCGCGAAGAAAGATACATTTCCGGTAAGATCCATGTCTATATGGGCGTAGCCCGTAACGGGGGATGGCAAAAAGCAAAGAAAAAGTCGGGGCGTCGATTACAGCGACAGTGTCTTTTGTATAGCTATTTAGATAACTCTTGATGAGGCTCGGCGAGGTGTTTGGGACTTGGGTTAAAATGCCCAAGAATTAAGATTCCGGATCTGTGTCCGCCTCCGCCACCGTCGATGTTCGGAAAGATTGCAGTTGCAGGAACTGAGAAGGAGGCTCTGACCAATATGCTCATGTCATGGTACATGTCAGGATATCACACCGGTCAGACTTCTCAATTATTGGACCAACTGAAAGACATTTCAGGGTTTTATCAGGGGGTTATGCACGCGAAGACGTCCCAGCAGAAGCCGAAATAGGACGCCTCCCATGAGACTTAATTTTTTCACTGGCTGATCGTCCGTCTATATTTATTACATCTCATTCGTCCGTCTATCTTTTTATTCTCGTGCCGTCGTCTTGTTTGACAAAGAAATTGTTCTGATCGACGTGTTTAAAATCATTGAATAAAAGTTAAACCCCTAGACGTTGTGCTTAAGCGTATCACATATGAAAATATTAAGGTTACAATTTTGAAAAAATATTAAGGCGGATTTTTGACAATAAACGATCTGAACATTGGAAATCGACCAGGTAGAATTCGTTACAGGCCCTTCAATGGATCCACCTTGACCACATTGGACGCTTGCCCAGCCGCTTTCTCGTCCTGAGCCTTTTTCTCCGCCGCTTTCTGCTGCTTTTGACGCATTACTTCTGCGTCCTTTTCCATTCGTTTTTCGGTTGACGACCCAGCCTTGGGGGAATTATTACATTGGGACCAACACTGATTTTTTCCTTATTTGACATGTGTTTACCCGAGTTTGAGCTCTGCTAATAGTAAAGAACGATTCAACTTTTTCCAATGACGGGTTAAACAACCTCAGCGTTGGATGGGTCTATGATTTGTCCTATAGGATGTTCTTACAACTTCGCCTACACATACTTCCTTAGTCGCCTTTTTTTGTTGTTGAAGCTTCTTCATGTTACGTTCGCGCGCCAAGTCACGCTGGTTACCGCCTGGAATTTCCGAAATTCTAAGTCTTACTAATTTAAATAAACTCACGGGTCATCTTGCGTTTCGCAAACTTATTAGGGAGAAAAGAATTCAATGGCAATCGTAATCAGTCCAACCTGAATTTATCAATAATTATATGACAGATGGAAAAGGAAATCCATGCAAAAGAAAATTAAAAAATAAAATGAAGGGGGCGGCAGTATGTGGAACCAGTTTTAATAAAGGAGCTTCGTCACCCCACCCCCGCCCCACTATTCTCTTGTTCCGAACATAGGCCAACCGAATGCTTAGCTTTTATATGCTATGTGTGTGTGTGTGTGTGAGTTTGTGTATAGCAATTTACATTAACAAAATATACGAGAGATTTCAACCTTGACTCGCTCAAACTTGTTTAACATATTATTATTCATCACCCATATTAAAAGCAAATCAAAGACTATCAGCAGATTGTGTGTTCATTAAACTAAGCAACGTCAAAGAAAAGCAGCCCTCAAAAAATCACAAAGGATCAGAAAAAAATACGGGATTTATTGAGTAAAATTAAAAAAAATTCTTAATTTGAATATTTTGCATAATGTTAATATTTAGCGGTTTTTCAATCAGATGAAATTAATGAAAAAACAAGTGAGTGTTTGAATTTGATTTAGACCCGTTCTTTTCTTAGTGATTGTTGTTGAACCTATCGATTTCACATTTGGTTTCCACATCGAAGAATAGGTTCGCACAATTTCTTTTTATGTTAAAAGTACAATAATGATTAGAGCCCGAATTTTCAAGTTTTTTTGCGAATAGGTTTTGACGAAAGAAGCCCGAAAATAGCATTCATTTTGAAATATTTTAGTATTTTGATCTCGACTCTTTCTTCGCATTCATAAAGTACAGCGGATAATTCCATCATCGCAACAGTCTCACAATCGGCATCAATCGACCTTGAGACTTGGAGAGATAAACGAAGTTTTGCATTTATGTTTCTTACTTTATTATCCGGGCTGTTACTTTTCAGAGTTAAAATATGTAAACTCATAGTCAGTGGAGTGAGATTCAAACATTTCAATACGGATGTTTTGAGTTTTTCTTTACTAAAGCAAAGTTCGAATCCGGTTGGCTGTATAGTGGAATTTAAGTACGCCTATTTTTTTCGCTTGCTCTTGCTTGTTATGTTGTAATTGCGTTGGCACCCAGCTGTTGGCTTGACTTAACTTATTATTCACCCTTCCAAAACAGAAAGTTAAGTATGTAGCTGCACAGGCTTTTACATAAAACGTCCATCCAACGGTACAACCCTCCCTCCCACTGCTGTTCATGCCAATGCCGAAACTCAACAATTTTGGCCTTTGTTGTCTCTCCAAGAACAAAGAGCCGGACAATGTGCAGTATTTGACGCGTGGAGACGGCGGAAAATATGGCGACATTTACATTCACAAATTGCCCTCTATGAAAAAACTTCTCGGCACTTCTGAGATGGACGGGTGTGTCGGTATGGTCACAGAGCAGAAGATGCAACAAGGGCAAACAAAAAATTTAGTGAGTCATTTCTTAACCGAACCAAGCGCGAATAGAATTGTAAACTCCTACTACCCGAGCAGATTCAATGTCGGTACCCGTAATTGGCTTTAGTCCCCGTCCGAAGATTTTCAGGAACTGACAACACGGCCTGTACTTTTCTTTTATACCGAGTAGGTAAATTGCAGAGACAAAACGCCAAAATTGCAAAGTAATCAGTACAAAGGACTGGGATTTATATGCCCCAAAAATGGCCAAATAGCGCACATATAATACTAATATATGCTCCAAAAGGGCCAAAAATGTCGAAATATTTTATTCCCGAAATATGCTAAAATATGTAATTTCAAACTTGTCCAAAAAAGCTCAAATAACGCGAAAAGTCTATTTTTGGGCTGTATTCATCAGAACATACATATAAGCGCAAAAAACTAAAAATCCGGGCCCTAGTAATCAGCCAAAAAATCTTTTTGTTGTTAATAATTTGTTTTTTTCCTTGCCACAAAAAACATTGTAGAAAAAAATACAGTCAGACCGCCATTCCGAGTTACAGATACAGCGGGTATCGGTTTTGAACAGTCCTTGATTTTGTAGATGAGCCTGAAAATCCGCAAGTTTTAATTTTGTCCAAATTAAGTCACTCGAACTGCAGCAAACTCATCGGTCGGCTGAAAGGACAGCACTTCAATTTGAGGAGGACGACGACAACGGGATGAGTGTGGGCTACGCACGCATTCTGAAGACACCGCAGAAGGAACGGAAAGTGCGGCTGAAGCCGAGGGAAAATAACGGCGTCGATGGGGACAAACAGGTGGCATTTGGTTTTAATTGGGAAATTCCAATTAATTTAAAAATCAAAGACATTTTGTTAGTTGCATTTTTTGCCCGCGATTTCGTTTGCCTGTTATTCTTTTATCGATAAGAAGCATAATCAAATTGCTTTGGCTCATTTATTGCGTAATTCACACCAGAGCAACGAACGCGACCAATTTATTTGGACAGGAAACCGGTTAAAGGGTGGGCCTTTGTTCGTTCGACCGCAAATCAAAAAAACAAAACAAAAAAGCAATTATAATCAATTAGCTGAGTTTTTATTATTTAAAAAAGCCATTCGTTTTTATGGTTGTATTGGTTAATGCGCAAAAAAAGGTTTCTTTTTGTTTTGTTTGGATGGTTAAGTTCTGGTGATGGAGGCGATTTGTGCGTTTAAATTCGATTGAACAAAATTGAGGTCATCGAATGGAAATAGGCGAAGAATAGTCCGTTCTGAGGCGGGAACGAACACTCGTCGTCTTTTGATCGGTTTCCTTCCCATCCATTCGCCAATCGTTTCATTTTCCTTTGATGAATTAAAAACAGAATTCGAGCGATGACGATTTCTTTTTTGAAGAAATTGTTTCTTTTAAGCTTTTGGGCTTCCTTTATGTTTTTTTCTTATTTTTTGTTTTTGGTTTCGTTATTTTCATGCCTTAAATTGCTTTGTTATGAGTGCGTTTTGTGTTGGGTTTCACCCCTAACCTTTGCAGTCAAACGCTGACTCAAATATTTCCGTCCACGAAAATATGGCGATGATCGCAACTGTTCATCCCTTCAAGCGGCCGTGTGCGAATTCGTCAACGGATGCCAATGGACGTCGGAATTCGGGGCCAGGAAATGTCGGGCCGAAGGACGATAGTCTTCGCATTGAAGACGTGACCGACGACCCTCGGGTATGGCTTTGCATTTTAAATGACATTTTCCGAAACAGAAATTCCTTTACAGTATAATAAGGACGATGATGATGCCGAGTTTGAGGAGGGTGCCCTTGTGGAATATTGCCGTTCCAAAGTCGTCAGACCGTCCGCTGTGCTCAACCAGCCACCGCTGGTTGTTCGACGGCCCTCTTCAGTGATCAGAACGACGCAAAATTTGTTTGGGAATGGTACCAAACAAAAATATTTAATTAAAATCATTTTAATCTTTTCAGGGAGGTCGAATATTAATTTGAAAATGACCGGGGC
The DNA here is from genome assembly GCA_001723225.1 of Globodera ellingtonae. Classification (NCBI taxonomy): domain Eukaryota; kingdom Metazoa; phylum Nematoda; class Chromadorea; order Rhabditida; family Heteroderidae; genus Globodera; species Globodera ellingtonae. The sequence goes on along the minus strand of MEIZ01000027.1, from coordinate 105,141 downwards.
AATGGACCAACTTGGCCGGAAAATCTTTGAGGGCGGACTCCGAAGTGTTCTCACCGGAGAGCGGCAAAAATGGCAACAAAACGTACGAAGAAACACGACAGTCGAAGAGCAACAGCCAACAAAGGTGGGGGTTGGGGGGGGGAATACGCCGTCAATCGGACATTTCGGTTGAATCGATTGTTTTTCCGACCTTCCGTTTTCGAGACGATTTTTTTTGTGTTTGCCAACGTCCTTAAACGCGTCTTTTAAGCCTTCACTTTCAAAACATTTATTGGTAGAGACAGTTTTTGGTCAATTGAGTGAAAAGTCTTTTGGACGGGGGAGAGATTGCGAATTGAATTTGGGGCAGAGATGGTGGGGGGGGGGAGGGTTTGTTCCGTCGGTTCTCCTCCGTCTCGTCCGGTTAGTCCACCGGATTTTTCCGGTCCATCGCTTTTCTCTGCAGGGTTTTTCGTCTGCTTCTGTCGGTGCCGTAAGCTTAACTTCTCATGGCATTCGGCCGAGTGCCCAAATCTCGTCGACCTCGAAGTTGGGCTGGCACCCTCGTCCATCCCACGGATTCTCCGTCCTCGTCATCCAACCCTTCTCCCACCCCCATCTCTTGCCCGTTCTTTCTTCCCTCCACCAACGCTTTCCCCTCGCTAAGCCCACACAAAACATAACAGAGTAAATGGGGATGAATGCCAGTGCCAAAATGTGTGTGTTTGTATGTTAATCTAGCTTTAATTCGCTAAAAAAGAGAACATCAGATGATGAGCATAGGTTATGTAGCCAAATTTAACGGAATGAAATTTTGTGCTACGAAAAGTGACATAAACGAGAGGAGAGGAAAAGGGAATTAAAAAGAGGAACCGCCACTATATTATTTATGAATTGCAGGATAAGAGGAAAGAAACATGGACTAAGGGGAAGGGGGGCGAACAGTGGCAAGGAGAAGCCGAAGAGCCAAAGAAGAAGCCGAAGAGCCAAAGGAGAAGCCGAAGGGCCAAAGGAGGGAGAAGCAGAAGAGCCAACAATCT
>MEIZ01000027.1:89618-100972 GCA_001723225.1 Globodera ellingtonae | reverse complement strand
AATGCCCATTCACAAATACGATATTTAACTTAAGGCTATGCATCTACCGTTTATTCTGCTATTTTTAGCGACCTTTCGCAATCCAAATATAATGGTACACAAAAAGGGTTTATTAAAAGGAGAGCGTGAATTATGGAAATTAAATTTATGTGGGACAATGGTAAAAATGGGGAAGGTTGACATACCAACTAATAATTAGGGCGAGGATTTTTAATTTTTTCCTGCAGCTGTTTTATCGAGGTTTAACACGAAAAACATGTTTTAGTCGAAAATTTCGTCGTTTTAACGAGGCTATTCGGACATAAAACCCTAAAACTTTTGAAGAAAATCTTTTTCCTTTTTCAAAAATGCACCCCATAAATCTACTTTTTTTTTTTTGCCCAACCACCCTTAACGATCGAAAGTTTTCAAGGATTTTTGAGATTTCGAAAACTGTTTTCTAGAATTTTTTTTGGTACTTTTCCGTTTTGGGGTCGCAAATTAAAAAAAAAGGCAACAAAAAGCGCGCTGACCAGCAAAAAAGCGCGCGTGTGAAGTATTTAGAGTACCTTTTTTCGTATTTAAAAAATGATGTAAAATTTTTCCCACCTAAATTAATTTGTCGTCCGAATTCAAGTTTACTGATATTAAACATGTAGAATAAACACACAAAAAGAGTGATATTGAGTCGCTGTCATCCCATGCCACACAGTCCTCTCATGCGTACATACTCTGCGCCTGGTCCGACATTCGAGGCGAGCACAGGCACACAAAGTGTTGGAAGTAGTCTGTCAGTTCCGCCAAGCCAAAGTCCCGGGTCTGCTGCTGTCCATCGTCATCCCTTCCGGTGCTTGTCGTTGTGTCACTCTCACTCGCCGACCCCATTTCTGCCGTTGGACACTCAGCGGGAGTTTGGCTGTGCTGAAGCCAACAGGGTCGTGGCCTCATCGGGGGAACAATGCGATAGGAAGTGAAGGCCAAGGACGGAGGAGAGGGGGAAGAGCTTTCTCTCCCCATCACCGCTCGTCTGCCCGTTTCTGAAATGGGGTAGAGTGAGATCGGAATTTAAGGAAGCCGAGATCGAGATAGGCCAATGCAAAAACCTGGGACCGGGATCGAAAATGCAAATTAAACACTAAAAATCGGACTCTCCCCCCCCCCACGAAATTTTGTCTAAATATGGCCCTGTTTGTGTACATAAATCCCTCCCACAAAATCCGTGGCTTGTTACGGCCTGCCACAAACCATTGGAAACAGACGGAAGAGACCGTCCATCAAAGTCGCACCCGACGAGGCGCGCATTCGGCAGAGAGTTTCCATCAGATAACGGAACAGCGGCACTTTGACTGTTGCGCTGTCGTCCTATCAGTCGATGGCGTTGCAAAGCGAGTAAAAGTCTGCGCGGCACTTTGTAGGGAATGTAACGCAACGGCAGTTTTGATAATTGACCATCACTTAAAAATAAAAATCATATTCAGGTATTATAAACCTGGTAGAAATAAAAGTGTCCGTATCAGTAACCAACCAAGAACCTGTACCTGTATAGTCTGTACTTCCCCTGTATGAACTGTACAGTAGAGGCCTCGGAAGTCTCTACTTTTATAGATACAGACCGCCATTCCGAGGTACAGATACAGATACGGGTACCCGTTTTTTAAGTCCAAATATTAAGAAAGAGCATCACACTGTTACCTTCTCCTCTGCATTTCTGCAAGTTTATCCTTTCCAAAAGACTGCTCTATCCTCTCTGATTTCTTTAAAGGTTGCACAGCATCCACCGAAAGATTTCCCAAGTTGAGCAGAACAGTTTCCAGAGCGCTGGTTATCGGTTCCTCTGACTCATCAATTACTTTCATTTGATTTTAACCTGAATAGGAAGAACCAAATTAGTTGTAATTCCGGATCCAGGTAGCCAAACACTAATTGGTTAGATAAATTCATAAGTTGAGGGCGGGGCGAATTCTGATTGGTGGGTAAAAAGACGATTCGTTCCGGGCGGATTCGTTCCCTCACCTTTTGAGAATTGTCCAATACCTAGCGTAGCTTTTGCGTTTGAAAGCTTCTACTCATTGCAAGCTTTCGAATGGTATCGAAATGTTTGATTTGTGGGAACGAATCGTCATCCTCCATCTGGTTGATGAGTTAGTGATAAGAAGAAACTTTGTAAGCGAGATAATGATTTGGAGAATCAGAAAACTTGTGCCAAAAAAACTGATGATTTTTACAAATTTTCGTTGTAGTTAGAGTGAGCAAGAGCAAGATCGGGAGTTTAAGGAAAAATCGGGATCAAAAAAATAAAACAAGATTACGTACAATACAAAGTAAAAAAATTCAAATCCCGGCAATCACGAAATGCCAACAAAAAATTTCAATGGGAATTCTGGAAGAATGTCTGCAAAATTTGGTCTTGAGTTTTTGATCCATAACATCTCGTCTTTTTCCCTTCCCTGTATTGATGCTTTTTCCCTTATTGCGAGTTTTTTGAAGAGACAGAAAAGATGAGTTCCGTTCTTGACATTTCTATCGCCTTTGAGGATCAGGAGGATGCGGATGTCAATTTGGTGGACTGTTCGCGGGAGTTGGCAATTGCTTCGTATGGGAACTTCAACGAATTGCGCTTGGCCGGCAAAATGTGCGATTTTGAGATTGAGGTGGAGGGCAGCACTTTTAGGGCTCACAAAGTCGTCTTGGCCGCAACTGTGCCATATTTTATGAAAATGTTCACGTCAGAAATGGTCGAGGCGCGTTCCAATGCAGTTCACTTGAACAGTGAGTGGGGTCGATTTGTACGTGAAAATCACTGAAATTTCTTTAACTCTGAGCCCCGAATTGTGTGTTTTTTAAAATTTCGTTTATGATTATTTTAAACAAATTTTACAATCAACTTTGAAAAAAAAATTATGTTTTTTTTAAATGGGGGGGGGGAGACCAGCTATCTGTTAACGGTTTTCCCCAATTTAATTTAAAAAATTAAGCCATTGACGCAGAAATAATGGAGACGATTCTGAATTTCGTCTACACGGGTGGGCTGCTGATTATTGGACGAATTTAATTTCCTAATAAATTAAGGACGTGTAAAATTCACTTCCGCTAATATGGAACGACTGCTTAAAGCGGCGGTGATTTATCTAAAATTGGTCTTCAATAAAATGCATTCCAGGATTACCTCCAACTCTCCGTGCTCTCCAGCCGTTGTTCGGATATGCTAAAGGCTCAAATCACAGAACAGAATGTTTTTTCCATCCGAAAGTTCGCTATGCTTTACAATGCTCCCCAAGGTTCGTCCATTTGGCTGWATTCCAAAACGTTGGCACCTTTCAGCTGTGATCGGCACCGACTGCTTTATCCAACGCTTTTTCGAGTCCGTGTCCAGGTCGGAGGAGTTCGTTCAGTTGGACTTTCAGACGCTGGTCCAAATCCTAAATTGGGACCATTTACACGTTGACTCGGAAGAGTGCGTTTTCGAGGCTCTCATCCGATGGTTGGAATACGACGCGCCGAGCCGACACGTTTTTGCTCCGAAGTTTGTTTGGTTGGAGTGGGGGAAATGCACGGGTTTTTTTACCTGATACCAGAGCTGTATCTAGCCTTAGTTTTAGTTGCAGGGTTCTGTCGGAGTTGACAGCATCGGAATTTTTTTTAGGATTTTTATGATTTACGAATTGGTTATAGCAGGCCCTGTGCATGCCACTTTCAGACTTTTGGCGACTGTTCGAATGCCGTTTCTTCGGCCTGCGTTCATCATCGACGAGGTGTCCAAACATCCGTTGTTCCATTCGTCCATGGAATGCCGCGATCTGATCGACGAGGCAAAGAACTTCCATCTTGTGCCCGGTCCGTTGAGAAGAGAATGAATGAATGTTTTGGTCAGATAAAATGGTCGGCTTTTCAGAACGACAGTCACAGTTCAGCACCAGATTCAAGACGACCGTCCGCATCTGTACGGACATGCCCGGCAGAATCTACGCCATGGGAGGGATCAATCAGCTTCAACAGTCGCCGTCCGCCGTCGAATATTACGATCCGTCCACCAAAAAATGGAGTTTGGGAAAGTCAATGCTTTCTCAGAGGACAAGGAAATTTTTGAGAATAATTCTTTAGACAAAAATTGCGGTTGGATTCTGAAATTTCCTACGTTATCTTGGTCCTGGAATGGTTTTGAAAGTTTTTTTTTTTGTTTTAGGATCGGAATTGCCGTTTTTGACCGGAAAATTTATGTGGTCGGCGGTTATAATGGCACGGAACGATTAAAATGCGCCGAGGTATTTAAATGTTTTGATGCATAAAATTATAATTTAATTCAAGATGTTTGATACGCGAACTAACCAATGGGACACGGTGCGCTTTTTGGCCGATTCGTCCTCTATTTTGCCCCTATTTCAGCTTTCTCCAATGCTAAAGCGACGGTCGGCGATGTGCGCAATTACTTTGGGAGAGCATCTTTTTGTTTGTGGCGGATACGACGGAAACCACGCATTGTTAGTTAAAATGTTAACTTCGATTTGACAATGTTTAATCTTTTCTTTTTTTCAATTTTGTTTTATTTTCAGAGATTCCGTCGAGTCTTTCGACGTCAGAAAAAAGCAATGGTTTGCACGCCCCCCAATGCTCGCGAGTCGTTGCGCGGCCGCGTCAGCCGTCGCCAAGGGCCTAATTTACGGTCAATTTAATTCTTTGGACTTTCTCTTTCTGCCGATTTCCATCGTTTTTTGCGAATTTGTTCTCTCGTTTAAGTTATTGGTGGTCACAACGGTGTTTCGATCTTCAACACTGTGGAAAGATTCGACCCGATCTCTCAGCGGTGGGAAAGAGTTGCGCCGATGCAGCAACCGAGATGTGACTGATCCTTTTAATCAACAAATTTATTTATTCTTTTAGGTCGATTGGCGGCAACGACTTTCCAAGACAAAATTTACGCCGTCGGAGGGTTAGGAGACTTTGTGAGTACACCGCTATCACTGTGCCAATTTTAAGTTATTACAACGGAGAATTCGTGTCGACCGCGGAAGTKTATGACCCGGACACGGTGGGAAATTGTTTATTGAATTGGTGTGGGTAACTGAACATGAACAAAGAGGCGCCCGTCCAGAAATAATCTCATTTCATAGTTTTTTGTTGCTGTTGACACCTTTCCTATTCTCAGAACCAATGGGTGTACATCGCGCCGATGAGTGTGAGCAGAGCCCGAGTTTCTTTGGTGACCAACGGGGATTTGCTCTACGCGGTTGGTGGATATGATGGAGAGGTGGGAAATTGAGCAAAATTCATTGTTTCCACCGATTATTTACCAAAATCAAATTCTAGAACAATTTGAGCTCCGTGGAAGTTTACCATCCGACACAAAATCGATGGGAAAAGTCGGCGCCGATGAGAATCCACGAGGGGGTAATAAATAATGAAGAGAAAGTTGTTGACTTAACCATTTACTTTTTGCCATGTGAAGGGAGTCGGATGTGTTGTTGTGCCCCTATTACCACGGTCGCTTAACAAACTCAAACGCCCAATAACTGAACATTCTGTTCGAGAGCGACCGTTGGAGAAAAGAGGAGACGGTTCGTATTCAGAGCTACTGGGCTTGGCAATGGCGGCAGATGTGCCGATGGCCAATTCATCTTCAAGTCATCAGGAATGAGAGGTTATCCCGGAAGATTTGCCCAGATAGAAACCATGCTAATAATTAGAGTTAGAACTCTTTGAAAACATTTATTTGTTTCATAATGAAATGTAAATACTAAATATTTCTGTTTCTAAATGAATTACATTGTGAAAATGCCCTAATTACATCATTCACATCTGATGGGTTCTCACTTTTAAATTTTCTTTGTAAAATAAGTATTTATACTTGTGATCTCTGTATTGTTTAATTTTTTCTTTTCGGCGATATAATTAAAGAGGAAAACGAAATGTACTCAGAAAAGGAATCTTTTCATAATATTGAGTAGGCTTACCTATATTTGGTGAAAACAATGGGATGGATATGCAGTCAATCAAACAATAAGCCTGACATTTTGGTAGGGTTTGGAGATTGTGAAAACACCAATTTTTGTGATGATTTTTTAAAACAATTTTTTCAACTTATTTGCTGAAAAAGAGGGTAGCCCTCCCCGTCCAAAAATCAGGAAAATCTGCACATTTACAAATAATTTTCTAAAATACGAAGTTTTTCACAGAACGCCAAAGATTTATTATTACCAACACTCGTTCGAATATCTCGCTTTTCTTTCTTTTTTGCCGTCGATGGATTGATTGGTGTATGACGTCGATGGATTGATTGGTGTATGATTGAAGTCGGAGGCGCTATCTCCTTCACCTTTACCAAATCTTCGAGTAAAAGGTGAATGGTATGCATCCATAAATTAGATTGCTATGTATAAAAGTACAACCTGAATATTTGGATGAAAATTGTATTGTTTTTTCGACTAACCGTTCGAATTCGGATTCGCGAGTCTAATCCCCGATTAATCTTTAGATAAACGGATAAGCATGGCACTTATAAACGACGAAGTTGTTAATTCGCAGATTACCACAATGGTGAACTTCAACGGGAATGGGCTAAGGCTTCATAGGTATCATTCAAACTCAAAAATTCTTTGCTTGCGAAGTATTTCTGTTGCCTTAAGGATAGTGCTGGAGGAAAATTTGCTCGCCATCGCATTGTTGGAGTATGATTTTTTGGTCATTAAGAAATTAATCATTTTGAAATTTAGTCCAAAATCAAAGCCCATTCGGCACAATTCGGTGCCACTCAATTTTGTGATCGCCGTTCGTTCACAACAAATGAAATTGCRAGGCGGTGTACCAGCTGAAAGTATARCWACTGAACCCAGCAAYTTCCTCTATCTTTACTACACRTATCGGCGGGATGTYYACACCTGGCGGGTTCGCGAGTGCGCCATTAAGTTTCAAACGAATGTCGACATGAAACAATGGGCTGCATTGTTGGGAGATGCACTTTCTGGTGATTCCCATGTTAAAGCAAAGAAAATCGGGGTTTTCAGCTCAAAGCATTGTTGGGAGATGCACTTTCTGGTGATTCCCATGTTAAAGCAAAGAAAATCGGGGTTTTCAGCTCAAAAACAGCGGCCGAAATTCCTGCTCGTCTTCATCAATCCGTTCGGCGGGAAAGGCATTGCAACTTCTATTTGGAAAAAGGAGGTGACCTAATAATTTGTTTCTTTTGGCCTCAAAACTTCAGAAAAAAATAATGAAAAGGCAAGTAATGACCGAATTCATGCTTGCTGAATGCTTTCGAGGCCAACATTGTTTTTTTTTGGAAATTTTTAAATTTCGACAAAATGTTCAAATTCGTTCCGGGGTTTGAGWTCGTTCGAACAGAGGTCAGATTCGGATTCTACGCCCAAGAAATACTTACAGCAAAAATGATAATATAGTAAATGGCTGGATTTGTCTTTTTAGGTTGAACCGATCTTCAAATTGGCAAATGTCACTTACGAAGTGTGCAAAACGGATAGAGCTGACCACGCATTGGAAACTGTGCGAGAATTGAGTGCTACCCAATGGGAAGGCATTGACGGCATTATTTCGGTTGGCGGAGACGGACTTTTCAACGAAATATTATCAGCTGCCATCATTCGGTTCTTTTTTCTCGAAAACCAATAAAATAAACAATTTTAGAACACAAATCGAGCACGGAAAAGACTACAACAACGCCGAAGTATCGTTGGACAGGCCCCGAGTTCGCCTGGGCATAATCGGGGCGGGCTCTGCAAATTCAATCGTTTCATCGGTGCATGGGATCAACGACTATCCGACTGCAGCAATTCATGCAGCTATCGGAAGCGAACGTTTGGTCGATGTTTGTGCGGTGTACGAGAATGGAAATCTTTCACGGTTTTCTGGCGACGCAATTTCGTGTGGCTGGTAAAACGTTCACTTTCATAAAATGTAGTAATTAGTAATATATCTGTGGTTGCTTTAGGCTTGGAGATGTGTTACGCGATTCCGAGCGTTACCGCTGTTTGGGCCCCGTCCGATATTTGTATTCTGCACTACGCACGTCCATTCGCAACCCAACATATTTTGGACGCGTTTCCTTCGCATTGAGTCCATCTCAACTCCCACTGAGCACAAGCGTGGGGCCGTCCAACCCCACCAACATTCCGTCCTGCATCGGCCCTTGCGACATTTGTTTGGGGTCTTCATTAATGCTTTTTTAAAAATTAATTAAACAATTCATGAATGCTTTTTTTTAAACTAATTAAACAATTATTTATTTAAGGAAAACACCACCAGATGACAGCTTTCCGTTTCATTGGCAAGCAAACTTTTCCCACGTTATTTGTTGTGTCATTCCGTGCGTCTCTCCGTTCACTCCGTACGGCCTTGCCCCATACCAAACTTTTCCCACGTTATTTGTTGTGTCATTCCGTGCGTCTCTCCGTTCACTCCGTACGGCCTTGCCCCATACACCGGACTCAATGACGGCACGATGGATTTGGCGCTGATTCCAAAAGTTTCCCGATTCACCAACATGCAAATAATCAGAAAGGTGCGATGATTTGTTTGGTATCATATTTAAATCATATTAATTAATTACGCGTTTTAATCATATTTAAATCATATAATTAATTAAAGGTAGCAATGTATGGAGCGCGTTTTATCAGGAGCGAATATCCGGACATCAAAGTTTACCGGGTGTCCCGTTGGAAGTTCACCCCAGAGGCACTCATCGTCCCACCAGAGGAGGGTACTGACAAATCGGCTGATCAGGAGGATTCGGGCGCGTGGAACCTGGACGGGGAGGTTTTACTGCAGCCATCTGATCGCCCCTTGCATTTCAAGTCATTTTATTATTATATTATTTAATTTGAGTGCTGATCACTTTTAGATTGCATCCTGGATTGATCAGATATTTCGGCCTTTCCGACGAGGTCGACCTAGACGAACCAGAGAAGAAGGCGCATTGTTGTTGTTAATTTCTTACCGAATTGCCTTTGCCGTGTTGATTCGCTTTCGTTTTTAATTCTTTTAACCAAAAAAGGCATTTTAATTCATCCTTTTGTAAGATTTATATTGCATATAACATTTTCACTCTTCAACAGTGCGCTTAATTCGTTTGCCATTTCCCATTTACATATTCCCCCTCACCTTTGTTCTTCATTGGGCGGGCTTACACACTTTGTCTCCAATTCCTTTCAATTCAATTTCTTTTTCGTTTATTCGGGAGTACTTTCTTTTGTCCAACTGTGTTTGAATGTTTAATTTGATGAAAGTGTTTTGGTGTCGCTTGAACTATTTTTTGTTACGGTTTTTTACATGAATGTGAACTATTGTAGTTCGAACGATGGACCTCTTTAACACATACCAGCAAGTCCGGGGAGTTAACTCACTCTATGGTTGGTTTTCTGTTGCTTGTATTTGGTTTACCCAAACGGTGTCAACTCCACCCCTTCCAAATTGGCAGTACGCCATCAATCATTTGCTTCAATCGAAAACTAATTGAGGGGAGTTATTTAGCAAAATTGAGGCGGTACCATTAGTCCAGAAGTTTCATTTGTTAATGCCCCTTCGTAAATTTAATTAACTTAAACTGATGCAATAATTAACGTCTTTATCCTTAAGCTTGGCAGCGGGAATGTTTGGAGGACGAACGGTTGACAGAAGGCAGAGAAAATTTCGTTTTGTGGTTGCCCACCGGAGCTGGCAAAACATTAGTCGCGGAGCTGTTGATGATCAGAGAGTGCTTGAARCGTAGTCGCAACTGTTTGTTCATTCTGCCCTATGTGGCGATAGTGCAGGAGAAGGTGGCGATTATGGAGTAAATGGCGGTAACCACTCCAATTTCTCGTAGATTTCCTGCACAAGAAATCGCCAAAAAATGAGATTTTTGGATTAGTTGGTTATAAACTATTAAATTACCGCTAAATTGTCACGTTTTTTGTAAACAAGTTATTAAGCATGAGAAATTGGTCTGCGAGAGATTCACCGTTCCGTAAAAAGTGAATACCGAGCGTCATCACTCAACCCAACTCTCAGAAATTCCGTTTTTATTTTAATCCATTTTAATGAATTCGAGTGCAGAACATTTTTATCAGAGCTTTAAAACACGATTTTTCTTTTCCGTTCCCTTTTCAGGTAATTTCCCTGGCTCCTTTTGAGGAAAAGTTGGCCATCATTGTGGAGGAGTACGCGGCCTCGAAAGGTCGATTTCCGCCCATCCGACGCAGGGCGAATTCAATTTACTTATGCACCATCGAAAAGGCGAATGGGCTGGTCAATTCGTTGATCGAGAATGGAAGAGCGGACGAGTTGGGGCTGGTCATTGTGGATGAGGTAAAGCAGTTCGATTTGCCATACCGTACCGTTTCGCGATTTCAGCTTCACATGTTGGGCGAAGCGGGTGGAAGGGGCGCTTTGTTGGAGCAGTGCCTGTGCAAATTGCTGTTTCGTCCCAACTGTAATGAACGTATTCAGCTTGTCGGAATGTCCGCCACATTGGGAAACGCTGCTGAGTTGTGCCGTTTTCTTGGTGCCAATCTGTTTCGGACACATTTTCGCCCCGTYACAYTAGTCGAAAGAATAAAAATGCACRACAAATTGTACAGAGTGGACGAGCAGGGCGAGTGGAGGCTGGAAAAGGAATTGGAAATGGGGAACAAAGTTGGGCAGARTGTTSGAGTGAATTGGTTACCGGATTGACATTTGAGGACCTCGAGAGGAGAGACCCGGACGGACTGTTCAAATTGCTGGGMAATCTGGTCAAAGGTTCCGTTCTCATTTTCTGCCCGACCAAACARAGCTGTGAGAATGTGTGCCAAATGCTGTCCAATTTTTCYCCAAAGTTAGCGTTTTYGATGCTTCTTTATTATATATTTTTAAMAGTTATAATTTAATTTAGACAATTGCGTGATCATAGAGCCGAGGACCGAAACACACTGATCGGTCGACTGATGGATGAGCATGACGGCCTCGTTTGTCCGGTGCTCAATGCGTGTATCAGAAACGGCGTGGCGTACCACCATTCGGGTCTGTCCAGCGACGAACGACAACTGGTGGAGGGGGCGTACAAAGTCCGTGTTTGGTATTTTCGATTCGTGGACAGACATTTTCAATGATGACATAATGGACTAAAGATTTGAACTTCCAGAGTGGAATTATTTCCGTTATTTGTTGCACCTCTACACTCGCCGCCGGCGTTAATTTGCCCGCTCGCCGAGTGATCATCCGAAGTCCCCACGTGGGCCGCGAGCAGTTAAAGAAAGCCCAATATTTGCAAATGATTGGAAGGGCAGGAAGAGCGGGACTGGACGAGAAGGGGGACAGCATTGTCATTTTACAYCACGGAAAAGAGGCACAGACTGTGMGTATTTTAAATGAASATTTGGTCCTAAACATWTGAAATTTTCTGTTTTTKA
>MEIZ01000027.1:54669-73548 GCA_001723225.1 Globodera ellingtonae | reverse complement strand
TCAAACAATTGAAATGTTTCTTTCATCGAAAAATGTCGCCCGTTAAGCCCGAACGTCTGACCGGTGCCCGCTACAGTATCCAATCGGAGTACGAGCGCGTGCCGACGAAAGAGTTGGCCATGCTGTCGATTAACATGCAGGAAACTCCAAAATCGCACAGTTTAATTTCGCCCTGACTGTTCACCAGCATGTTCGACGGTTTCACATCTTCAAATCGTGTCGGTATGCCATTTGGAATAGAACCGAAAGTGTCCAACCCCTGTGCAGGATGTTGAACTCCTCCTTCAGATAGGTCAGTCCGTTGATGACCGCCACCGCTATCCGACCCACCCATTTTTCCTCAATGCGGCCAACCGACTGCAGCACAATGTCCAGCGACAGTCCGTCCATGAATTCCATGCAAATGGAAATATCGTTGTTTGTGGTGAAGGCTCCGTAAAAGCCTAAACGACGAAGCGAATGGCATTTTCACCCAAATCGTTAAAACAAAGTTTGGAACCACCAATCCATGCACTCATTTACAACTTACCGACGATGTACGGACTGTTGCATTTGTGCAGCACTTCCAACTCTTTCAGAATTTGGTTGCGGACCGACGGTTTGACCTCCAAATGCACCAATTTCCGAGCCAACACCACGTCCCTGTTGCTTTTGATGTGTCGCATTTTGTGCACGACCCCACCATTGCCATGGCCAAGGTCGCAGATCCGTTCCAACACGTCGTCACTGAGTTGCCCAATCTTCAGAAAGAAGTGTCGTTGGATGCATGAAGTCAAATCAAAGAAACGGCCCAATCAATCATCCAAGACATTAGTTCGAACGGTTACTAATCAGACTTCGACCAGTCCCCGGACGACCTGCTTCTTCAGAGAGATCCATTCGTTCATTCGCTGCAACTGCGGTTCGGAAAGGGTAAGCGAACGAAGCTTCGAGTCCAACGACGCCGCCTCCGCGCCCTCYTCCCCTTCGCCCCATCCGTCCGCGCCGCCTGGCCCCTCCTCGCTGACCGTCGGTGGAAGGCTCAGATTGAGCGGATTCCGTCGCTTGCTAGCCATCCTCAGACTGGACAAAACAAAAAAAGTCGAAAAAATAAATTCAGATTCACGAATTTAAGTATTAAGCAAATATATTGAGGGTAATAGAAGACATTTAAAAATAAATCGGAATAAATGAGAGAAACCCATTATTCATGAAAGCCTAAAACCAAGTAAAATGAGTGATCGATCAGAGGTGCATTTGGAAGGACCTGAAGATGAAAGCAAAAATGGACTATTTAAGGAAGGGAACAAATTTAATTACATACAAAAAACATGACAGGACACGACAAAAGTTTATATGGCAAATCAGTGGTAAACAAAAAATGTCATGTGAATCAAAAGAATACAAAAAGAAATGAGTGATGGCGCTGGGATTGGCTTTGATCAAAAATCAGAGCAAAATGTTCAAAAAAACGACGTTTTTCAATTTGGTCGGGTCGGGACGCGAATTGGCCTTCCACGGCGGCGCTCGCGCGAGGTAAAAAGACGCGTCAAAAAGTCGCCGTAACTGGCCACCGTCTTCCCGTTCAGAGTCCAAACAACGCAGGCAATTCCGGTAGAGAAGTGGGACAAGTATTTGAGAAAGAACAGCAAGGGATCCGGATGTGTGCTCAGCTGAACGCCGTCCCCAATGGGACACTGCGCCCGCGGCTGGGTGAAGCCAAAGGCACTCCGTTGGGCGTGGAGACACCGGGTGGAGTACCTGACAAATTGCAATTTATTCATAATTAGAAAAAGAATTGAGGTTTTCTGTAAAAATAAACCCGTAGGCTATAGGAATAAATCATCAAAAGTGAATTCGCACCAACTGGTGATCCAATGGGAAACATTTTCGGCTTGGTAAAATGAACAGAAAATGCCGACGGCCATTGGGAGGACGTAGAGCAAAGAGAAGCAGCCGATACGAAACATTAATTTGCTCAATTTGTCGCTGGCGTCCGTTTGTTCGAATTTATTCGCCACAAAACGGTGCCCTTTGATGTACGACCGAATGCGCATGATTGAGATGAATCCGCTGGTGAAAAGCATCAATCCGACAGCTTTTTGAGAAGAAATTAACGAACGTTTCATCAAAAAAGCAATTAGAGCTAACCGATGGCTACACTTTGGGGAATTAGCGCAAGACGAAGGGACGGCTCCGAACGAAGGTTTCCCAAAGAGCAAATTCCGGTGAACATGTCGCCGTCCACAGCGCCCATCGTCACCAGCAGAACGGATCCGATGGCGGGCAAGGACCAGGCGAGCACATTGAAGTACGAGGAGAACACCCAAAACGGGAAAACAAATGGAAAAGGGTAGGAGGAAAGTTAAAACCTGGCCAACGGGGGCTTCCCCCCATTTGAGCGTGGTGACCAAGAACCAGGAGAAGCACAGCACCAACCACCAAAGAGTGCCGGCAAAGTTGAAAAAGTAATGCACAACGGCAACCGCAGAACAGAGAATGTTCTCATTGCCCTATAAAATAAAAAACAAATCAAACAATTCAGAAACAACTTTCGACGGTACTTGGGTAACCAATTGCTGTTTGGTAGCGGAAGAAACAGCGCACGAAAGGCTGTCCTCCTCGACCAAGCCGACCATGTATGTGGCACTGACCATCAAATAACAGATGGCCATGTAAAAGATGGCCTTCTCCGGAAATTCGAAACTAAAAATTCGTGAGAATTTCAGTAAATCTGCTGAAAATCTCTTCAAAAAAAATTAACCGTTTGATGTCGATGAGAAATGTGACAATAGTGAAAGCGCAGCAAACGCAGCACGTCACAGCCCAAGCGCCGGTCCACAGGCGCAAATAGTGCCGGATGTGGACGCCGAAAAAAGTGGGCACAATGCCATCACTTTGGCATGGCAGCGAACAATGTTCGATGGACTGGTTGGCAATGAACAAAGAGTGGCTGAAATCGAGCTCCAATATTTTCATAATTAACACACAATTTCAGAATGGTACCCCCCAACTATTAACCTTTCTCGGCTGAGCACTTTCATTGTGTGCGGACATTCCAACACTTTGTGTTGGCTCCGTTCCGTCGGCTGATCGACCTCCTCGTCGTCCACTGCCCGGCCTCCCGAGTCTTCATTTTTGCTATCCCCCACGCACATTCCATCTCGACTCTTCGGCAGTTTTTCACAATCGAAGATCTCCGGCCACTGGTACCCGAATTTGCGCATCAACGTTTCGCAACCGCTCTTAGCGGAAAGACAAAGATGGCGACAGGGAGGGATAGGATCATTGAGAATTGTGCAGACGGGCGTGAACAGAGTGCACAGGAAGAACTTGAAGTCGACACTGCACTGCACCTTCACCAGCATTTCGTATCTGAACAACGAATGAGAAGGGTTTAAATGACGTGATTTGAATTAGAAAAGAGCGAACTGTTTGATGTCAATTTCAGCCTCGTCTTGTTTGGCATGCTTCAGTATATTCGGATAGATGGTCATATTGTACTGAACTCGACAAGTGCGCAAAACAAATTAACCCGTCCCATTTACCTGGATGTCACTGCACATCTCGATCCGGATCCGCTCACATTTTGGATTAACGCTTGTAAACTAAAAATTACGGTGTTTTTCCCCAAAAAGATCGATCAATTGCCTGGTACTCTTCGCTTTCGGCAACTTGTCTGTGCTGCTTGAGAATGTGGGAATTGGCATCGGCGATTTGAAGTAACCGMAYAATGGAAAACAACAACAAAAGTGATGGCGTCAATGGGTGGTGATGAGAAGTGCTTCGGTGAAGAACAGCAAATGGGGGGAAGGACATCCTTCCTTCCGTCGTCCGTCGCCGATAAATTACCCACTTTTATTGCCGTCGTTTCAGTAGCCGCCTCGGCAACAATAATTGCCTGGAAATGGATTCCACCAATTTAATGGCTTTAATAAAAAACCTCCGCCATCTTTCGGTCAGCAGAGACTCTCCGCCCTCTCCCTCCCCCCTACACATCTAACCCATTCATTCGAATGGAATGGAACAAGCCGATAGAAGGGAGGACACCATTTTGCTTCCTTTCCTCTTCATTCTCTCGCAGAAGCAGAGACACTCAATTCTCTTTGTTCTCCGTTTATCCTTTGATTGTCTCTCTCTCTCTCCTACACGGGTCAGCAAACAGGGCTTTGGTGCTAAATGGCTGGAGAGATAGAGAGAGAGACGACGAGAGGAAAGCCTCAAAGCCCCATGGGATCGTGGGGCTTTTCGTTTTATATTTTTCGTTGATGTGGCGTCTTGTTTAATGGTAAACTGAGAAGAAGTAAGAAGCGAAGAGGAGGGTAGGTATGTATGTTTCTGTCCTGTTTCCCCGTCCCCCCCCCCCCCTCCTGTACACGCCCATCGGGGATGTAACCGGATGCAAAAAAGTCCGGAATCCGTAAACAGCGGACAACTAAACCAAGTATGCTCGAGCCTAAATCGCCACAACGCGAAAGAATGGGTTTCAATGAACCGCACACAGGACTAGTGAAAAATGACTTTTTTGGATACTGGTACCTGCAATACTGGTGAGTTCTAAATTAAACACGAATTAGCTAAAATACCAATTATTAACAAAACCTGTCAAAAATTTCTTGATGGTGCCTATCGGCACCGCCGCCCTCCCCATAAGCTTAGAACCAGGCTTAAAAGGGTCGTGAAGCACTAATGTTTTATAATTAGGGATGCCTTTTCTATTTAAGTCTTGTGACCGGACTTTACATGTTGGAGCCATGGGAGAGGAAAATGTTCAACGGTTTTGTCACATGTTTTGTCGCTGTAGCCTTCAGTGCCATTCATGCTTTATGGAATGGCTTGATGAATTGACAATAATTCTCGCACTTTCCAATTTTAAAATACAAATTACTCTAGAATTAGAACTGTACCTGTATTCAGACGTGTACTTTTTCTGTATTATGAGTGTAAGTTTATTAAATTTGAAAAAGGTGAAAATTTAAAGATTCAATTTAAAAGTGAATTTTATGGAAGGTCTATTTTTGGAGTTTATTTTGTGAAAAGAAAAAGTCGGTCTACATGTCTCATTTTAAGAATTGTATCATTTTTCACTTTGATTTGAATTTTAAAAAACTGAAATCTTTTTCTTGTAAAGTTGTGAATAGAAGCCAAGTTGAGATTATCGGATATTCATTAGCTTTTTTTGTTGAGTTGTAGATGAATAGATTGTTCAGTAGTAAAAGTCGTGGAAGTCCTTCAAAATGTTTTTGGACAAACAGCAAGCGAAACAAATTCCGATGATCTGGAGTGCGCCGAGAAGGGCACTCGCACATCCGATGACTGTTGCGTTGGTCACAATCCAATGCTGAACGGCCTGCACACAGCCCATTTCGTAGAGCAGTGGCTGCGCCATTCGGGCACAGCCGTCATGGAAGTGCACACAGCACGAGTCGGGTGCGTACGTTTTCCAGTCTGTGGCATTATTGACCCCACAGCAGTGCAATTGTCGCTGAATTTGCGTATCGGAAACCCGGAAAAGGAAGTCCATCCAGATCTTACCTGAACCTGATTCCAAGCCAACAGAACGCCCTTAGAATTATTGTAACGCCTCATGCCCTAATAAGTTAAAAAGTCACGGAATCATTGAATGCCACTCTTACTTGGGTCAGCTGGTTTATGAGTGTCACATTGAGCGGTTCGTGGAGGGCGTAGACAAGAATAGCAATGGCTGTTTCGGCTAGCAGCAGAAGTGCGAGAAGAACAGCGAAACTGACTGTCAGACAGTAATTCTCTCGGATGGCACCGCAGTAGCCAACAAAGCCTAGCAAGGTGCACAGACAGCCAATAGCCAACAGCAGCACAGGAGTGGCAAGCCGTTCATCYCCGAGTATGTCCAGAAGACCGGTGTACTTGAGCTGCAGCACAATGCCCGAGACCAGAAAAGCCAGCCCAAGCGCCTGCAGCAAAAGGGGAATTCGCTCGTAGTAAGTCCGCCTCGAAAGCTCGTTCACCCAAAGAATGAAGTTCGCGAAGAAGAGCAGGTACTTGACCAACGTGATTCCACCCTCGACCATCCCAGCGGCGGAATGGCTTTCCGGTGTGTGCTAAATCGTCGTTCTTTGTTCCCTCCCTCAGCAGTCTGAAATTTGATGCTAATTGGACAGAAGGGTCGCTCGATTGGCTTCTGTCTCCACCACAACACTCGCTCTTTGCCGGCCCAAAATTCGCACGACAACAAAATCCCGCCGAATGGGTGAAGGTCCTTTAGGTCTTTGGGGAGGCTCTCCCCCTTTCCCGACCAAAAGTGAAAATGGGCGCCTCTTCCTCCCAAAGCCAAGCCGAGCATTGACTGCCTCTCCCCTTGGCCAATGGTGGTAAAGAATATCCCAACGGAATTGGACCAAGAGTGGGGTAGCTCTCCATCACCCCGACTCCCTTGGCTTCCCCTCTCCTCCCATCCCATCCCTAACAGAACACCCAATAAGCAAGTTAACTAGTCAAACCAATGCAAGTTAGTTCCCTTCACGAAAGTGCCCCTCTAAAGCATCAAAAGGAAGCGGGGATCAATTTATCGTAAATACAAAAAAATGTCTGGGAATGAATGAGAATTACGTGATTTAAAGTCAATGACTGTGACAGTAATACAGCGAATTGAGGGGACTATTATGGAATTGATTGACCGGCAATCATTGTCGAAAGTTACTGCATGAAATTTTGCTGCTGTTGTTCAGGCCAAACTACATTGACCGCCATGTCCAACCCAACAGCTGTTTCAGTGTTGCCAAATTGGGGAAGCCACCGTCGTTGATCGTCAGAAGCCGATGTTAACATCGAGTTTGGCAAATAAACATTGGAAGGGTTGATCGGCAAGTTCGAACAGTTCAGACTTGTTGAGGAAACGCCACCAATGCCCGGCAAAGAAATGGCATCTGGCCAATTCATGTTTACGATGTTCTGTTGATGCGGTTCAAAAAGTGGTTCCTGTTCAAAGTTTGTAGCCTGTCCACTCCCAATGGTGGACAACTGATGCTGGAAGTAATTTTGGTTGGGCTGACCGACCAATTTGTTTTCTTCCTCCTGYTCCACAATGATTGTCGCAATAACAAATTCGAGCTTGCCCGAGTGGGGGTTTGTAAATGCGCAAGCATCGAAAGAAACTGGCAAATGTTTGACTTTTTTCGGGTTGTACTGACACCATTTGCATGAAATTGTCTGAATTAAAAAACGTAAGAAAGTTAGCGTTGGCGACTAAACGTGCCTGAAGTTGTTGGCTCTGAATCGCCGTTCTGATTGCATTTCTGATTTTTTGTTCATCCATCAGTTGCGCGTATGCCCAAATGGGTTTGCCTAACAATTCAGCACTTGATTTATGCATCAGCTCAAGCACTTTCTGATCGGCAAATGTAACAATCCCATCTCTGGTGAGTCGAAAGGTGATTTTGTTGGAATGCACAGAGTGGCCGGACTCGGGGGAAGAAAGCATGCTCGGCAATTGGAGACGGGCAATTGCGACRAGGCACGCACCAGCGTCGGGCTGTGGAACACCATTAACTAACGGCGCATTGCTCTTTAAGTAGCCAGTGCAATGGACGGCTACGAAAGAGCGTCCCCCAAACTCAAAAATCGGGTGGCARTTGCGYAGTCGAGGCAAGGAACCGATGCTTCCTAAATTAGCAATGTCTGAGTAGCCAAAGACCACTTGCACCAATTCGCATGCGGCAGATGAACCCCCGACGRCAATTTAAATGGACCCTCGCCGAGCTGTGATCCTTTTTGACTGTCCCCGTCTTCATGTCAAGCACGCGATTATGGCTACTATCCGTGCCGCAAAGCTGATCACGAACTTTGTCTACATCTTCAGGGTGTAACAGATCATAAAACAAGCTATTCAGCCACTCCTCCTGATAAAACTGAAGTACTCATGGTCAAATGTACATAAAAACCTGTGAAACATTCAATACGGGCAGAATTGAGTCGGAAACATAAATAATCCTTGCTGTTTCGCAGGCTACCACAAACAAAAAACCATTGGCTGCCTCCAAAATCAGATGTTTCAACTCCTGATCAGTCAAAAAGGACGGTTGGCATGGCATCGTTCCGGGCGGATTATTTTGTACACCGATATTTCCTCGGGTCAATTTCATGTGGGACACCGCCATGCGTAAAATTGTTAGCTATGATAAAAATGTAAGCGAAATTTATGAGAGAGAACTTTGTCCGGTTTACGGCCGAGCGCAGCACACTGTGGGACCTGAGATAATTAATTTTAAATGTTGTCGATTTAAGGACGAATTCATCGATGTTGCCAAGATGAAATACCATGTCAGCGAGTTCATTAATGTAATGCGTCATCTTATTTCGCCTCCTACGTTCAATTTCGCTGTGATTTTCACGTGCAAAACGCTCTCTACCCTCATTGCCACTTGAAGAACTGCCCTTGACTGACACAAACGATTCACATTCCGTCATTACTCCTAAAATTTTAATTTGGTATTACCACCACACCAATATTTTCCAAACAAGGATCATAGCACACCCAATTTTGCCATGGTGACGATTGGCTATGGACGGTTCAAGACAAATTAAAATTTCTAATCCCGCCCAGCCCGGCCATGGTCATAGAGACTTCTTGAGATGTTAAAATTTCCATTACCAAATAAAAGGTGTCCCCTCCCTGCTCATAAATATGGAAATCCCGGCTAAATTCTCCTCCTTTCGCTGCTGTGTCTGTGTGTACAATTAGAGGCGATGAAAAACAAATGTGCAAAAATAAACCGATTATGTTTAAAATCGAGTTGAAACAAATTGTCAGCTAGTGAAACATGAATAAAAGGTGTTTTGTTTTTATAAAAATAAAAAGTAATCGCATCAATAGTACAAGGGATTATGCGTGACCCAATGGGCAGTCGGCTGCTTTTTGGCTTCTTCACTGGTCGTGAACATGGACTTAACGGCCTTCGGGACGTTCGGATTGTCCTGAATGCTGCCAAATCTTGTCTCGTCTTCAGCTTTATTCTTCTTTGGATGATCCGCACTCTTTTCATCGGAGGTCAATTTGCGTTTCTTTTCTCCMACTTTTTCTTCCGCCTTCTTTTGCCTTCTTTGCGCCAGTTCATCCARTCGTTGTTGATAAATGCGAAAAAGCTCCTCTTCTGGGTACAGCTTAATGAACTGTCCCTCGTCCATCGGTCCTCCACAACCATAACACGAATTCGTCTTCAGTTCATTGTGAGCTTTCTCAGAGAACACACAACCGCACTTCCAATTAACGAAAAAAACATTCACTCCGTTCATTGGCAGAGCGGTGATTGGACAAACCCATGGCGATTCATTCATATCTTGAAGTTAAGAAAATTGGGAAAATTAAATAGAGAAATCCCTACCAATGTAAATATCGCCTTTCTCGGGTCCATTGTCTTTCCAGGCCCTATTATCCGCCAACTTCAACTCCTTAACATCAGCAAATGCATGAATATGTTCGGTTGCCTTGTTTTTGCTCAATGTTTTGTTTAGTTTAGCCTCAAGCACAGCCTCCTTGTTGTAAAGTCTTAAATTGGTCAAATTTTATTAATTAATAACAAAAAATTTTAATCCAACCTTCCAAGTTTGCAACACACGATTGGCTTCTTCAAGGGTTGCTGAGATAATTGACAAGTACGCCACTTGGTTGCAGCCTCATAAGACTTCTCAATCTTCTCCTTCTTTTTCTTCTTCCTGACAAGTTCACATCGCTTTGGGATGGTTCCTCCATCTGCACCCATTGCAAACTTTCGGAAAGGGATTGTAAGTATTGTTCGTTTAGCAATTTAATCACTTTCCCAGAACTCGCGCTATCCTTATGCCCTTATAATTTAAGGAAGAAAGTAATTCCGCTAATTGGACGTGGATGGTTAAAACGCCTCGGGCGGGGGCAAAAGATCCATCAGTGGAAGAGCTGCCCACGGATTGGGTGAAGGTCGTGTGTTCGGATCCCAGGTCTGTATTCGGTCCCCCGGGGTTACAATATACATTATACGCAGCCCCCCCCCCCCTTCACAACCAATCATAGTCAGTGTGTGCCCACATCAGTTTCTGAAGATAATAAGGTGAGAGAGAACGCCAAAAGGAGAGAACGGTTAGAGAAAAAAGCGAGATAGTGCACTTTTTGCACTTTTTTCCCACCGGGGAAATACCTAACAAATAAGATGCGAAAATGAATTGCTGTGCGATCACAAATTTTTCGGGTTTACCCCGTAAATGACGGATTACGGACGAATTATTTTTAGTCTGATTACGTCCACCTCTGCTCTCCATGAAGCTGAAAGTGCGCCATTTTTTCTGCTGTGTTTTTCTCACCTTTGTTATCGCTGTTAATAAATCTGTTAGTCTGAGTCACGTTCAGCGATATTCGCTATGGAATAATGAACCGACGTTGTTGGACTTGAGGTAAGTTTTCCTGAACATCCAACTTATTTTTAGTGTCAATTTTTAGAAAATCAAATGATGTAGTGCGGCCAATTGAAGAGAGTTGTTCGATGTCCAATTGCTTCAATTTCAGCAAATGTTTCACTCAAAACACATTGAAGGTTTATGTGTACCGTGACCAATTCCATTTAAAGCAGAGTTCGCTGTACTCGAAGGTGCTAAGCGTAATTAGAAGCAGCCATTATTACACAGAGGATGCCAGTGACGCGTGTTTATTTGTGCTTAGTGTTGACACAATTGACAGAGACCGAATCAGGTGGCCTTTAGGCAGGGACATAGCCTTAAAAATAAATTCGAGGTGGGGGATCGACCAAAGAGCGTAAATTAACAATTGAAGCGTACAAAATTTTAAGTTAAGATAATTTCCTCTTTTTTAATGGGGCAATTCAATTTTTTCTGCCCCCGGCTACGTCCCTGCCTTAAAGTTTTTTTTTTCTAAAATTCCACATTTAGTGAAAATTATCAAAATATTCAGGAGTCGCATATCAAAACGGACCTTTGGAATGATGGGCGAAATCATTTAGTTTTCAACCTTTATTTCGGCACTTACCCCGATTATGCAAATACTGACCTGGGCTTTGGTCTTGGAAAKGCTATGGTCGCTTGGGCTAGTTCAAGTTTACAGGTCCTAACAAATAAATGCTCTATTTAAATAAAAGTATATTTTTTAGAACTTTCGGCCAAATTTTGATATTTCATTTCCATTGTTTAACAATGAACATCCATCCAATGACGATAAATCATGGGTATTAAATCAGTTGGCAAAGAATTTCTTCCAAACCCTTTCCCTGTTTCAGCACTTCCAATCCGATTACCCCGATCACGACCAATATTTGGCCAGTTTCAAAGGAAAGCGTTATGTATACGGAATTGGGTCGAAGACGCGGAATCTCCTGCACCATTTGAACGACGACCGTTCGATAGTAATTGCTACCACGTGTAAGCACAACACGGACTGGAAGAAGTTCGAAGATGAACGGTGTGAAATTGATAATGCGAACTATGGCAGGTAAGATCTCGATTTTCGCGAAACCCAAATTAGACAATTTCATCCGAAGATGGAACTACGAGCAGCTGATGATGAACTCCACGTTTTGTCTGATACCAAGGGGACGTCGGCTCGGCTCTTTTCGGTGATAGAAAAAGGCAAAAAAAGTTTGTCAGTCGTTAACGCTTTTTTTCCGCCTGGGCCACTAAACTTACCATTACCATATAATCAATAATCGTATTAAATAGTGCATCTGACGTCAATGTCTCATACTCTGCCACTTCAGTTTTCTTGAGGCACTCCGTTCCGTATGCATTCCTGTTATTCTTTCGGATGAATGGGTTTTGCCATTTTCGGAAGTTATTGACTGGTCCGAGGCAGTTGTGTTAGGGAAGGAACGTTCTGCACTGTTTGTAAGCTTTTAATTAACATTTTTAACGCGATWTAATTTTTCAGATTTACGATTACCTCTCGCTAATTTCTGAGGAGCGCATACTCCAAATGCGTCAAACGATACAAATGCTGTACAGAAAATACTTTTCRAGCATTGAACGTATAATTCTCACTTCGATCGAGGTTTTTGCATTCAAAAGTCCAACAATTTGGTAATTACATAATTCCAGATTGTTTTGGAACGGGTTAAGCGCAATTTGGGCGAAGCGTCGAAGGATGATTGGATGTGCTTTAACAAGTAAAACATCACAACTGTAACTGTCGAGCGCTTTCCCATTAATTTATTTTTTCACTTTTGCTCTGGAACAAATCCAATAAATTTTTGTTTTAACCCTTTTTATTTCAATCAGTTACGTATTGTCTTTCGATATACCTATTATAATGTTTAGCTTCAGTTGTATTTATTTACTAACAGCAGGAATAATGGAAGGCAAAGAGGGAAAATGCTCTGATAGTGAGGAGTTACCAATGTCAAATGAGAAGAACACCAAAGAGGAGGAGGCCATTGTGTCGGATGAGGAAAGCCAAAGCACCGATGAAGGACCAAAAGACACCAAAAAAGTGTGTGGTCGGCGTCATTGTGGTGCACTTGCCCTCGGGGTGTTGAAGTCGAGTAAAGTCCAACGCGATTTCTCCCATAACTGTTTTTAAGCCCGAGGACTTTTTTGTCAAGCTTTGTTTCCGTCCCTATAGGCAACTGACGAAATGATGCTGGTGAGGACGGGCCTGAAGCTTAAACGTGGCACTCTGTTCAAAAAGAAACGTCGCGTTGACCCGAAAACAATCGATTTGACGATAAAAAAGGAACATGAAGGACCCCGAAAGACGAAGGCCGAATTGGCATTTATCAAACGTCAAGGAGAGACTGCCTTCGACCGTTTGTCAAAGAGGGCCCAAATCAGCCATCGGGAGAAGGTGGAGAAGTTCAACAAACAGATGGAGGAGCTGACTGAATTCAACGATATACCGAAGGTTGGTTTTGATTGATTTGCTTCTAATTAGTGGCATGTTTCTTTTTTAGGTCTCCTGGACCAAATGATGGACGAGAAACAATCGGAAGTCATTTTATACACTCAATTTTATTGGTGATCGAAAACATTCTTTCCTACTATACATTATAAATTCTGTTTCATCGGTTTTTTCTTCAAAAAAATATTTTCAATCTTATGGACATCATATAGTTTTAATGCTTAGAGAAAAAGTTAAAAAAAGCACAAAATGCCGGCTATTCCGCGTGTTGATCGTCTGAAGAACATTTTCTCGTCAGCAAAGGCGTTGAATTTTGCCTTCCGGTTGTCGGCTACCAACCCCCTTGTGCCGTCCTTCAACGGAGTGTCTGCCTATCAACCTCAACTTCAGCGGATCACGATAAAGTAAGGCATTTGCAATAAGATTAGTTGACTTTCCGTCAACAGATTTTGCAAACAAACTGAGAGCAGCGTTGGGATGCGCAATTACATTGAGCATTCGCTAACTAAATTTGCTACCGAGAATCCGCATTGCGCCATTTATGTTGTGCCGGGAAAATGCGTTACACCGGTGTTGAGGGCGGAATATGCAAATGGTCGACAAGTGCATGTGAACGCATTGAACTTCAGGTGAACTCGTCCTCTGGTTCATGTCAATGTTGTATCATTGGCACAGCCCCTGAGGGCATACAACACGGAGCGTAATATTTTAGATAAAAGTCTTATATTTAGCATGGAACGAGTTTGTTTGCACATGAACAACCTCAGGACCCGCAGCGGGCTTCCCATTGTGAAAAGTGAGTCATAGCACCCTTACCGGACAGATAAATGCCCCTTTTGTTTTCAGTCGAAAATCCACACTTATCCCACCACAAATCTGTGCAAGGGATGTGGACGCCGTCGAAGCGGAGAGATACTCGTCAGAATTTGCATTTGCTTCCCAATCCGCAGTTTTCAACTCATCTGTCGAACGAATCGACTGCTACCAAATATGTGTTGGATAATTCTGTCACTAGCGGAGGCACAGAATAAAATCAAATAAATCTCTATGTTGCCTTTGATAAAAGTTGACTATTTAAACTATCAGATCGATTAAGAGATATAGTTCAGTTCACATTAACATTTCTTCCTTCATTCATCCCGCTTTTGGAGGTATGCAAGGGAGAACGGTTGAATGTTGAAATGGTCACAAAGTTGTCGAATCTTTAAAATTGGAAAAAAAAACTAAAATTTCGACATTYGCAAAAACCGAGCTCGCATTCGTGTTCTACGCTTATTTTTACCCTAAAAACATGCAATCTGATTTTTTTAGGACCGCAATTCCATAGCATGGCCCAAAATAAATTCCATAATGGCCGGAGTTTTGCTGTTCCAAAAATTTTGGATCTGCTCTGTTCTCAAATCTTTAGAACAGCCAATCTATATTACGAAAGTGTAAACTGCTTAGATAGTTCCCAATTAAAAATTTGCCGAGTGAAATTCAGTCTGAAATTTYAATGGTGGTGCATTAAAATTACCACGCAAATGCCGAAGTGAAGATGGGCAAGAGTGAAGAGAATGGAGGAAACTCTGAGCAGCAACAGTTCAGAAAAGAACAGCAGATTAAACGACGAAAGTGCGGCCATCAACGTGTAGAACAACAACAGAAGGTTCATTGTCTGAGCACGAGTGTTGGACATTTGTGCAATAATCAAATGCACCTGAGAAAGAGAAAACGCTAGAAGATTATTTTTTTTCATAAAAAGCAATCGCTGTCAAGACAATGCTTAGTCCCACACACAGGGTTTCGGGGAGGTACCACCCAAAATTCGATTTTACGAGGGCTTTGGACAGCCTTTGAGGGTTATCTTTAAAAACGGGAGTATATCAGGCGTACTCACAGCGATGTTGGAGAACACGACGCCCATAGTCCAGAAAAATGCACGAGGATCTCTGTCAAGCACTTTCCCGGGGGAAAAAATGCCCCAAAAGATTGCAGAACCGAAGAGAAGAAGTGAAGGAAACAGCGGTAGCAAAGCCTCGTAAAGGCAACTCTAAAACAGTGCTGTTTTGAGGGAAATTGTGTTTTTAAAAAGCCATTCGACCTGTTTCCCGGATTTCTCAACACAATAAGCAAAGTGAATGTTGTATAGCGACATGACCAACGAAAGCACACACGAAACTAGAAATTGACATTGTTATCACGTTCGAAAAGCACTTAAGCCTAATCGAAACTGTCATACCATAAAAAGCGCCAATGCATAAATGGGCAAAATTAAATCCATCGAAAAGAAAAAATTGGAAGCTGTGGTGACCTAGGATGTAGGCGAACAAGTAGTAAATCACGAGGCCCTGAATGATTTATGGGGAAACAAATTAAATCAACTCAAAATTTACGTATTGACTGGCATCGTATCCCCAGGAGAGAAACAGGACGCCCGTGTTGTACTTTTCCCAATGACTGGCAATAAAAACGGATTGTACGGCAACTAGAAGGCTGAGCAAAGTTAGCGGAGTAACGCTGAAAGGCAAAAGTAAATTAAATAAAAGGGCGGGAAGGGGAAAGAAGCTTGATTACCTGAACGGCCCTTGCCCAAAAAGAGAAAAAATCGTAATCGTAAATGGTACGGTCGACCAGGAATCTGGCAAGAAGGTCAGGGTAAATGTAAAACCAATAAGCACTCACCGAATCCATGGTCAACTGAAAGAAAGTCATGAGAAGAATTATTCAAAAAAACACAATTTAGGTATTGAAAGGAAAATTTAAAGGAATATTATTTTTGTCAATAAATTAGATTCAGTAAATAAATTTCTATTATCCAGAAAAAGTACATTTTAGTGCACTTAAACAAACACTCCCTTCACTCACGGGAAGTAAATAAATTTGCTGCTTACAAAGTTCCCCCGTGGGGCCGCTTGCGCCCGTCCTTCTCGCTTGCTTTCCGTCCGTTCCGTCCAATAAATGGGCAAGAAAAGTGCCAACCGCACAGACAACCCAAACCCAAGARGGAATGTTCARCTCCACCGGCGAATSTGCAGAATTTGCCGTCAGATCATAGTCAAAAAMAACAACGAGCGCATAACATGCCATCACAATGGAGGCCCCACACAGTGTTAGCACATTAGGGGCCAACCACCGGGGATAAAACTGAAGAAATGAGCGCCTCGAGTATTTGCAAACTTTCAACAAACCTGAACCACCCAATTCCAYAAGGGATGAGAGATGTATGTTGAAATGGGGGAATTGTCGATGCAGCTGTATTTGTAGTGATCAAAACCGGAAAGTTGTTGCTGAGACAAATATTTGACATTGAACAAAACATTCAGAATTTTCAACACCATAATTACAATACTGAAAATGGAATTAAAAAGCGAATTAACGGCACTACGGGGCCAATACATTGCGGTGGGGGCCAAAATCACTTTATTCATGTTATGGCTCGTCATTTTCGTCCAAATGAATTTTTTTTTTCAAAATTCTCTGGGCGCTGCCGTTTGGGCGCCGGGGACGTTTGGGCGCCGTCGTTTGGGCCCCAAGAAAAACGGAAAGTGAAATTGACACATGAAGCAAGTACACAGCTCATATGTAATTGCTTCATTGTCGTTGCCGGATCAAAAAAATGCCATTCATTCTCGTCGAGAGGAGTCGAATGGTATATAATTGAGCCAACCACCAACCGGATGTTGTATTTTTTTTACTTTCACCAGTCAGACGATGGAAATAAGGAATTCCGTCCATACCGTTTTTATTTTAATAGGTACAAAAGAATCCTTTCTTATGACTTCCGAGGAGCTCCGTGACATATTCGGTCGCCCATGCATCGGAATGAGCTCATCAGAATTTAAACGTTGCGGACAAAAAATGTTGGACTACATTGTGGCTTACTTGGAAGGCATTGAAAATCGAAACGTAARCAATCAGATGATCGTTAYCTTYAATAAATSTTATTTCTGRCACAGGTGGTCCCTTCCGTTGATCCGGGCTATTTGCGCAGTCTGTTGCCACCTCAAGCGCCCCAGCAATCCGAGACGTTTGATCAGATTTTGCAGGATTTCGAAGCGTTTATCATGCCCGGGGTGAATACCAGTACATACTCTGTGCTTTTCAGTTACATTTAAAATGCTTTTGAACAGGTTACTCATTGGCAACATCCTCGCTTCCACGCGTATTTTCCTGCTGGCAACTCCTTCCCCTCAATTCTGGCGGATATGCTCTCGGACGCACTTGGATGTATGGGCTTCTCATGGGTAAGGAAAGTTCATCATTTTTTTTTTTGATAAACATGCGTAAAGGCTGCCTGTCCGGCGATGACCGAGTTGGAGGTGCACATGCTCCAATGGTTTGGTCAGATGATCGGACTACCGTCTTTCTTTCTTCCTTTCACTGAAAACGGCACTGGCGGAGGCGTCATCCAGGTGGATAGGACAAATATACTTTTTACCGATTTCCTCCATTTAACGAAGATCTGTGCTACCATAACTAAATGACAATTTCATTCTCAAATAATCTTTTTATGCAGGGTTCTGCGTCTGATTGCATTTTCGTGGCTTTTTTGGTGGCTCGCTTTGAAGCGTTGAAGAAGTTGCGTCAGAAGTTTCCTTTGGTGGAAGACGGCGAGTTGCTGTCCAAGCTTTGCGCTTACTGCTCCGAGGAGGTGTCGTCTTTTACCTCAGGGGGGGGGGGTCGAAAATTTCAATACTTTTATCCCTAAGGCCCATTCTTCGGCGGAAAAGGGCGCTTTTCTCACGATGGTGAAGCTGCGTATTCTGGGGACCGATGCCAACTTCCGAATGAGAGGCGAAACATTGCAAAATGCTATAAATGTATGGCATTCCAAAGATACCCCCTCGATGGTCCCCAACTTTTTGCTAATTTTTTGTTTTCAGGCTGACCGAAAGCTGGGCCTTGTTCCCTTTTTTGTGTCGGTTACTTTAGGGACCACGTCCTGCTGTTCGTTCGATGACCTTTCTGAAGTCGGACCCATCTGCACTCACAACAACATTTGGCTTCACGTCGATGCTGCATACGGTACGGTAGAGCGCACATTTTAATTACAAAAGAAAGTAAACTTTAGCCGGTTCTGCAATGGTGTGCCCTGAGTTCCGGTAACTTTTTCCGAACTGAAAATAGAATTCTTCCAACAAACTTTTAGATATTTAATGACTGGCATTGAGCACGCCATGTCTTTTAACACTAACCCTAACAAGTAAGCGTCACTATTCATCCAATTTTGAAACTGTGAAAGAGCGAATTGAATTAATTTTGACTCCTAAATTATGGGTTTCTTTTATTGTTGTTAAGATGGATGCTCGTCAACTTCGACTGCTCGACTATGTGGTTGGTTTGGATTGAATGGCTACCGTAAAACAAAACGGATTTCATTTAAAATGGCATGGCTTCATTCGGTGTCTAATGCAAACGGTGGTTAAGGGTCAAGGACCGGTCCAAACTCACCCAGGCGTTGGTGGTCGACCCGGTATATTTACGACACGATTGGGCAGGTACTGCATGCAATACACATAATCTGAATGCAGAATCCTTAATTGCATTGCTTTTATGCTAAAGTGTCTTTGAACCTAAAAACTGAATTCAACGATTGCCTCTTTCTCCCTAGACAAGGCCATCGACTTTCGTCACTGGGGCATCCCACTGAGTCGTCGCTTCCGTTCCCTCAAACTTTGGTTCGTCATCCGCATGTACGGCGTTGAGGTGTTTATTTTTGATGAATGCTGGTGATGTGCTGTAATCGGACAATTGTTTCCACAGGGAATCCAGCGTTACATTCGTCAGCATGTCCGACTTGCCAAGTATTTTGAGTCATTGATGCGGGCTGATCAACTGTTCGAGATAGTCGGTGATGTTATCATGGGACTGGTGTGCTTCCGGATGAAAGTATATATATATTATACAATACAATACTCAAACAAGAGCCTTCCCCCCCCCCCACTTTTTTAGACGTCGGACAAACAGAATCAGTTGCTATTGATGAAATTGAACGGCAGCGGTCGCATTCACATGGTGTCCGCTTCGGTCAACAAACGCTTTATCATTCGTTTCTGCGTTTGTCACGA